>CM070688.1:6039736-6445791 GCA_036346265.1 Melocanna baccifera | reverse complement strand
TTTTCTTTTTCTCTTTTCTCTCTCTTCCCTTCTCCTTCTTCTTCCTCCTCTCATTTACTGTTCACGCGGACAGCACGCGAGCAGCCATTAGAGCATTCTTGGAGCTTTGATATCTCGTGATTTACTCAACGGTTTTCAGTGAAATCAATTGCATTTACTTCCCCTCATCAAGCTCTTTCATTCCCCCACCGTTTCCCCTCCAATTGATGCCTATTTTCGCGGGATTTAAACCATGCCATTCAAAGACATGCCCCATTGATCTCCCTCCTCGGTCCACCTCCACCCCTATAAAAGAGAGCCCCGTGAGCCTCTCCTCATCCTCACTCAACCCCGAAAATCTCAAGTCCCCACTCCTCTCCTTTTGGGCGCAATCGAAGTTTTAGTTTTGTGTTCCAAGCGCCGTTCTTCGGCTTATTGCGCCTCGTCCGGTGAAGCGCCGCCGCGTTTGACCACACCGTTGGCTTCGCCTCGCCGCGTTCTACGCGGTGCTCACCTCGCCTTCGCCGGAACTTCGCCGGAGCACCGTCGCCACCGTGGGCCAAATCGGGTCCGCGTTCGTCGCGTCGCCACCGGCCGACCGTGCATGCCCAACCAAAACCAAGGTGAGCATCACGATCCCCACGCTCTACTCTTCGATTCGCCGCAAGTCTCGCATGTTAATTCCTCTCCGTTTGCCCGGAACGCCGATGTCAGCCTGTAGGCTGTTTAACGTCTTGTCCACCGTGTTCGCTAGTCCGTTGGCCGAGCCGTCTGCGGCGTTGAGTTCGTCTCGACACGTTCTACGCCGTGCTCCCCTCCGTTCGTCCAAAAACCTTTCCTAAATTTTTGCGCCCGACACCTTGCCATGGCGCAAATTGCGCCGTGTCCCCGCTGTCTGGAATGCTCTCAACGATCCGTCCCCGTCAAAAGCGTGCCAAACCATCGGAGGCTACGTTTGAGACGGTTTTGGATTCGCGACCGAGCACAAAGATATTGAATTTTTAGTGTTTGGTATCGTCGTCGTTCAAGCGACAATTGCGTCGCCACGGTGAGTGTTAAACAGCGATATTTTTCTAGACTCGCCTTACGCGTTCTACGCGTGGTTACCTTACTTCATCATATTCTTTGCCCAAAAATTATTCTTCTCTTCACGCCTATGTCGTTGTCATTTGTACACGTCGTCACCGTCCTCGTTTGACGTCCGTCACTTCCTACATGTGCCTCGGGTCCCTAGCAAACCATTTTGCTAGTTGGCTTCACCTCGTGCCTTTTCTCACGGCGCGCGACCAAAATAGTGGAAGGGTTGTTCTCTGCAGGAATATTCCTTTGGAATATTCTGATTTTTCTTTTTCAGGATTTTCTAATCCGACAATCTTCAATCGCTCGTTCTCCTCCGTCGAACTTGAATCAGGTGATTCGAGTTTCTAAATTCATCTAAATTCATAATCTATTTTTCAGTATATATTTCATAATTTTTGGATTTTTCGACCACCCTTGGTTGAGTCTCTTCGCTGCCGGAACACATGACACCGCCCTTGAGTCGCGCCACCGCTTCAACTCGTTGCCAACCACCTTCAACCACTTGTGGTGATGCACAAAACACGAATGCACTTCTCGCAATCTCCTCTCTCTTTTCTTTATCTCGCCACCCCTCAGTCAAGCAATCCCGCCATGGAGTGTCTCTTCGCCCGGCAAGTGCCGCCACCACTACCAAATCTTCGAGCGGGACCACGCACCTCCTTCACCCTTTTCTGAGCCAAAATATGACCGGAGTACCCTGCCGCCAATAACCTTCCTCGGGCCGCGCGAACCTTGGCGCCCTTCTCCAAAACAAGGTATCGTCGGAGAGTCTCCGCCGTCGATAATTGTACCCGCCTCGCTACACCTCGCCACCAATCAACTCTGCGCGGCCGAACCTTGCGCCAAGGTGAAAGCCGGACTTATACTCTTCTCCTCTTTTGTACACCTCCGGTCTTCGCGCGTTGGATCGCTTTCGGATCTTGTCGTGTGAAGTCGTCAGGCTTCTCCGACCATCCGATTCTAAGACTCCGATATCAGAAGGCTCTTAAGACTCGGCGTCCAAAGGTTCTTTAGACTCTAACCGTTCGGAGGTTCCTTATACCAAGCGGTTCAAAGACTTCCTTAGACTCCGTGACTCGGAGGCTTTTAGACTCGAGGCGGAGACTTCGACCGACCTTGAAGACTTCAATTTTGACTTTGATCTTGAGATTTCAACTCCAATCCTTTCGACCACAATTGTTTTTCCGACTACGGTCACTCTACGACCACGATCGCTCCCAACCACTGCGTCTCCATCTACCTCCGACCGTAGTCGCCGACCACTGTCACTCTTCGCTCTAAGTCTCAGAGTACCTTCGCTTTTAGTGAGGAGTAGTTGGAAGAATACTCGGTAGTCGAAGTTGTAGCCGACTCGAGTACCTTCGCCTTCCACCACGGTGTTCATTGTCGTCCGACCACTCGACTCCGACTACCATTTGTTCTCATTGTTATAGTGTTCTTCGACCCGCTGCCTGGTTTCGACCAAGTCTTCGACCAGAATCTTAATCTTGAATTCAACTCGCCTTCGATCATGGTTTCGACCATACACAAATATTGTAGCTCGACTACTTTTCCTTCACAAAGAAAAGAATTCAAAGAATTCATTTTATTTATTTCTTTGGAATTCAAACTTCAGTCGTCCTCCTTCGCCTAACTCCTTTTGGACCAATTCAAATTCCCAAATTCATATTCTATCTCCAGCTTTTATTTTATGATTTTTGGATTTTATTTGGATTTATTTGAGTTTAGTCTGTTATGGCCTTTCGCGTGTAGACTACGACTATTTGGAGTATAACCCAACGAACCTCGGCAAACTTCAAAGAAAGGCAAGTTACACCTTTGACCATGTTGAACCTAATATTTCAAATTTAATTATATTGTTTTCTTGTATATGCATGCGTACTTCTATTCAAATTTAATTTAAATTCAGTTTAAACTTTAGTTATGCCCATGATCCTTTGATTATAACCCATTTGAATCTCGAATTCATATACCTTGTCACCCTAGATGAAAACTAGTTAGTACCATAGTATTGACTAAAAATTTTTTATAGAGATGCTTAGCCTGGCTTAGTATAATTTTAGGTGGGATCAACTATTTCACATGATATGACAGTTCCATTTGAAATCTTGACTTCGGTGAGTCAAGGATGGTTTATGAAAATGGTTTAAAAATAAAAATGAAAACTTATGATTTGGACTTAGGCTATTGGTTAGGTGGTGGGGTGCCGGCATGCCTCGTGTTTGGTGACACCTGGTTGATTGTCGTGCATATGGGTATGTGGATTGAGCCTAAGTCAAATTAAGGACCGGTCTGTGAGCTACTGTTGCAAAGCCACATCGTACTACCACAAGGTGGTATGGGGCAGTCTGGTGACTAATTTGTGAGTCCCAACTTTGGTCTCGCTATAGGTTGAATGTGAGCGTGGCGTAGGCCATGGGAAGTCTCACACGGCACAAGAGGGGGCTCCAACTTGTGGATTCAAGTTGTGGTGAAACCTTAGCGGTGGCGTGACCAAGTTGAAGGCTTAGCATTGTAAAGGTCTTGTTATGATTTTCTCGATCATGCGCCTACGAGGCGTGTAATGGCCGACAATATGAGATAATCATATCTTGTGGAAAAGCTGTACAACCTCTGCGAGTGTATAACCTATCTGGATAGCGTGCCCACGGTTATGGGCAAAGTGAGTAAAGTTTTTCATGGATTAGACTTTAGTTTTTAAAAATGGTTTACGAAAAGGCTTATGGATGGATGGATAGAATTCATGACCAGGTGGGATACTGTGAATAAGTTGGTGTTTGGTGAACTGCACTAACAAAATGAATCCATAAGAGATTTTGAAAAGCATATGGATAGATGGAATCCATGTGAAACATTTTGAAAAGATGGACCGGTGGGATACTGTGACTAGGTTAGTGTTTGGTCGTAGCTTTGCACTAACGATATTATTTGTAAATTATTATTTCTATCTCTTGTATAAAATTCAGCTTTTGCACTTATGTTATTGTATTTAAATTCGATCTTGCTTTTGCACAAATAAACTTAATAAGCCTTCCTTTGTTATCCCTATGCATGCACTCACTCTGTTAAAACTCTGGTGTAACTTGCGTAAGTACTTTATGTGCTTACCTTGGGAATACTTTATGTGCTCACCTTGCTAAAATCTGTTGCGGAGGATGGCGTCAACAACCCGGTGAGGATGGTGGCGACTAGGCGCGTCTTCTGATCATTCGCTTTGGCGGCGGCGGGATGGTGCTACTTCATTAGTTTCCTTCCATTGTTTATATGTATTTTTGGTTTATGAACCATTGATGTAAATTTGGCCACAGGCCCATATTTAATTAATGAATAAATGTCATTGTGCATGATATGAATCTTTATTATCCACTTTGTGTGCACTAAGCTTGATCTGGACTAGTGCGATTTACCTGAAGGATCGAGAGTCGTTGCTCAGGGTTAAGCGAGAGATAGTATCGAGCTATAATGACCCTAAGGCGTGACCGTAGGTAGAATAGAATGATTGAACCTTAAGGACTTAACTTAAATAATAAAATATTTTTAAAAAAGCTTTGCTTACTCTTACCTCTCAACCTTTGCTTACCCTTATCTCTCAATCCTTTCTCATCTTTATGTCATTTCTAAAAAAAACTTATTTCTATCTCTCATCTTGTTCAAACCATTATAGATGGATGTTCATCAAGATGCAGAATGATGGATAGAGTGTAGGCCTTCATCGACTACTCGTCGATGGGACTCCAATGTCGAGCTATCTACTGCCCGGAAAGTTAGCCATGGAAATCGGATGATGGGACACCGCTTTCTTGTACTCGTCACCAAGCAAAGCTGGACAAGCAAGTCTTCGCTAGCGCTTTAAAGAAAGCGATTACTCGTTTGAAAGAACCAAGCAAGAAGTCGCTCGTAAGCGGTTCTTCGCCTCTGCCATCATTTCAATCTTCGCATTGAAGGGACGCTCTTTGTACTCGAGAGAGCCACGAAGGATTACACCAAGGCAACCCTTACCCTTTTAGGATAAGTTGTTAGGCAGCTATTAAGCGATGTTACGAGCTATCGGGTTTTCTCTTTTATTGATAGCGTAGCTATTATAATATTATCTTAATAAAAGTTTTGCTAGTTGGTATTTTGTGGGAATGTGCAAAGCGACCCTATTCCTCCTTTGTCTTAAGTCTCCTCTTTCCTAATCTTTGGAAGCATCAAGTTGGAACACCGATCGTCAATACCCTTGGACAACAATTAGAAAGCCATAAAAGTTTACAAATGGATATCTGAACAAGATCAAAGCTCAAGCCATACGAGTAAAATCCAAACCCATTTCTTTGCTGGCGATGCGAATCTAGGGGCGAGATTCTCTTTAAGGGGGTAGTTTGTAACAGACCAGCTGTTTATTCCAAAATAAAAAAACACATTTATTTTATTAAAAAATATTTACTTTTGGTTGTTTAAGTTTATTTGCTGATTTTACTGCTTTTAAAAGGGTTTCACGTGAGAAAGGTGATTTAAGAAAAAATAAAAACAATAAATAAATAAATAAATAAGGTATTAAATAAGTTAGTTTGAAATAAAAATCAAAGTTATTTGATTTCTTGAAATTTTAAAATTTTTAGCTAACTTTGATTTTCTGCTTAAAGAAAATAGCCTTTACATTAAACAAAAAATATTTTATAAGGAAAAATATTCAAATTTGAGTTGGAATTTTTTATAAGTTCCAAATAGCCTAATAAACTTCCATGAATTTTCTAAGATTTTTAAGCTTTATTTGTTATTTATTGTATTATTTAAAGCTAGAAAAAGAAAAACATTTTCAAAATTAAAATAAACGTCAAAAATTCCGAAAATATTTTTTATTCTTTTCAGGTTCAAGGATTCTAAAAATATTTTTTGGAATTTTCTGAATTTTCTTTTTCCTTTTTCTCTTTTCTCTCTCTTCCCTTCTCCTTCTTCTTCCTCCTCTCATTTACTGTTCACGCGGACAGCACGCGAGCAGCCATTAGAGCATTCTTGGAGCTTTGATATCTCATGATTTACTCAACGGTTTTCAGTGAAATCAATTGCATTTACTTCCCCTCATCAAGCTCTTTCATTCCCCCACCGTTTCCCCTCCAATTGATGCCTATTTTCGCGGGATTTAAACCATGCCATTCAAAGACATGCCCCATTGATCTCCCTCCTCGGTCCACCTCCACCCCTATAAAGAGAGCCCGTGAGCCTCTCCTCATCCTCACTCAACCCCGAAAATCTCAAGTCCCCACTCCTCTCCTTTTGGGCGCAATCGAAGTTTTAGTTTTGTGTTCCAAGCGCCGTTCTTCGGCTTATTGCGCCTCGTCCGGTGAAGCGCCGCCGCGTTTGACCACACCGTTGGCTTCGCCTCGCCGCGTTCTACGCAGTGCTCACCTCGCCTTCGCGAACTTCGCGGAACACCGTCGCCACCGTGGGCCAAATCGGGTCGCGTTCGTCGCGTCGCCACCGGCCGACCGTGCATGCCCAACCAAAACCAAGGTGAGCATCACGATCCCACGCTCTACTCTTGATTCGCGCAAGTCTCGCATGTTAATTCCTCTCCGTTTGCGGAGCGTCGATGTCGACTGTAGGTGTTTAACGTCTTGTCCACCGTGTTCGCTAGTCCGTTGGCGAGCGTCTGCGGCGTTGAGTTCGTCTCGACACGTTCTCGCCGTGCTCCCCTCCGTTCGTCAAAAACCTTTCCTAAATTTTTGCGCCCGACACCTTGCCATGGCGCAAATTGCGCCGTGTCCCGCTTGTCTGGAATGCTCTCAACGATCCGTCCCGTCAAGCGTGCCAAACCATCCCGGAGGCTACGTTTCAGACGGTTTTGGATTCGCCTGACCGAGCACAAAGATATTGAATTTTTCGTGTTTCGGTATCGTCGTCGTTCAAACGACAATTGCGTCGCCACCGGTGAGTGTTAAACTTAGCGATATTTTTCTAGACTCGCCTTACGCGTTCTCGCGTGGTTACCTTACTTCATCATATTCTTTGCCCAAAAATTATTCTTCTCTTCACGCCTATATGTCGTTTGTCATTGTACGTCGTCACCGTCCTCCGTTTGGCGTGCCGTCACTTCCTACATGTGCCTCGGGTCCCTAGCAAACCATTTTGCTAGTTGGCTTCACCTCTGTGCCTTTTCTCACCGGCGCCGCGACCAAAATAGTGGAAGGGTTGTTCTCTGCGCAGGAATATTCCTTTGGAATATTCCTAATTTTCTTTTTCAGGATTTTCTAATCCGACAATCTTCAATCGCTTCGTTCTCCTCGTCAGAACTTGAATCAGGTGATTCGAGTTTCTAAATTCATCTAAATTCATAATCTATTTTTCAGTATATATTTCATAATTTTTGGATTTTTCGACCACCCTTGGTTGAGTCTCTTCGCCGGAACAACACCGACACCTGCCTTGCGAGTCGCGCCACCGCTTCAACTCGTTGCCAACCACCTTCCAACCACTTGTGGTGATGCACAAAACACGAATGCACTTCGCAATCTCCTCTCTCTTTTCTTTATCTCGCCACCCTCCGTCAAGCAATCCATGGCGGAGTGTCTCTTTCGCGACGCCATGCCACGCTACTAAATCTTGGCGGGACCACGCGCACCTCCTTCACCCTTTTTCACAGGCAAAATATGACCGGAGTACCCTGCCGCCAATAACCTTCCTCGGGCCGCGCGAACCTTCGGCGCCCTTCTCGAACAAGGTTTGTCGTCGGAGAGTCTCCGCCGTCGATAATTGTACCCGCCTCGCTACACCCTCGCCACCAATCAACTCTGCGCGGCCAGACCTTGCGCCAAGGTGAAACGGACTTATACTCTTCTCCCTCTTTTGTACACCTCCCGGTCTTCGCGCGCGTTGGATCGCTCGGATCTTGTCGTGTGAAGTCGTCCGACTTCTCCCGACCATCCGATTCTAAGACTCCGATATCCGAAGGCTCTTAAGACTCGGCGTCCAAGGTTCTTTAGACTCTAACCGTTCGGAGGTTCCTTATACCAAGCGGTTCAAAGACTTCCTTAGACTCACGTGACTCGGAGGCTTTTTAGACTCCGCGGAGCGGACTTCGACCGACCTTGAAGACTTCAATTTTGACTTTGATCTTGAGATTTCAACTCCAATCCTTTCGACCACAATTGTTTTCCGACTACGTCACTCTCGACCTGATCGCTCCCAACCACTGCCGTCTCCATCTACCTCCGACCGTAGTAAGCCCGACCATGTCACTCTTCGCTCTAAGTCTCCGAGTACCTTGGCTTTTCAGAGTAGTTGGAAGAATACTCGGTAGTCGAAGTTGTAGCCGACTCGAGTACCTTCGCCTTCCACCACGGTGTTCATTGTCGTCCGACCACTCGACTCCGACTACCATTTGTTCTCATTGTTATAGTGTTCTTCGACCACTGCCTGATTTCGACCAAGTCTTCGACCGAATCTTAATCTTGAATTCAACTCGCCTTGATCATGGTTCGACCATACACAAATATTGTAGCTCCCGACTACTTTTCCTTCACAAAGAAAAGAATTCAAAGAATTCATTTTATTTATTTCTTTGGAATTCAAACTTCCAGAAGTCGTCCTCCTTCGCCCTAACTCCTTTTGGACCAATTCAAATTCCCAAATTCATATTCTATCTCCCAGCTTTTATTTTATGATTTTTGGATTTTATTTGGATTTTATTTGAGTTTAGTCTGTTATGGCCTTTCGCGTGTAGACTACGACTATTTCGGAGAGTATAACTTCAGCGAACCTCGGCAAACTTCAAAGAAAGGCAAGTTACACCTTTGACCATGTTGAACCTAATATTTCAAATTTAATTATATTGTTTTACTGTATATGCATGCGTACTTCTATTCAAATTTAATTTAAATTCAGTTTAAACTTTAGTTATGCCCATGATCCTTTGATTATAACCCATTTGAATCTCGAATTCATATACCTTGTCACCCTAGATGAAAACTAGTTAGTACCATAGTATTGACTAAAAAATTTTTATAGAGATGCTTAGCCTGGCTTAGTATAATTTTAGGTGGGATCAACTATTTCACATGATATGACAGTTCCATTTGAAATCTTGACTTCGGTGAGTCAAGGATGGTTTATGAAAATGGTTTAAAAATAAAAATGAAAACTTATGATTTGGACTTAGGCTATTGGTTAGGTGGTGGGGTGCCGGCATGCCTCGTGTTTGGTGACACTGGTTGATTGTCGTGCATATGGGTATGTGGATTGAGCCTAAGTCAAATTAAGGACAGTGCAGTGAGCTCTTTGTTGCAAAGCCACATCGTACTACCACAAGGTGGTATGGGACAGTCTGGTGACTAATTTGTGAGTCCCAACTTTGGTCTCGCTATAGGTTGAATGTGAGCGTGGCGTAGGCCATGGGAAGTCTCACACGGCACAAGAGGGGCTCCAACTTGTGGATTCAAGTTGTGGTGAAACCTTAGCGGGCGTAACCAAGTTGAAGGCTTAGCATTGTAAAGGTCTTGTTATGATTTTCTCGATCGCATGCGCCTACGGAGCGTGTAATGGTGACAATATGAGATAATCATATCTTGTGGGTAAAGTGTACAACCTCTGCAGTGTATAACCTATCTGGATAGCCGTGCCTACGGTTATGGGCAAGTGAGTAAAGTTTTTCATGGATTAGACTTTAGTTTTTAAAAATGGTTTACGAAAAGGCTTATGGATGGATGGATAGAATTCATGACGGTGGGATACACAGTGAATAAGTTGGTGTTTGGTCGAACTGCACTAACAAAATGAATCCATAAGAGATTTTGAAAAGCATATGGATAGATGGAATCCATGTGAAACATTTTGAAAAGATGGACCGGTGGGATACGTGACTAGGTTAGTGTTTGGTCGTAGCTTTGCACTAACGATATTATTTTGTAAATTATTATTTCTATCTCTTGTATAAAATTCAGCTTTTGCACTTATGTTATTGTATTTAAATTGATCTTGCTTTTTGCATAAATAAACTTAATAAGCCTTCCTTTGTTATCCCTATGCATGCACTCACTCTGTTAAAACTCTGGTGTAACTTGCGTAAGTACTTTATGTGCTTACCTTGGGAGTACTTTATGTGCTCACCTTGCTAAAATCTGTTGCGGAGGATGGCGTCAACAACCGGTGAGGATGGTGGCGACTAGGCGCGTCTTATAGTCATTCGCTTTGTGGCGGCGGGATGGGCTGCTACTTCATTGGTTTCCTTCCATTTGTTTATATGTATTTTTGGTTTATGAACCATTGATGTAAATTTGGCCACGGCCCATATTTGAATTAATGAATAAATGTCATTGTGCATGATATGAATCTTTGTTATCCTTGTGTGCACTAAGCGATCTGGACTAGTGCGATTTACCTGAAGGATCCGAGAATCGTTACTCGGGTTCAGACAGACACACACTCCAGAGTTCCAACCACTCCCGAGTTCCCAAAACTTTTGTTTTAGAATCAAAATCAAAGTCTACCATGTGAATGCATTCCTTGCAGCCCTTGGCCAGTAGGCACGGCTATTCGAATAGTTTTATTACTCTGCGAGTTGGTACAACTTTACCCACAAGAGACAGATTGTCTTAATAGTCAACATGCTTCCATTGGCATGAGACCGGATAAAATATCACAAAGCCTTTACCTCACTCTAGTCTAGCTATACCACCACATTGAGGTTTCACCGTGAAGGTTAAATCCCACGATCGAAGCCCCTCTTGCGCCATGTGAGTCTGATAAATCCTGTCCCTCACTATGAGTAAACCGATAAATCCACGACACCCATTTTCCCGCGATGGCACCTAAACTAAACTAACGTAAGTTATTCGGCTAGTCATACCCATATAGACTTGTGGTTATGCGGTAGTGCTCGGTTTGGACAATCACAAGCGTCGGTCCTTACTCGACTAGGCGGAACATACACTTTACGAGGATCTCGTGCTTACGCACCAATCCAAACCAACCATCGCCCAAGTCTAAAACAAATTTTCACCATTTTATTTTATTTAAAAGAACAGTGGCAACACCAATCACCACTAAATTTTTGAATACAATGAGACTAGTTTAAAGAATTATAATTTCCCATTCCAAAGTTACAAAGTTTAAATAGCATGACTAAGCATTTTACTACCATTCTAATATTTGTCAAAGATTTAATAATAATCTCATTATTGAGACAAAGAACATCCTAAGGTTACAAAGGTACATGGCATTCAAGCGCAATTGAGGGCATAACAAGGTTGGATTAACTAATACCTTAAGACATAAGTTATCATTTTATGTAACATAGCAATGCATCTAAATTTAAAATAATAAAATAATTTTAGTAAACATAGGCACAAGATGATCAAAGGAGACTTGCCTTCTTGCGCTATATGGAACTTTTCTTGCGGATCGGAAAAATCTTGTGACGTCGGGTTCTATCGTGAAACGACAAAACAAACAAATAAATAAATACAAATAAAATTACAAAAATATACAATATATACTGCAACTTAGATTATGATTTTAGACAAATTTAGAAATTTGAATCACTGGATTCGGAGTTCGGACGACGGAGAACGAGCGATTGGAAGTTTGATCGGTTTGGAAATTCCAGAAAATGCAAAACGAGAGAATATTCTCTGGAATCTTATTTTGGCTGATTTTTGGGATATTGTGGAGTGTATGACACGTGGGCCCGGTTGTCATTGGGTACAGATTTTTATTTTAATAATTTATGACAAGTGGGTCCCGCTTGTCATTGACTAAAGGTGAACAAAAATTGGCTAATAGTCCAACCGAAAATTGCATGCCCAAGATTTGAACACACAACCTCATGCATGCATGCACTACCATGTCTCCCTTAGCCAAATGGGCATCTAGTCTTTCTTGGCAAAGGAGCAACAACAAATCAAATAAACAAGATTGAATATGGTTGAAGAAGGAATCATGGAGGGTGACATGGGGGCGCGCACGGGAGGCGACTCACCGGCGACCGGCGGCGGGGCGGCGTAGGGCGGCGGGGTAGCCGGGGTGGCGGGAGAGGTAGGAGGCGGGAGCCGGCCGAAAATGAGGAGGAAAAAGGAAGAGAATGGTGAGGGAAGGCCAATTTATAGAAAGATAAGGGAGGTGAAGAGATTTCAGTTTTGAGAAGGTTAAAGGTTGGGGAACGGCCGGGAGATTGATGAGGGTGATTAGGGTGTCCGTTTCCACGCTTTAATCGGGAGTTAAGAGGAGGAAACGGATGGTAATTAAAGCTTTGTTTCGGCTCTAATGGTGGAGGAGAGAGAGAGTGGGAGGAGGAAGAAGGAGAGGTTGAAGAAACATATGACATGTGGGGTCCATGTGTAATAGAGAGAGGGAGGAAGTGAAGGGGTACAGGCCGTCAGATTCGCGACACATGGCAAGTGAGTAGATGATGGCCTTTGGATGAATATGAAGGGGTAAGTGACTTTGTATGGCTAGGATTAACTCGTGGAGAGAGATGGATTTAATCTGAGAACGACACGTGGCAGGCTAGGATTAAAATGATTTTTATTTTCGGAATAAAATTTCAGAAAATACTAGAAACTTTATAAATACTTAGAAAATAGCTAATATAGTCTAAAAATTCCAGAAAAATCATAAAATATTCCTGGATGCATTTTAGACTTAGGAAAAATATTTTTAATTTCAGATTTGCATTTAATATGTTTATAAAATACTTTTTGACTTTCAAAATTGATTTTTAATTCTCGAAAACTCTCAAAAATTAATTAATAAATTAGGGAAGGCTAGGAAAAATAAAATAAACTCTTTTTAGCTTTAATAAAATATTTAAAATACATTTTCTTGCTTTAAATTTTTAAATAAAATCCATATAAATCCAAATAATTTGAATTAATTAATTTAAAATTATTTTCTTTAGGAAAAACAAAATTTGGGATGTTACAGCACATCTGTGAGAGTGGGGGAACATCTCATTACAACTCTCTAGTTAGGCTCAAACTGATACAAGGTCTAGGACCTAGGTTTAGAATTAATTTGGATTTGTTTTGCATATTACAATGTGCTCAGCTATAGTTTTGAGATGGAACTAGAACCATTAGAACAAGAACGTCAAAATCTTTCCAACAAGTCCAATATCACCTTATTTGGCCTCTGTATGCATTTTTTGTGCTTGTTCGAAGTCAGCGCTATCTCTAGAAACCGAACTAGATTCTAGAACATACCTAGCTTTCATTCTTGGTTGTCCTGGACTCAAAATAACGTGGTAACCTCCAATGTTCATCCCAAGCGCGTTCGTGACTCCATATGCCTCTCCTTGGTCCTTGTCCATGTTCTTAAGCACAATCACATTACATGCATTAGGCAGTAACTCATTCTCAGAAGCTGAATTATATAATCTTAGGAATGAGCTCACCTAATAATTCAACTGTCGTGTGTATGTTCTCGCCATAGTTCCTTATCTATGATATTGTGGATGAGTATTTTGTGTATCTAAGTAAGTGATGTCCTCATGATCCCCCCTCTTGAATTGAAGTCATTCTTGACTCAAGCTTATCTTCTTCTCTCAGGTATGGCTTCAAATCTGTAACAGGAAATATGGGACTAACCCCAAACTCTGCAGGCAACTCAAGCTTGTATGCATTATCATTAATCTTTTCAATAATCTTAAAATGACCATCAACACTAGGAATCAACTTAGACTTTCTCAATTCTGGAAATCTACCTTTTTTCAAATGCAATCAAACAAGATCACTACATTCAAAAATTATTTCCTTTCTACCTTTACTACCAGCAACCCTATATTTCTCATTCATACACTCTATGTTTACTTTTATGGTCTCATGCAGCTTAAGAACAAATTCAGCACGTTTCTTAACATCTAAATTTACCCTCTCTGAATATGGTAGAGGTAACAAATCAATTGGAACGCGAGGGTTATAGCCATATACTACTTGAAAAGGACTCATCTTTGTGGTTGAATGCAGCAAGCGATTGTAGGCAAACTCCACGTGAGGTAGACATTCTTCTCATATCTTCAAGTTTTTCTTCAAAACATCCCTCAATATTGTTGACAAGATACAGTTGACGACTTCAGTTTGTCCATCAATTTGTGGATGATAAGTAGTTGGAAATAGCAGCTTCATCCCAAGTTTTTCCCAAAGTGTCCCCAAAAGTGACTCAGAAACTTCGCATCACGATCTGAAATAATTGTCTTTGCATACCATATAGTCGAACAATCTCCCTGAAAAATAAATCAGCAACATGTGTAGCATCATCGCTTTTATGACAAGGAATAAAATATGCCATATTAGAAAACCTATCCACTACAACAAAAATATGATCCTTCCCCATCTTTGTTCTAGGCAATTCTAAAATAAAATCCATAAAAATATCCTCCTAAGGAACACTAGGAATAGGAAGAGGTATGTATAAGCCATGTGGATTTAGTCGTGGCTTAGTTTTTGGCATGTAGTGCATCATGAAATATAGCGCTCGACGTCGTGCCTTATCCTTGGCCAATAGAAGTGTTTAATAAGGATGTCCTCTATCTTTTTGACACCAAAGTGTCTCATTAATCCTCCACCATGCGCCTCCTGTATCCACAAAAGACGAACGGAGCTAATTGGAATGCATAGCTTGTTAGCTCTAAATAAAAAATCATCATTAACAGTAAATTTGTTTCAGCTTTTACCATCTTTACAATTGGATAGGACATCTTTTAATTCATCACCAGAAGCATATAAATCTTTTGTTGTCTCTAGGCCCAAAATTCTTATATCAGCACACCACCAATACCAATTCCACTAGCATCACACTCAAGTTCAAAAGTGTTACCAAAGTTAGAAAGTTGGAGCAATGGTGTATTTCTGAGTTTTCCTTTGAGAAGGTTGAAAGCTTCTTCTTGCGCTTGTCTCCATTTGAAAGGAACACCTTTCTTCATCAATTCATTAAGTAGTGTGGCGATGGTGCTAAAATCCTTCACAAAGTGGTGATAGAATCCAGCAAGTCCATGAAAGCTCCGCACTTGAGCGACCATTTGTGGTATCAGCCAACTCTTTATAGCTTCAATCTTAGCTTCATCTACCTTAATTCCTTGTGGTGTAACAACATAGCCAAGAAAATAAACTCGATTAATGCAAAAAGTGCACTTTTCAATATTACCAAACAAACGTGCATCTCTCAAGGCAATAAAAATAGAATATAAGTGTTCAGGATGTTTACCAAGTGACCTACTGTAAATTAATATATCATCAAAGTAAACTACCATAAATTTACCAATAAAAGCATATAAAACTTCATTCATTAATCTCATGAAAGTGTCAGGTGCATTAGTTAAACCAAAAAGCATCACTAGTCACTTATATAATCCAAACTTAGTTTTAAATGCAGTCTTCCATTCATCTTCAAGTTTTATTCTAATTTGATAGTATCCATTACGCAAGTCAACTTTAGAGAAAACAGTAGAGCTACTCAATTCATCAAGCATATCAACTAACCTAGAGATAGGATGATGATATCTAATAGTGATATTATTAATCGCTCTACAATCAACACACATATACCAAGATTCATCTTTCTTAGGAAGTAAAATCACAAGAACAACACAAAGACTAAGACTTTCATGTACGTACCTTTTGTCAAGCAAGTCTTGCATTTTACGCTGAATTTCCTTAGTCTCTTCCGGATTAGTCCTATATGGCGCACGGTTCGGCAAAAAAGCTCCCGGAATCAAGTTAATTTGATGTTCAATTCCTCTAACAGGTGGCAACCTCGGGGGTATTTTAGATGGAAACACATCATTAAACTCCTACAAAAGGTTAGTGACAGCAGGAGACAAAGATACAGGCTAATCTCAAGTGAAAACAAAGCATCTTTGCAAAGCAAGGCATAGCAAATAGAATTTTCCACTTTCAAGTCATTGAAATCAGATTTAGTAGCTAATAGAACAACACATTTCAATCTAACTTCATTCTTTCTAGCATTTGATTCTTTTGCTTCTTTCTTTTTAGGTGAAAAGCTTTCTTTAGTTACTGTCTGATTCTCACTCTTAGCATTCTTGTTTTTCTCATGTTTAGATCATTTAATTTTATCTTTAATAATGGCTTCAGGAGACATTGGGTATAAAATAATTTTCTTATCGTTATGTATTAGAGTATATTGATTAGTTCTATTACGATGAGTGGAATCACTATCAAACTGTCATGGTCTACCTAAAAGTAAGGAGCATACTTGTATAGGCATGACATAGCAATCGATATAATCATTATATGAATCAAGCAAAAATTGTATTATCACAGTTTTGATTACCTTCAACTTACCACATGAGTTGAATAATTGAATATAGTAAGAATGTGGGTAAGGACTTGTGGTCAAACCAAGCTTCTCGAGTATCTCCAAGCTAGTCAAGTTGTTGCAACTTTCACCATCGATGATGACATGACACAAACTTTCCTTGATGATGAACTTCGTTTGAAATAAATTGTGTCGTTGGTCCTGTTTAGTAGTCTCCATTTATGCACTAAGTACAAGCTTCACTAGAGGGCTCATGTACTTATTTGAAACTTTAGCACTCAAGTGTTCTTCTTGTTCATCACTAGTACCATTATCATCACCTGCATAGTCATTTACAACAAGTGTATATTCTTTATCAATTTCACTAGCTAAAGTATACTCACCATCTTCTCTCATAATGAGAGCTCGCTGACTTGGACACTCTCTCATGAAATGCCCAAACCCTTTGCAATTGTGACATTGGATATCCCTTGTATGTCCAGTGGAAGCAACTAAAGATACACTCCTTGATGGAGCAGATTTGGTGAGAACTTAAACGGTTGTAGTCTTGCTTGCTTTGGGTGCACGTCAAGGTGTGAAAGTAGAAATAGAGCACTCTCGACTTGGTGTAGATGGAAATGACGCCCTTGCTATTCCAGCACTTTGTTTAGAGGAAGAAGAGTCCCCAAAATGACTCCTAGTTCTTATGTATCGCTCCTGTACTTCTCTTTCAGCTTTGCAAGTAAGATGAAACAAACAAATAACATAATTGTATTCCTTATATTCAAGTATATCATGTAATTTTCTATTAAGCCCTTCTAAAATTCTAGCCATTTTAGCTTCTTTAGTTTCTTCCAAACCACAACACAATAAACCAATTTGCAACTCTTAATAGTATTCCTCTACAGACCTATTACCTCATTTTTAAGTATTGTAATTTATTTAACATGTCACGTGAAAAGTATGAAGGCATAAATCTAGCTCTCATGACTCTTTTCAAAGCATCCTAAGTTGTAGGTACATGTGTGTAACATTCCAATTTTGGGAATTCGCAAAAATGAGAAGAATTTAAAACTTTTTCTATATTTTGTTGGCATATAAAATTCTTCTATATTTCTATATTTGATTTTTTTGGACTTTTTGCTATTTAATGTTAAGGGTTAAATCCCAAATGTGAAGCTTGATCCAACAAACTTAAAATACAAATCCAAGTCCATACGACAAAACCTAGAATTAAAGAAAAAGATTTAAAGAAAGAAAAACAAGAATGGGAAGCTAATTTAGGAGGTAGGTCCAAAGTTTATATATATATATATATATATATATATATATATATATATATATATATATATATATATATA
Source organism: Melocanna baccifera (assembly GCA_036346265.1). Classification (NCBI taxonomy): domain Eukaryota; kingdom Viridiplantae; phylum Streptophyta; class Magnoliopsida; order Poales; family Poaceae; genus Melocanna; species Melocanna baccifera. The sequence goes on along the minus strand of CM070688.1, from coordinate 6,428,146 downwards.
TATATATATATATATACGTAAATTATAAACCAAATGCAAGACTAGTCTTAACATTACAGCCGATGTTCAAAAATGGAAAATGGGTTAATGAAGAAATTGAATAAGAAAAACTGAAAAATTGAGGATTAGGGAAAATCCAAAAATGAATAGTGTGCCTAGCCCCAAAAACTTCTTGGCCTTTCGGCCTGGACATGCCAGCTGTGATGCCCTGAAAAATTAGGATTTTTGGAAAATATGTAAATTATAAATAATTTGGATTTTTGTGTTTTTCTGTTATTTTGGTGTTAAGAATTTCTTTGGATTTGATTGAGATTCCAGAAAAATAAGAAATAATATAATAGTAAAGTATAAATTAAAAGGGGAACTCCAAAAAAAGAGAGGATATATTTTATAGAAGAAAATTTTAAATCAAAATACGAATCTGAAAAGATGATCCAAAAGTTGCCAACGTTCCCAAAGATAATTAGCCATAAATTGAAAATTTGAGGCATGCAAAATATGAAAAATTCAAAGGAAAAATTTCAATACTTGAGAAGAATCTCTCTGAAAATTTATGTATAAATATATATATATACACACATATATGCCCAAAAATAACAACAGAAATCAAATAAAAATAAAATAAAATAAAATAAAGAGAAGTGGGAAGGCTTCGGACGGCCCGGCCCAGCCAAGCGGCTTCCCCCCTTCTTCTTCTCCCCCTCTCCGTCCTTATCGCGTGTGCGCCCACAAGACCTCCCCTCCCTCTCCCCCGAACACTGCATGGTGCCCCCCATCGCTCCCTCTACAGACCGCTGGTCACCGGCGTGACCCCTCCCCCATGTCGCTGCCTGGCTCCGCCGTGGTACTCCATCCACTCCTTATCCCCTCCGTGCGCTGCTGGACTGCCGACCCCACACCGCCGCGTTGGCCACAGCAGCACCCCACGTCACCGTGACGCCCTCGCTTTCACCATAGACGCACGCTCTCCTGTCGCCTATCCCTTTGCGATGAGAGACCATGATCAGCTGCACTGTAGCTATACCGCCACTCACGTCGCCACCACGGCCGCCCCAACCACTCCTGTGCAACCCGCTCGCTCCACCGCCTATAAAAGCCAGCCGAGGCTACCAATCACTCCCTCGTATCCCCCTCTTCCTCCCACTACATGCAATCGACCTCCTGTGCACCATAGCTCGCCGGTGGCTCTTTCTTCCCCAACTTCGGCCGACGGGCTAACCACCGATTGGAGCCACCTGAAGCCAATTCCACCGACCAGGAGCATCCTCAGAGCACGGCGATGCCATCCCCACTCTCGGCTGAAGCTCCCGCTGCCCGAGCTGACCCCTCACCGTGAGCTTCCCTCAGATCGCCGCCGTCTCACGTCGGCTAGCCACCACAGCTATCCCTGAGCCTCACCGACCCTTAAGGTAGCCTCGTGACACTGTCCAGATGCTCCCATAGCAATTAATTGAACTCCCATGCCATGAGTACCTGTAGCCCCTTCTTCCTTATTCCATCGCCGCCTGAGCTCACCGCCAGCCACTACTCCGACCAAATTGGCCGATGAGACCTTGCCTAGAGGTGGGTGTGGGCACGAGCAAACCGTTTTACTAATGCTCATGTTCGGCGGCCGCCCCTACCGCTGGCGGTGAGCTTCGCAATCACCAGCGGGAAGAAGAAGGATTGTTCGTCCGTGTGGTGTGATTAAGTCGAAGTTAATTAGTGTTAATGACAATCATTAGTCTTAATCAGTCACTGACATGTGGGCCCTCTATTTAATTAAACTGTAAATGGGTCCCGGATGTCAACGACCTGAGAAGTAATAATCCTCGTGGGTCCCACATGTTAGTGAAACTGAAAAGAAATAATAACCCCCTATGGGTCCCGTGTGTTAGTGGCCAGAGAGAAGAAAATTAATAAACCCCATGGATCCCACCTATCAGAGAGAGGAAAAGAAATAATAAAAACTACTGTGGGCCCCACCTGTCAATCATACACACTATCTCTCCTCGGAATTATTTATGGATTTTTTATTTTAATTCGAATTAATTAAGGCTGAAAACCTCAAATAATCATAACTAATTCATCCTAACTCCAAATAAAGTGAGACAAATTTCTAAATTCATTCTCTATCCAATGGAACTAAAATATGAATTTTTTAGCTTGTTTGATTTTTTGTGAGAGTTTATTTGGTTGTACTAATTTTTATTCAAATTTTCGTTTAACGAAAAATAAAGTACGAAGCGCAAGAAGAAGAGTCCGAGGTGGAAGCAAGCCAAGACCAGTAGGATCAGGGCAACTGTGACCCAGGCGAGTCAATATTTTGATCATTTTGAACCTCCCATTTAGCAAATTATTTACATTTAAATAAATAAATAAATTGCATGCTATTATTTTATGTGCAACTCTATGTCTGTTTTTAATACTCTAGTTATATGCCATTTGTTGAGTGCTAATATTATATATCTCCGTAGCACATTGATCAGTGTGCCTTGTTTTCCCCTAGGAAAAATTATAATTGTAATCTTTTGAAAATAAGTTACGCGTATACGTATGGCTTAGCACTGCTTAGAAACTCGGGGGTGCTAGAATACCCTAAGCATCGCATTTAATTATAAAGAGCTAATTTAGGAATTTGCAGATGGAAATGGTCATGTATTTTTATAAGAATCATTATTTTATGTTCCCAAACACCTCAACTTGCTTATACATCTGGGCGGATGGTTCGGGGGTATGGTGCGGTAAATGCACGAGAGTGTGAATATGGTAGAACCACCTAGATAACCCTCAAGATTGAATCTAGTCAGGACATCCCATTGTAAAACAGTGCAACAACAAGTCTGCAAAGTACAACTTGGCTAAGTAAATCTATCAAACCTCGGACTCATCTCACAAGCAGGGGGAGAGAAGCGAGGTAGTGCAAGGGCATGGTGTGGCTAAAGGGACATCGAGTGGAGGGTGAAGTTTTCCTGTCGTACTAGTGTTGTGGGGAGTGGAGCTCAAATGCGCTAGTACTAGTGGTTAACATTCCACGTAACGCCCATAGGGTGAGATGAGAACAAGGGGTCAGATAGCTTGAAAAGTTACTGTGATGATCTACTCAACCGCATGACTAAGGAATCATGTGGAGCAGCGAGTGGATTGTCTCTTATGGTGAAAGTGTACACACTCTACAGAGTTGAAACTATTCGAATAACTATGCCCACGATCAAGAGCGGACATAGGAACCTAACTTAGATATAGTTCTATTTCAAAAACAAATTGTGTAGGACTTGGAAAGAAAATGGAGGGTGATGAACAGCCCTAGTTTTGTGTTGCCATGGGTGTTTTCCCAGTGATAATGTAAGCGGCTATAACGTTGAAGGATTAGCATACGGTGTAGGTGACATATAAAGGTGGATGAATTCTGTGCCACTACTATCATTATATCTCTTTTTCAAACACTATGGTTTTAGTTCAAACTGCTAGGTCTCAGGGAATTTTGATGTATCATATTACTCGATTTTCTAGCAAATAAAACAACCGGAACCCTTCTTTGGCAAGCCATGCATGTTAAATTAATTGCATACTGCGTATTGGCTCGTGGAGCACGGTGGATTTGTGCTCACCCTTGCATCTTCATCACCAGAGGCATGATGCTATGACCACTACGCCTACGACGACGCACCAGTTCCAAGCAATGGAGCAGACAACGGCAATTAGGGCGAGTTTGCAAAATTTCAAGTCCTCGGCAAGTAGACTTGCTGTAAAGGTGTACACCTATATTATGTAGGGTTAGGCAATGTAGTCAGCACACATTTACCCCATAGTCGCTTGCTTGTGGCTAATGGTCCTACTTTTGTTCGTATTTTCCGCTGCTATCTTTTGAATTGTAAGTATTTGGCCATGGTGGCCCTTATGTAAAACTATCACCCGACGTGTTGTATTTCAACTTTGATGTATATTAGTATGGTTTGATGAATGTCTCGCGATGCATGAATTGATACAGCAATGTACTGTGAGCACTATCTACTGATTCAGGGAATAGTGCGGTGGAATCACAAAAAATTCATGATTTCAATTTCGAGTCTGACAGCGCTGGTATCAGAGCATACGACTGTAGGGTAACACCTTAGGAAGGCTACTAGATAAAGATATAGGGACTTAATTTTTACAAATCTATAAAAAGGGGTTTCAAAAAAATATAGCGTATTACTTCTTCTCTTATCCCTCTTAGATCTAATCTTGTCTTTCTTCCTTTGAAATTTTAAAAAGAGATACTAACCTTAGTGCCCTAATATACAGATGGGTGGAGCTGCAGAGGGTGCTTGGGACTGCTTTACTCACGGACAGTGCGCGGGGGACTTTACCTGTATTTTGTGTAAGCTGCTACATTACTTGGGATATAAGGATCAGCCTATCTACAGAGGACACAAGGCCGCTAAGGGACCTAGGGAGTCTGGGATTATGGAGGTCTTCCTCTATGCCTTGGATGAGACTGCACCACCACACGTCTTTAGGAGTCTGCACAGGAGAAGCACTGCATCTACTGCTCTTCAGGACGCCGCTCGCTTAGCTGCTGTCCGGCTATGCGACATCCACAAACCTGCAGTGTTGACGTCTCCATTCTTTTACTATCCACCCCGCCAGGAGGGGGCGAGCCACGACGAAACTTTTCTCCTGCAGACAGAGGATAACGACATCATCGGTTGTTTAATGCCATATCCTTCAGTTGGTTGTGTGCTGCATTTACAAATTCAAGGAAGCGCCCAAAACGCTTCGTGATATTTAGCAAGCAAATGTAGTGAAAGTTGCAACTATTCATGAGGACACAAAGGGGCAGAAGCCTTGATCTGAAAACGGAAATATCTTTTTCTTTTGATAAAGAAGAAGGGTCACTTGTACCTGTATCATGCTAGGAGAGAATGATGCTCTTTAGATTATTCACTTATCTATTTTGTTCCTCATCCTGTATTACAAAGCTAAATTATTTCAAGGAATGGTTTTGAGGTGGCTGCAATGCCCCATTGTCACACATCGCTTGAATGCAAGTTCAGTACACAACAATTCCACAAATTGGATCTGCACAAAAATTGGAGATATATCAATTCAAAATCTTCACCAAGATAGGGCTGCGCAAAAACTGCAAATTGACCCACTCGTTATTTTTCAAAGAATGTAGAAGACAGTAGAATGTGAAAAATAAAGAGTGGGCCTTTATACCGTGACTATAGATATCTCTTACATACGGGAAAACAACTCTATTCATCAAATCATAATTGACGGATGCATGATGTTATGAGCTCACATTTCTCAGGATGTTATTCCATTATTATACTTGACAAAGTCCAAAATGCTGGAATGAATTCTCCCAGACTCACTTAAGGATATAACTCCATAAGCAACAATGAAAACAAGCGTGATAACAAAAAGTTCACAGTTTGAACTTCAAAATGTGCATATCTCATTACCAGCTTGTCCTGGTAGCAGTTAAAAGGGGCTCACCTAAGTCAAGGAGCATATTTACTTGATTAATTAAGGCTCTAATGCTATCCACAATTCACAGTTCATGCCAACAGTGTATGTTCATTCAGGTATCACTGTTGTTTCATGGCCATATTGCTACCAGCTAATAATTTCTGAGCTACGTTTTGTCATTGGATTTTGTCTGGAATGTATAGCAATACAAGGTTTGCATCAAAAGAATGGAAGTTGAGGTCCGTTCAACCTCGTGCTGCCTTAACTTTTGCTTCATCCAATGGAAACCATTAAGATGGCTATCAGTTTATATAGGTTTCCCAATTCAGATTAGTATTTGTTACAACATAGCTATGAATAATTCAAATTCTTTTGTAATATTCTGTTTTAGCATTACCATTTTTCAACACACTTTCCACATGCAAATACATGCGAACACTCTGATTTTTGACGTTTCAAACATGCAAATAGGCAAGAAAAGATGAGAAATGAATGAAGTTCTACGCTGCAATTCATACATATTACAGAAACCGAATTTAATGAAACACTTGGGTTTCATTAATTATTACTTGCTCAGAAGCAGCAGTGGCAAACATGTGATAATTATCTAGCACCCTGTTATTAGCTTCCACCTCTTCCCTCGTCTTAACTGTATCGATATAAAATAAGAAATCCAACTCGAAATTTGTAGATATGTGCAATGCTTAGCTATCTAAACTAATAGAATATAAAATAAACCTACTTACCAACTAATTTTTATCTAAACTGGTGGAAATGCAATTTTTGAATTATGTACTCTACTTCCCATCTAAACCAATTGAAATAATACAATATACATATTCAAATTTACTTATGAAAATATAGTCTCCATATTAAGTTCGTATCATGCAGAACTTCACCATCTTGACAGTAGCTTCAACCTTCTACTGGTAGCAACGTGATTCTCTCTCTCTGGTTTTGTAGTGCATGATCACCGTCAGTCAGTAAATTGTTGAAAACGTCAGCCTGGTAGCTTTCATACGCACATAAGGTTCTCCACTGGTTTCTTCAGTGAGTTCTTGCTCACACCTTGTCTGGCTGGGTGCACAAGGCTGACCCAGTTGACTCTGCAGTGCATCTACAGCAAAGAAAATGAAAGCAGAAAGCTGATTCCACGAAACTGATTTTAAAAAAGTGGAATGGGATTAATTCAACAGCATATAATTAGATTAAAATACATTTATCAATGACACCAGTGGTTCAGTAAGCAAAAGCATGAGATGGAGGTAGCACCAGGAGTCCAGGACTCAACGTAGAGGACAACATGCAAGTAACTTTACGATTATTCTAGGGAGATTTTATGGAAGTAGCACCAGAGAAAATCTAAGACGGCAGTCTTCTATCATAGAATGTTATCAAGTACAGATTATATTCATATTAGCAAGACAAAACATACCAAAAAAATATTAGGAAGGTTAGGTAAACTTACATGCTTGATAGCCAAGTTTTGTACAGACATTCAGCATCATGGATGAATATTAATGGACCTTCTTCATAGATTCATATTAATAACAGGACTACATGAATCTTCTGTGAAATACTTCATGTGGTAAGTTGTGATGATAGTAAAGAGAACACCCTTGACAATTACCTACTTCATTGTATTCACATTTAAATTGGTAAATGAACCGCTACACTTTAATTGCATCATGCTACCCACTGATATATTCATGTTTGACAGATAAGCAGCCAAGAACGAGTGCATTGCCTGAATATTTGATGTGGCAGCATGATGATTCCAATCATGTGATAATGTGATGTCAAAACAAATAGATATTGGATGCAAAAACACAAGCAGAACTAGTATCTTACATTACAAGGCAAAATGTAGCATTCTTTTACATCTAACTTGTTACCAAGTACATGAACACATTAGGTCTTGCAAAAGCCACAAGGTTAAGATCTAGCCACCATTAGATCTTCTAAGAAAAATGTACAGAAACAGCTCAAGTTCAGCTTTCTGTTATGGAATTCTGGACAAACTGTGTAATTGCTTTAACAGCTTCCATTTCAGCATCATGTTGATTTACTCCAGTAGACTCTTGGTACTTTTTGCCGATTTTAAAAGAGTGGTCGCCACCATCAATAACATGCAGTTCATTCTTGCAGGTCATCTTCTTGCGAGTGGACTCCAGCTTGTCCAAGGGGCATAAGCCATCTTTACTGCCCTGTGAACACAAATGCACTGTAAGTCAAGCTTCAGCAATTACTGAGAATTGCTATTTAGTATTCTTCCACTCCAAAAAATTCAGAAAAACAAAGAAACTTCTTCAGTACCTGCACAAACATTGTTGGAATCTTCAACTTTAGTAGTGTCTCGTCCCTCACTGCCCCATTCACTCCCTATGTTGTAGAAAGCAAAGATGGAAAATAGGGACCATTCATTTAGTTTCTAAATCTATCTGGAGTAAATTGAGAGAACAAATTATGAATAAAAAAACATCCCTGCACAAATTTTTAACGAGTGGGAAGAAACAAGTATATTTTAAAATCACATCAACCATTTTTGTGCATACCTAATTGAGGTCTTTACCAATAATATTACATAAAGAGAATCTAAATCCATTTGCTGTGTAGATTACTGTTTTGAGTTTTGACCAATCAAGGAAAAGAATTAGTCCAAGAGAGCCAAGAAGCAATGCATAGGCCAACTAAACAATGGAGCAAGGGATACCTTCAACGGATAACCTAAGCATATGACGGCAGAAACATCGACATCATCTGAGCTAGCCACCATGCAGCTGACCCTGAGAATGTCGAAGGATAATAAGTACTCAAACCCTGAAACAAACCAAGAAGATGCACAAGGATGACACAAACAGGATCACTGCCACCAGATATTACCTCGAACCCATAGACTTCCCCATCAGAACAAGCGGGTGCCTCGGATGCTCCGCTACGGCGTCCTTCACCACACCCAGGTGATGATCCACAAGCTTCTCCGCCTTCGGGGAGCCCTGCGCTTCCGCCCGACATATCTGTAGCCACATTGTTGTTTGATCACTAAGGTCTCTCGAACAGATTCGCATCAAGGAGTTGATGAACCGGGGACAGGAATCAGCACTACAATTCATCAAATTAACTCACATTGGTAGTCAAATGTCACCACTTCGACGGCATCCAGTGCTTCTTTCACCATTTCCTTCCAACTAGCAGAATCCATCGTCCAGTGTAGAATACCATCGTACAGATTCCACATGCACCGAAGTACAATAAATGAAATCCCCAACTCATGGATTCATTTTACCAAAAGAGAAGCATACTTGGCTACAATCCATTATGCACACACAAACAAACGAAGAGAGAGAGCTCACTGGACCATCCAATCGGACGAGGAGGGCGCCAGCGCCGTGGGCGAAGACGACCACTGGTTGCCGCTGCGACGGTGGCGTCCGCAGAGGAGGCGGCCGTGGAGGTGGCGACGGCGAGCTCTGGTCCACGCGGCGGCGCTTGGGAGCCATGGAGGGAGGGGGCTGGTGGAAACCCTAGAGAAGCTTGGGAGGGGTGAGATTTAGGGGGGAAAGGAAAGAGAGGGGTGGCTGTTTCAGCGCGGGAATTCTGAGATGCTTCCCGCGGTTTCTGCAGTTGCGCGGCCGTGGACTGGAGCGGAGAGAGGTACAGGGACGCGGATTCTCTGCAATCAGGTTCAAGAACGCCACGCTGTTTCTCCTATCACAACCACCCGTCTGCTTGGAAAATAAGCGAACCCCGGAGACACCATGGAGAAGTACAGTACTTGTGAAGAGAGGGATATTGGAGTTTGGTTTGGGATTGGTCTAAGGGTGTTGAGAGGTGTAACAGTGATGTGTCTAAGAGGTAATTATAAATAATTCATTTTTATAGGTTAAAAGGGATATTGATCTATATGGGATGATGATTCTAATGGGCCTACAACGTAGAAGTCCATTAGCATGCTCTATAAATATGTGGAGGTGGGGCTGCAGATTGAACCACCATCTTGAAAACCTTGGCCGCCACCTTCCCTCGGTCGTATCTCGAAACCCTAGCTAGGCGTGCGGTGCTAGCACACCAGCGCACGGCGTTCCATCCCGAATGTGTGGACTCCGTGGAGGCGTCGCTGCTGTTGCTGCTGTGCTGATCGGCGAGAAGCGCAAGGTTATTGCTAGGACGCAAGGAGGAGACGTTCAGTTCGTGAAACGATCGACTGTTTCTTCTTCATCGACGTGCAACTACGTTGGACCAGGCTACTTCAACTCTTCTTCCGCTGCGCAGCGCATATAGTGGTAACTATCCATGACTCCCTTACACGCATGTTTTCTGGTTGAACGCGGTAGAAAATCAAATGTTGTAGCTAGCGTAGCCTACCCGTTCTCCTTCAGTGGTATCAGAGCGAAACTGCGTAGTATGTGGTCTGGATCATGCGTTTGTAGATGATATGTTGTTGTAGTAGATGCAATCTATTACTGTTCTTATGCTAGGTTTATGTGATGGATCTTTTGGTGCACAGATTGATTAGATCAATCGGTTATAAGGGGTTGAAATAGGTATGAGTTGATAGCATCATATGGCCAAAAAGATTAGTTCGTGCTCCTTCTTTGATGTACGCACGACTTGCCTCTACCGGCTGGAATCACTATCGGGGCTAACTGCGCGCACAGCCAGTAGATCGAGGTCTTGTGTTGCGGTCTCCTCAAGTATACCGATCGCGATGATCAATATGATTGATCTAATGAAAATTGAGACATTTTGAATGGCTCGGATTTGGGTTGATTTGATCGGCCCGATGAGATTTTCATAGTGATTTTATAGATGTGATCTATGTAATTAGTGAGGTTTTGTGGCGCCGCTCGAACCCCGCGGCGGCTCCCCCTCGACCCCGCCCGTGGCGTCGCGGGACGCCGTTGCGTACACGCATAGATTGTTATACAAACACATTCATGTCAGGGCGGTAGAAATGCGTTCTGCACTTAACTTATTTTTGTAGCGAATAATGTGAATGGTATGGCATAGATGTATATGTGATGCACGTGTGTTTTGGCAGCATGTGTGTCGTATTAATCACAGCTGGGTTGAGACTGTTCTTTAATTGTCACTACAGGACGGTGGAGAATTTGAGGCAAGCTTTTGAGGCATGACTGAAGATAATTGCCTCAAAATATTCTCTGAGGCAGCAACTTCTGCCTCAAATTATAAAATTGAGGTAAACCATAAGCCTCATTAATCTGAGGCTAACAGTCAGCCTCAACAAAGAATTAGAGGCTACCTAGTGGTTGCAAGCCTCAAATGGTCAGGTGAAATACCGCATTGGCGGGAGCAGGTGAAAAATTCCCTCCTGCCCGCGGAATACCGCATTGGCGCTGGATCTGCTCTCTCCTTTCTATTCTCCCTGCCTGTTCACTCTCTGCCTATTCTCTCACCTGCCCGCGGAAACTCTAAGACTGCCGCGCGCCTCGTCGCCCGCCTCCCGCGCGCCCCCCGCCCGCCTCCTCCCGGCCCGCCTCCTCACCTCCGGCCCGCCTCCGCCGCCGCCCCGACCCGCCTCCTCGGCGCCAGATCCAGCGTCGCCCGCCTCCCGCCTCGGCGCATATCCAGCGCCGCCCGCCCGCCGCGCCTCCCGGCGCGGACCGCCTCGCCTCCCGACCCGTCTCGGCGCCTCCCGCCTCCTAGCGCCGCCGGCCCACCTCCCTACCTCCGGCGCAGATCGGCGCCGCGCCCGCCCACCTCGGCGCGCCCGCCTCGCCCCGACCCGTCTCGGTGTCGCCCGCCTCCGCCCGCCTCGCGCCTCCCGCCTCGCGCGCCCCGACGCAGATCCAACGCCGCCTGGCCAGCCCCGTCTCCCGGCGCGGCCTGCCTCGCCTCCCAACCCGTCTCTGCGCTGCCCCGCCTCCCGGCCCGTCTCAGCGCCATCTCGCCTCCCGAGTCCGGACCCGTTACTGGGCTGCACGCTACTACAAACTTACTTGCTTGTTGTTCTTAGAAAGGTAATTTCTTAACATCACTTCTATTTCCATGCTTGTATATATTGTTAAAAGCTTATCATCTGTTGTTTGATGTTGCCTTGTTGGAACGAACATATGGTATATATTGAATGCACTTTTTTGGATAGATTGCTAGTACCTCCCATTACTAACATGGACAAAAGTTGGCTGGAAAAACCTAGGTAAATGTGGGGTTGTGGGTAATTAAGTATGTTGCATGAGAGGTCACATAATATTATTATATATTATGTAATTTAAGTAACATGGCAACATTAATAGGTGGACAGATGAATATGAAGAAGGCTTGGAACAATTATTGCAGTTTGCTTTCACTCATTTAGCAAAAGACAACATGATTCTTTGTCCTTGCAAGAAATGCATGAACTGCCATTGGCTACATGCTGAATTAATTCGTGAACACCTAATATGTGATGGATTTATGCGAGGTTATAGTGAATGGTTCTTTCATGGGGAGGGCTCATCTTCAGTTAGAACTAATGTTTGCATGGAGCCACAGATAGGTCAAGAACAATCTGATGATATTGATGCAATGTTAAGAGATGGACTTGGATTTAATTATTTTAATGGTTTAGAAGATGATGGATACATGGGAGATGTGCACAGTGAAGATGCAGAAAAATTCTATAAGTTAGCTGCTGATGCTAGCCAAAATTTATATTCAGGATGTAAAATGTCAAAACTTCAGTTTATCATAAAACTTCTACATCTGAAATTTTTGGGTGGGTGGAGCAATAGTAGTTTTAATCAGCTCCTTGTGCTTCTTAAGGAGGCTTTCTCTATGGATGTGCAATTGCTAGAAAACTTTCATGCTGCTAGCAAACTTGTCAAATCACTAGGTTTGGGATACATTAACATTGATGCATGTTTGAATGATTGCATACTATTTTGGAAAGAGTATGAGAATGCCAAGAGTTGTCCAAAATGTAACACGTCTAGGTGGAAGAGAGAAAAAGTGGGGATTGATGGGAAACGAGTGCATAAGGTTCCTCAAAAAGTTCTTCGTTACTTTCCATTGAAAAAAGGTGCAAAGATTTTTATGTCGAAAAGACAGCTTCTAACATGCTGGCATGGCATCTTTGAGGGCCGCACTAAGGATGGCTTATTGCGACATCCTGCAAATTCTCCTCGCTTGGAAGAATTTAGATAATAAATTCGATATTTGTCTTGATAGTCGCAATATTAGACTTGGGTTAGCTACAGATGGCTTCAATCCATTTGGAAATATGAGTGTTAGTCACAGCACATGGCCTGTAGTTTTAATTCCTTATAATCTGCCACCATGGTTGTGTATGAAACAACACAATCTTATATTATCTTTGCTTATTCCGGCCAACACAACCAGAAATGATATTGACGTGTATTTTGAACCATTGGTGGATGAGCTTGTTGAGATTTTTAATGAGGGTGTAAAGACATATGATGCCTCTAGTAATGAGTGGTTTCAGTTACGAGCTGCTATTCTTTACACTATTACAGATCACCCAGGGCTTGGATATGTGTCTGGCCATCCTACATCGGGAAAATTTGCTTGTCATCACTGTCACTTGAATACTTGTTCTCTATATTTGAAAAAGGGCAGGAAAACTTGTTACATGGGACATCGTAGGTTTCTCCCAGAAAACCATAATTTCTGGTTTGATAAAAAATCATTTGATGGAACCATAGAGCTTAGAGAGGCACCTATTCAACCATCTGGACATGATATTCTAGAAGAGACAAAGGACATGGATGTTGTTTTTGGGAAAGCCGAGAAGAGGAAGCGTAAACGTAGAGATGATGATATGAAGGACACTGATAATGTGGTTATTTGGAAGAAGAGAAGCTGTTTTTTCAGGCTGCCATATTGGGAACATCTGTTAATTCGCACAACTGGATGTAATGCACATTGAAAAGAACATTTGTGATAGCATAGTTAACACCTTGTTGAATGTTGACCGCAGATCTAAGGATAACCTCAACTCAAGATTGGACCTTCAAAGCTTAGGGATAAAACATGATCTGCACCCAGTTTCACAAGGAACTAAAATTTACTTGCCTCCAGCAACCTTTTCATTGAGTGCTCAAGAGAAGAAATTATTCTGTCAAGTTCTAAAAGATGTTAAATTTCCAGATGGTTATGCATCAAACATATCAAATAAAGTTCGTGTTGAAGAGAAAAGATTGATTGGCCTAAAATCTCATGACAACCATGTGATTCTACAGTATTTACTTCCGTTGGCTATTAGGAGAATTCTGCCTGAAAATGTTTGTATACCATTGATTCGCCTAAGTAACTTCTTTCGACAAATATTTTCTCCAGTAATTCGTATTAGTGACATGGAGAAGTTAGAGCATGAAATTGCTGAAACAATTTGCCAACTGGAGATGATTTTTCCTCCATCATTCTTTGATATAATGCTTCATTTACCAATCCATCTTGCTCATGAAGCAAGGCTTGCTGGCCCAGTACAATTCAGAAACATGTATCCTGTAGAAAGGTAAATGCCTTTATTATTATTTTAAATCCTATTCATATGTAGAGACCTCTGATTATGACACTTAATTAAAATATATAGGTACTTGATGAGGCTGAAATCATATGTTCGTACTAAGAGCCATCCGGAAGGTTCAATTGCAGAAAATTATATTTTTGATGAAAGCCTTACCTTTTATTCCCGTTATTTACATGGCTGTTTGACTCGATTTAACCGTCAAGGACGGCATGATGATGGGACTTTCCAGATCATAAATAACATGCCTTACTTAAGTAAGATAGGTCGGCACTTACTTGGAAAGCGTGTTAGCACTCTGGACCACAACTCATGGATTCAAGCTCACAGATATGTGTTATTCAACTATGACCAAATTGGTCCATTCCTTCAGTATGATCCTAATCACATATTTATTTCATATATTGGAATATGTTAGTATGAAATTCCTAACAGGCATTTGTACTGTTTGGCATACTATGTAGAAAGCATCGCAAGTACATTTTATCTAGTGGAATACGAAGACCAAGAGATATTGAACGTGTGCACCATGAGACATTCCATGACTGGTTTAGGAAACATGTAAGGGGTGTTGTTTTTCTAGATTCTTGTTAGCAGTTTTATAGAAAAGTATTAAAAAATTTTATGGATAACAGGTTCAGAATGTAATGGCCAAAGGAGAAATTGTATCCAAGAAATACGATGTTGGCTAAAGGTCCTGATATGCATGTCACAACATACAATAGCTATCTTATAAATGGATATAATTTTCGCACAAAATCTTGCGACCAAGGGAAATCAACTCAGAGTAGTGGGTTAGTTGTTGTTGCTGAGACTAATAGTTTTTCTAGTGTGAAGGATGTAAATCCTATCCTTGGCAATGTGTCATACTATGGCAGAATCAGTGACATAATTGAGTTAAATTATAGCGGAGAGGTCACATAGTGTTATTTAAATGTGACTGGATCAATCTGTCTCGTGGTAGAGGACTCAAGGAAGATAAATATGGAGTTACACTTGTGAATTTTAACCACCTGTCTAATAATACTAATAATTTGACTGATGAACCATTTGTTCTAGCATCACAAGCTACACAAGTGTACTATGTTCGAGATCCTATAGATCAAGATTGGCATGCTATTGTCCAATCAAAACCGAGGGACTTCTATGACATGGGTATTACTGATTGTGAGAATGAGGAGGATGTATATCAGGAAAAAGATCAGTTGATGTGATCAACAATACTATTGATATTGGTGCTGATTGTGGCAGTCAGTATCTCACTAGGAAAGATATAAATGGAATAACCATTGATTTGGCTGCTGGGTGTCATGATCGGTATGGTTGCATTCTCATAATATTTAATCGGAACCTTGCAGTACATTGTATCAGAGCTAATTTTTTTACCTAACTAGTACCATACATATGTATACTTGATCTTACATAACTTATTTTTGGAGATGCAGGGAAAACAATGGAAAGGGAAAAAAGAAGAGGTGGAAGTCCAGTAACAAATGAGTATGAGCTTCGGCGTAGGATGCAGATAGCTAGAAATAATGAAATGCTTTCAAAACTGAACCTGCCACAACTAGCAGCAAATTTGACATCAAATTCCAAGAGGATGAGGAATACAATACCTAATATGCCAAACCAACCTGTTGATCCAGAAGCAAATTTGATAAGGAATTCCAAGAGGGCACGACATGCTGAACCAAATATGCCTAATCAATCTGTTGATCCAGCATCAAATATGATGAGGAAATCTAGGAGGATGAGCAAATCTGTTGATTCTCAGTACCAGGATCTATACTTGAATGAGGAAAATGTGCAAAACAAATCATATGAGGAGAATGAGATAAACCAGTCAAGTGAGGAAAATGATATGGACCAATCTATTGAAGATTATGCACAGTCATTTGACAAAAGTAATTGTTTCTGTCTCATCTATTGAATTTATTTTACGGGTCATTTTGGCTAAGTGATATAACATTTTATTCTAGGTGATGAAGATGTTTATCCTGAGGAAATTACAGAGCCAGAGGATAGAAGAGGTCAGCCAAAGGATAGAAGAGGTCCTACAAGGATGGAGGCCTTCTGGCCAATTGTGGAACGTGTAAAACTGAAAGTTGACTATAATGAGCATTTTCAACCAGTTGGCCCCCATGCGCCAAAGTTAGCAAATGTTATTGGTACACTTGTCAAAGGTAAAGTTCTATCACTAACTCATGAAGACTGGATCGATGTGAAGAACAAGGATGATGTTTGGGATAATGTGACGGTAAACTTCTCTTTTCGAATATTACAGTCCTTTATAAACATTTAGTTGTTAGGAGAAGTTTCAGTTTGAAACTTATCAAATTCTCTATTTTAGAGTTATTTTGACTTAGATGAATGCCTAAAGGATTATGTCATGAGATCAGCTCACAAGAAATGGAAAGACTTCAAAAATAGGCTAAAAACAAAGTACTTTGACCCTCAGAAGTCTGATAAAGAGCTCTGGAAAAAACATGATTCAAGAATATCACTTTCAGATTGGAAGTGGCTAATTGCCTTTTGGAGATCTGAGAAAGGCCAAGTAAGTGCATATAGATGCTATGTTCATTATCCTTTCTTTCCAAGTGAGAGCTCATAGCACGATGTTACATTTTGTTAATTTTTCTTTCTTTCAAGACGTAATGACATACAATAATGTACATCCTTTTAGGCACGCAGAATCGCGAAAAGCAAATCGTGCAAAAATGGATACAGACATACTATTGGAACCAGAGTCTAGCAAATGTTCGCCATGACATGGTCAGGTGAGAGCATATATTAATCATCCCCATTTGTTTTCTTGCATCAGATTAATGTGTTGTGCATTCACATGATGCAGGAGCAAAAGAAAGGAGGAAAAGTTAGTCAAGCGTAAGTTTTTAAAGTTGCATATACTCGTAAAGATGGAAGACCACAACCAGCCCGTCAAGAAACACTTGTAAGAAAAATTAACTGAATACGCAACAAAGTTGTTTCTCTATTTGGAAATTCAAATACAATATTTTACCTTGGCTACTGCAGGCTAAAATCGATGAAAAACTCACTAAGGAGGCTAAATTTGTGGACAAACCTATACAAGAAGGAGATTTCCTTTCAGAATTGATTGGTAAGGAAAATAGAGGCAGAGTGATTGGAGTAGGTATGGGTCCCACTCCTGCAAGTCTTGGTTTGCCAGGAACTAAATCAACAGCAAGAATAAGCTTGCAATTGGAAAGAGAAGCAAGACAGAGGGCAGAAGATGAAGCTCGAGCTTTGAGAGAAGAGATGCAACAGTTGGAACAGAGAATGGAAGAACGAATGGAGCAACGACTTGCAGAGAAACTGGTAGAATTTCAAGCTATGATCTCTGCTTCTCGTGAACAGAGGCAAAATTTGCACATACCAAATCAGGAATATTCATGCACGTCGGCTTCTAACAATGTACAAGTCAGTTTACTTCGCATAAATCAACTGAACTAGTATTATTAGCAGCTACTATAAGCTTCTAATTTTTTCCCCTAAATACAGGTACAACCAAGAACTGTTAGAGCATTACAACATAACCAAAACAAACTGCTGGAGAAGGTCAGTTGAATGGCTTGCTACATCCAATTCACGGTGAATATAGTTCGGTTGTAACTTGGCGTTTTTGTGATGCTGTATTGTAACTTGGTTGCTGGGTGGTAAGGGTAACCAAGGTTAGGCATTTTTGTGATGTTGTATGGTTTATTCATAGTATTTGGCCTTCAGCTATCTATTCTTTATTTTCTTTTTTTGGGACAATATGCTTATGAATTTACAATTTGCTAAACAAAAAGTAGTGAGCAGGAAAGCAGAGAAAAAACAACCTTAGTAACTATCAGCATTACTGTGTCATAAATCATGATAGAGCACTGCTACATGCATGTAGAAAACCTTTCGTGCTAACTGTATGCAGAATTTGGTTGGATGATTGGATTGTGTGGCTTACTGCACCTCTGTATACAAGTATTGTACATATTTGTTGGTACAGCTCTTCATGATATACTGTTTATTGCCTAAATCTTCTAGGATTTGTTGAGAAGGGTTGGTGGTGAATATTATGCACAAGAGTTAGAAAAACATGCTGGCAACCGCAATACTACCAAGCCACCAAGGATTGCAAACAATCATTCACAAGCAAGAACAGGCAATAAGGCCACAAGTAAACGCTCTAATGTTCCAGCTACAACAACTACAGTTTTTGTTGAGGTATATGTATATATATATTAAGTCATTTAGGATGAACTGCTTACCTAAATGCATGTGAATTGATTTACACAAGTAAAAAAGGTTGAAAAAACGTCAGTAACATTTATAATGTGCAACAGGGGGTACAAAAGCAAGTAGCTAATTATAATACCAGTAGGCCTACTGAGACTGAGGTGCCAACAAGGGAAAAAGTGACCACTCAAGGGTTAAAAAGGCAGCAACAAAAACCATTCAGGTTTGGAAAAATTTTGTTAGTTCAGTTGGATCTGTTATGTAAAACAACATCATCTATTATATTTTCCAGTCTAATATGAGGTGTCCATATGGTCAAATAGGTTGGAAACGATGTATTTCTTAAAAGAACTGTGCGGCCATATAATCGTATTGCTAAAGCAACTGTTGAAAGCCAAGACCCATCAGAAATGGTTGGAGGTACAATTCTTGGAAACGAGTGCTACAAAGTAGTCATAGACAGTCCCATATTTGGAGATGCAGAACTGTTTCGACCGTGCAAAAATCTGAATTACATCAAGGATGCTATTGGTCATTCCATTGCTTGGCCAATCCACATGGTATGTCCTTTTCTTAGCTTGTTTATGTGTATACTTTGTTTACCTAGAAAATCTAACATGTCAAATGAATGCTCACAATTAAGGTTGAAGAAGTTCCACCCAGGCAGAATGGTGAAGTAACAAAAACAGGTACTTATGTCATTATGTTGCATATAAAATATTTAGTGCTTAGGTATGACATAAAAATTATTTACACCATCATGTGATCCATTGAGCGAAATATAGATAGATAAAATTATAAATAGAAATGAAACATGAACTGAACTATGTTGTTTATAAATAGAAATGAAACATCATGTGATTCATATAAACAGCTGTAGCTACTTTCTTGATCCAAATGTTTTGGATTATTTTTTGTTCCTGATATTTTTGTATTAAGCACTGACCTGATCGAATTTTGTAAATTTAATTCTAGGTGGTCGGGTTTCTCTTGCGCCACCAGCACAACCATGCAAAATTGGCGACAACTTCAAAGATGATAAAATATGTGCCCGTAGCTACCATATGGTTGATCAGTCATGAGCGATTCATCGTCTACTCTTTTGAGAAGTTTACTATCTCAAATTTTGTATAGATGATATATTTTATTAGCCCATAGCTACTATCTGATTGATGGCTCAAACATGTGTCCACCGACTAGCTATACTATTGAGAATTTTACTATATATTGTATGCATAGTTGAATGCTACATTTGTCAACCGATGGAGAGGACCTTTTGGGGACTAAATGAGATGCTATATATTTTCTCCTCAATATGCATGTGTGGTGTGATGTTTTAATCTATTGAATGAAGAGATTTGGAGGCTATATTTGTTCTTGTTTCAATTATCTTGTGTGCATAGTGATGAGATGTATGTGTTTGATAATAATTATTGAGAAAATATGTATATGCTGAAAATAATTGTAATTTGATGCTTGTAACGTTGAGGTAGCTTATAGTTACCTCAATTCTTTTGAGACAGACATTGCAGCCTCATGGCTAGTCGTCCTAGCTGAGGCAGGCAATCTGCCTCAATCAAATTCTGAGGCACACCGTGTCAGCCTCAAATTTAGCTTTTAGAGGCTAACTCTAGTGGTTGCCTCAATATGCTTATTTTGAGGCAAGGGTATCCGAGGCAGGCTGTGTTAGCCTCAATATATATTCTGAGGCTGATTTTTCTACATTTCGAGGCTGATTAGCATGCCCCAAATTCCCTACCATCCTGTAGTGTGTATAACGACCTACGTGTCGACTTGTGATGCTTGAGCTGCTCATGTAATTCATTTGCTAGCTATTTGTTGTAATAGTTTAGTTCTTTACCATGGAGGCTTCAAGCATGATGACAAAGAAGACAGGAAGTGTGGCGAAGGAGCTCACCGTGGAACCATGGCGATGGCGACCACTACGATTCAAAAGGCCATACCATTCACAGTATAATGTGATTATATGCATGTGATGTTTATTTTCTGTCATACTATTCTTTCATGCCATACCTGTAGATGATATTTTTGCATGACAGAATAGTTTCCCTTGGAAAAATTAAGAATTTATTTGATGCCCTTCCAATTGCTGCGCCTATAAGAATTATGATCATTGTTTGGTAGGTCTGCTAAAGCAGAGTACCATCAACTATCTTAATCTAATAGGATGGATGTCGGACATCCACATACATAGTGTTAGTTTACTTGACAAGGCTATCAAATTAGATTTGGGCCTTGGGACATGGTGTTGGAAGCCGGGGCATTGGATGCCACCCAACAAACAAGAGTCACATAAGATGTGATTAGTAAGCGTTGCTTACCTATGTCACTAGATTTCTAGCGGTAATGCCAAAGCTCACTAGAACTTAGATGAATATGGATCTTGACCATTATATGTCGTTAGAGGGAAGACGATTACAAAACATATAGTGGGAGTGTCTTTTGTTAAATTGTTTAATGGAAGATCAAACATGAACATAGTGCTAAACTTTGCTTATTTATTTTCTGTTGTAGATCATGGCTGCTTCTAGTAATAATTCTGGTTTTAACTTACGATCTGTTCTTGAGAAAGAAAAATTTAATGGAGCGAATTTTATTGATTGGTATCGCAACCTGAGAATTGTTCTCAGACAAGAAAAAAAGGAATACATTCTTGAGCAACCCTACCCCGATGAACTCCCTGAGGGTGCAAACGTTGCCACCCGCAAAGCTTATTAGAAGCACTGCAATGATTCACTCGACGTTAGCTGTCTCATGCTTGCTACCATGTTCTCTGAGCTTCAGAAGCATTATGAGAATGCAGATCCTCACACTATAATTGAAGGACTGCGTGACATGTTTGAGAACCCAATTAGGACCGAGAGGTTTAATATTTCAAAGTCCTTGTTTGCGTGCAAGCTGGCGGAAAGTAGTCCAGTCAGTCCTCATGTGATCAAGATAATTGGTTACATTGAGAACTTGGAGAAGCTTGGTTCTCCCCTTAATCCTAATCTGGCTACGGATGTTATTCTCCAATCTCTCCCTCCGAGCTATGAGCAGTTCATTATGAATTTTCATATGAATAGCATGGAGAAATCATTGACTGAATTGCATGGGATGCTTAAGATAGCAGAGGAAAGTATTAAGAAACACACCAATCATGTGATGATAGTTCAGAAGGAGAATAAAAAGAGAAAGCGTTAGACGCCTAAAGGTAAAGGCAAAGGAAATGTTCCTAATGAGCCCCCTAGCTCTAAGCCAAAGCCAAATGGTAAGGTCAAATCTAGCCTCTCTCCTGATGATAAATGCTACTACTGCCATGTCAAGGGGCTTTGGTCTAGGAATTGTAAGAAATACTTGGAGGATCTGAAAAAGAAGAAGGGAAGCGAGACTTCTGCTTCAGATATAAATGTTATAGAAATTAATCTTGCAATTTCTTCTGGTGAATCTTAGGTATTTGATACCGGATCGATGATTCATACTTGTAAATCGTTGCAGGGTCTAAGAAGGATTAGAAGTTTTACGAGAGACGAGTTGGACGTGCATGTCGGCAATGGAGCAAAGGTTGCTGTATTGGCTGTCAGCACTTATCACTTGTCATTACCTTCAGGATTAGTTTTGGAATTAAATAATTGTTATTACATTCCAACATTGAGTAAGAACATTATCTCTTCTTCATGTTTGGAGAAAGATGGTGGTTATGAGTTCGTAATAAAGAACAAATGTTGTTCTATTTATTTGAATGATATACTCTATGCACATTGTCCATTAATGAATGGGTTATATGTTCTTGACTTTGAGGATAAACATGTCTATAATATTAATGCAAAGAGGCTGCGGCCTAATGATTTGAATCCCGCTTTTATTTGGCATTGTCGCTTAGGCCATATAAATGAGAAACACATAGAGAAGCTACATAAAGATGGACTACTCAACTCATTTGACTTTGAATTATTTGAGACATGCGAGTCTTGTTTACTTGGCAAAATGACAAAGGCGTCTTTCACCGGTCATAGTGAGAGGACAAGTGACTTGTTGGGACTTGTACATACTGATGTATGTGGACCAATGAGCTCGATAGCTAGAGGTGGTTTTCAGTATTTCATTACTTTTACCGATGATTTTAGTAGATATGGATACATCTACTTAATAAGGCACAAGTCTGAATCGTTTGAAAAGTTCAAAAAATTTCAGAATGAAGTACAAAATCAGCTAGGCAAGACAATTAAAATTCTGCGATCTGATCGTGGAGGTGAATATTTGAACCATGAATGTGGTGAACATCTAAAACAGTGTGGAATTGTTCCACAGCTGACTTCGCCTGGCACGCCCTGGAATGGGGTATCTGAACGGAGGAATCAGACCTTATTAGACATGGTTCGGTCTATGATGAGCCAATCTGCTCTTCCATTGTCCTTCTGGGAATATGCTCTAGAAACTGCTGCGTTTATACTAAACAGAGTTCCATCTAAATCAGTGGAAAAGACACCATACGAGAAATGGACAGGAAATATCCTGGATTGTCTTTCCTTAAGATATAGGGTTGTGAGACTTATGTGAAACGTTTGACGTCTGATAAGCTCCATCCTAAATCTTATAAATGCTTCTTTGTTGTGTATAATAGGGAAACCAAAGAATATTATTTTTACAATCGGGAAGAAGGCAAAGTGTTTGTCGCTCGGAACGGTGTCTTTTTGGAAAAAGAGTTTCTTTCAAAGAGTGTTAGTGGGAGCAAGGTGCAGCTTGAAGAAATTCGGGAAACACCTGAAAATGTTTCAGCTCCTATTGAACCTCAACAGGATGTACAAGGTGTTGTACAACCGGTTACGGAGGCACCACCCCCACATCGGTCTACAAAGGCACATTGCGCAACTGAAAAGTTCACGCTCCTAACCACAGGACAACGCGACATATTGTTGTTGGGCAATGATGAGCCTGAAAGCTACACGGAAGCAATGATGGGACCAGACTCTGAAAAATGGCTTGGAGTCATGAGGTCCGAAATAGAATCCATACATGATAATCAAGTTTGGAACTTGGTGGGTCCACCTGATGGTGTAAAAACTATTGGGTGTAAATGGGTTTTTAAGAGAAAGATAGACATGGATGGAAATATTCACATCTATAAGGCACGATTGGTGGCGAAAAGTTTTAAGCAAATTCAAGGTGTTGATTATGATGAAACGTTTTCGCCCGTCACTATGCTAAAGTCTATTCGGATCCTCCTAGCGATTGCTGCCTATTTCGACTATGAGATTTGGCAAATGGATGTCAAAACGGCTTTCCTAAATGGAAACCTAAGCGAGGATGTGTATATGACACAGCCTGAGGGTTTTGTTGATCCGAAAAATGCTGGGAGAATATGCAAGCTTCAGAAGTCCATTTATGGATTGAAGCAAGTATATTGGAGTTGGAATCTTCGTTTTGATGAAGTAATCAAAGGTTTGGCTTCATCAAGAATGAAGAAGAGCCTTGTGTTTACAAGAAGGCTAATGGGAGCGCACTTGTTTTTCTGGTCTTATATGTAGATGACATATTATTGATCGGAAATGATAGTCCAATGCTAGAAGCTGTGAAGTTTTCTTTGAGAAAAAGTTTCTCAATGAAAGGTCTCAGAGCGGCAGCTTACATTTTGGGCATAAATATCTATAGAGTTAGATCGAAGAGGCTAATTGGATTAAGCCAAAGTACATACATTGACAAGGTATTGAAACGGTTCAATATGCAAGATTCCAAGAAAGGTTTCTTGCCTATGTCACATGGCATTAGTCTTAGCAAGACTCAGTGTGCTTCAACACTTGATGAGCAAGAGAAGATGAGTGCGATTCCGTATGCCTCGGCCATCGGATCCATCATGTATGCTATGTTTTGTACGCGGTCAGATGTTTCATATGCTCTAAGTGTTACGAGAAGGTATCAATCTAGCCCCGATCTAGCTCACTGGGTGGCTGTAAAGAATATTCTTAAGTATTTTAGAAGGACTAAGGATATGTTCCTTATTTTTGGAGGTGAAGAAGAGCTCGTTATAAAAGGTTACACCAATGCTAGCTTCCAAACTGATAAAGATGATAGCAGATCGCAGTCTGATTTTGTGTTCTGCC
The DNA here is from genome assembly GCA_036346265.1 of Melocanna baccifera. Lineage (NCBI taxonomy): Eukaryota > Viridiplantae > Streptophyta > Magnoliopsida > Poales > Poaceae > Melocanna > Melocanna baccifera. The sequence continues at coordinate 6,403,885 of CM070688.1, read as the reverse complement.
TCAATGGAGGGGTAGTGAGCTATAAAAGTTCCAAGTAAGAGACGTTAGCTGATTCGACAACTGAGGTCGAGTATATTGCAGCTTCTGAAGCTGCAAAGGAAGCTGTTTGGATCAGAAAATTTGTTTTTCAGTTGGGTGTGATCCCTAGTATGTCTAGTCCAGTGGATCTCTATTGTGATAATAGTGGAGCCATTGCGCAAGCAAAGGAACCTAGGTCACACCAAAAGTCCAAACATATATTTCGACGCTATTACCTTATCCGTGAGATCATTAATAGAGGTGAAGTAAAGATTTGCAAGGTGCATACGGATTTGAATATTGCTGATCCGTTGATGAAACCTCTCCCACAACCAAAGAATGAGGCACACACGAGTGCAATGGGTATTAGATACTTACATGATTGACTCTAGTGTGAGTGGGAGATGATTGTATCAAGTCTATGTTTATGAAATTTTGAATAAGGTGTTATTTGGTTCCTTGAATAATGATTGTATGTATTGATTGGCAAGTATGTGATTTGTTCGTGAAACTCTTTGTTTTATTTAATATTATTCTAAAGATCCCTAGTCTTATGTCATTACGTGGGACAACAATGATTTATGGACTAGCACATATATTGATTGATGATCATATTTCACGGATCATGGATATAGGAATATCAAATCAATAATGTGGACACATGTTAGAGAACATGGTGTTGGATTGACCCACTCCGAGACGTTGCTGGGATTGTTATGTTAATATGTGCCATTAAGCGATCTCTAGTGGTATATGTAACATCCCAAAAATTTGTTTTCTGATTTAAGTTATTTTCTGGAATAGAATTTCCTTTTCTGGTTTTTATTTCAAGTCTTGAAGTGAGAAAAGTAAAATTCTCATTTTTGTAAAAACCAAAATAAATTATTTCATTTTGGCAGAGCCAAAATAAGTGCATTATATTTTCCAAAGTCAAATATGTATTTATAATGGTTTTTCCGAATTTATAAAGACTTAAAATTCTTCTTTGGAAGTGAAATTGTGTTTTTACAAAATCTAATTATCAAACTGGGTTGAAGATATTTTTATTGAGTCTAAAATAGTTCCAGATGATTCTTTGAATTTTTGGAATTTTCAAAATTTATTTGTTATTTTTCTAAGTATTTTAAAGCCCCTAAGCATATCTAAAAATCAAAAAAGAAAAATAAAATCCAAAAAACCCTCCCGGGGCTGACACTTGTCGCCCATTGGATTAATCCACCCACCGGATTCTATCCCGACCGTCCGATCTCACTTACCCCTTCACCCCTGTCTTCCTCCTCCCTCGGGTCGACACCTAGTAATCATCGGACCAATCTGCTTTCGCCCGATTTGATCCTGTCCGCCCACAACCACTTACCGCTTCAATCGCCTCCCTCTCCCCTCGGACTGATGAGTGGCTTAATCTAGACCGTCCGCATTTGCCGATTTGAATCTCAGTCGTTCCCTGTCACTTAATGCACTCGATCGCCTTGGATGTACTTCCCGTTGTCGGATTAAATTACAGTCGACCGCGGCCACTTACCCCTTCGCCAGCAGTCTAGCGGCCACGATCACTTTCCCTTGCCACCTGTCACTCATCCAACCGCCGCCCTCGCTCTTTCCTTTTTCTTTCTCTCGCTGACCAGTGGGTCCTGCCGGTCAGATCCGTCGTCCCCGCCCCTTTCCTTTCTTCCCCGCGCAATCACCGCCCCGCTGTCGCCATTGGTGCCGAAACCGAAGCTTTTAAAGCATCGGTTTCCTTCCCGATTGATCTCCCGCCACTGCAAGTTCAAATTCCCCCTCCACCGCGTCCGTTTCTGGCATTATCTCCTCATTTAAGCCCCCGATCGCCGCCGCATTGAAGCTTTCCGGCCGTTTCACCCCGCTGTCAATGCACGCGCCCGTTACTCCCCTTCCCGGCCTATAAAACCCACACACTGAGGATCCCCTCTCCACACCGTCTCTCTCTCTCTACTCAATTCGAACAATTAAGCCCCGAAAACCCCGCCTGTGCTCGTTTTCCTCCGTCGGCCTCTAGCGACTCGGCGAGCAATTGCTGCCGCCCCAGGCCTCCCCGCTCCTCGCCAACGACACCGACACCTTGCCCGTGCCTCGGCAGCCAGAAGCCCCTTGTGCCCCCAAGGATTTGCGCCACCGGAGCACCTCGCCGCCGTGAAGCCACCTCCGACCGCCGTCCCTTCCCGCCGATCATCCACTCCGTCCATCTTCGGGATCCACGCCAGGTACCAAAGGGTTCCCCTCGCTCTCCTCTACATTTTACACCCCTCAGCCGGCACCACCGCCCACCGGATCGCCGGCGACCCTCGGTTCCCGAGCGCCGCCGCCGCCGGCCAAGCCACGTTAGCTGGCCGCGCCGACGTGGTAGCTGATGTTGCTGCCACCCCAGCGCCACGCGCACCCCAGGCCGCCCACGCCAGCACCACCTCGCGCCCCTGTCACCCGTGTGCCACCTCACCCTCCCTCGGGTCTATGGACTCAGTCCACCGTAGACCGGCCCCGCCTGTTAGTCCCACGTCCGATTATTTAATTCCCAGGGCTGACGTCAGCTGACGTCATAAACCCAATTTTCCGTTTAAAAACAATTCGGCCGAAATGTAATTACTGTGCAGACGTCATAATCATTTATTTCCTTTAGAAAAATAATTCATGTTGACGTCATAAATGCTTTTCGGTTTAAAAATAATTCCAGAAAAGGAGTATTTTTCTTTTAATTTGGAAGGCCATAACTTCTTCATTTTAGCTCCAAATTGACCCATTCAAATTTCTAATTTTTTTCTAAAATCCTGAATATTCCATTTCTGCAACTATTTTGAATTTTTGAATTTTATTTGAATTTTGAATTTGGATCTTCGCGTTAGATTTGACGAGTCCGGAGAGTTTGATTTCGACGACGATTCATGGCAGCACTTCGATCAAGGCAAGTCACACCTTTGACCATGTTGACCATATTATTTCAAATTTAATTATATTGTTTTACTGTATATGCATGCATACTTTATTCAAACATAATTCAAAAATTGTTTTAAATTTTAGTTATGCCCATGAACCTTGATTATAGCCAATTTGAATCTCAAATTCATACACCTTTGTCACGCTAGCTAAAAACTAGTTGGTATCATAGCATTGACTACAAAACTTTATAGAATTGCTTAGCCTGGCTTAGTATAATTTTAGGTGGGATTAGATATTTCACATGAAATGACGGTTTTTTTAAATGAATTCTTGGCTTCGTGAGTCAAAAAGAGATTATGAAATGGTTTAAAAATGAAAATAGAAACTTATGATTTGGACTTAGGCTAATGGTTAGGTGGTGGGTGCCGGTATGCCTCGTGTTTGGTGACACCAGGTTGATTGTCGTGCATATGGTTATGTGGATTGAGCTTAAATCAAATTAAGGATCATTTCTGTGAATCATTTTACGAAGTCACTTCGTACTACCATAAGTCCGGTATGGGACGGACCTGGCTAAGTAATCTTTGAAGTTCCAAGTATAGTTTCGCTATAGGCTAAATGTGAGCGTGGCACAGGCGCGAGAAGTCTCACATGGCCACAGAGGGGGCTCCAACTCGTGGATTCAAGTTGTGGTGAAACCTTAGTGGCGGCGTAACTGTTTTGGATATGGATCATTAGAACAGCCTTGTCATGAACTCTCCGCCGCACACCTAAGGCAGTCTGTTTATCGCGTGGCTCAAGTGAGAGGGAATGTCTTGTGGGTAAAGTTGTACACCTCTACAGAGTAATAATCTATCCTGGATAGCCGTGTCCACGGTCATGGACATGCTAAGTAGAGTCTTCACAGATTGGACTTGGATTTTATAAAATTGGTTTTACGGATAAAAATGATGGTTTGGAAAATGGTCCGAGTGCGACGCCTGTGGTTAGGTTAGCGTAAGTTGGAGCCTACACTAACGATATTACTTTGTTAAATCTTGTTTCATATGTTATGTTAAAATTCAGCTTTTCATATTTACGTAATCATATTTAAAATTCAGTATTGCTTTTACGCATATTTACCTTATTATGCCTTCCTTGATATCCATTATGCATGCATCACTTTGTTATATCTCCCGGTGTGACTTGTAGAGTACTTCAAAGTACTCACCTTGCAAAAATCTGTTGCCAGACTTCGACAGCGACTACGACGATGAGGATTACTTCAGCGAGTAGGACGCGTCTTACAGTCATTCTCCTGTGGGAGGCTGGATGGGCTGCGCTGCTACCTTTATTTTTTTCACTGCTTTTAATTTCAGTTGGCCTCATGCCACTTTATTGTAAGACTTGGCCATAAGGCCGTAAATTTGCTTAATATAATTGTGGTGATTTTGCGTGATATACTTCACTATTTACTCTGTGTGCACTAGCTTTTTCTAAGATAGTGCGATTTACACAGAGAGACTTGGAGTGCTGCTCTGGGTCCCGACACAACCCTAGGTGGTACAAGGCCTATAGGGCCAATTGGAGGTGGTGCAACACCTTTTGACTTAGATTTAGAATTAGTCCTAAGTTATTTTGGCGATTATGGTGAGCTCAGAAAGAATTTAGAGGTGGGACTGGATCCATCGGAAAGAGGACGAGGTAAGCTTTCCATAAAGTACTCACACACCTCAAACGGACTCCGTATGTGAGAGTTATGCACATTTGAAGTTAGACCTGTCAGGCAGAACCGAATTGATCTAGAGGCCGAATTGAATTCCAAAATATGTTCAACTTAAACTCTTGCTTGAATTGGTCCAAAAGTGATGTGGTAACCTTGAAGAAGAGTTGGGGAAGACGTCGACGTGGTCTTAATATGATGGTTGGTTTTCCTTTAAGTGGACCCGAACCACGAGCTCGTAGTGTTGATTTAATCCTCCTTGTATAGCTGCACAAATATATATTTCCATCATTAGATAGCATCTTATTCTCATTTAAAACAAATTGAAGCCGAAGAAATGAATTCATCTTTTGTTTAATCTTAGGAGCTATGGTCGTGTGCATTTGTGGCATGGCCACATTATCTTCCCTTCTTGATATGATATGGGGTTGCTCGATCTTCTCGACGCATTTATGGATACTCACGGAAGTCTTGAGGAATTGTAATGATCTTCTAATACCAGTGTAACAGACGAACACTCTTGAATCTACCAAAACACGTTCACGTTGATTTCGTCGACCTGAAATCACCATTGTTTCTCACTATGTGTAGTGGTGCGCTTTGGGGCTGCCAAACACTACTCTGTAACTAGGTAGCTATAAAAGTGGTCTTCAGGTGTATCGTGAAAAATGGAATGGGATGTGAGCAGATTAATATGGAATTTGCCCCTTCTACATAACAGGAGAGATATCTCTGGGCCCCTCGATGTGGTTGGATTAGGGAAGTGCATGGCCATGCCAAGGTGATTAAAGAGTTAATCACAATGTGACTAAAGAGTTAGTCATGAGTCGTAATCCACCACAAGATCGAGTGAATAGTTGAGCTATCATAAGGGTGGCACGAATCTCGCCTTAAGTTCGACTGGTATCGTGTGGCAAAGGGATCCAAGTGTGAGTATATCAAGATTTAGCCGATATGATATTTGTTTGTATTCAGGAGTCAATATGCTCTGCTAGATGCCACTATTGACTTTTGGCTTGAAAAGAGTTTTCAGATCATGGCTGTCTATACATGAACCTAATGGGTCACACACTTAAGGGGTTGGAATTGGAAAACTTGCCTATATGATTGTCTCTAGTGCAAGTGAGAGATTGTTAGTGATGTGCCCAAGAGGCAATCATAAATAATTCAGTTTTATAGGCTAAAAGGGATATTGATCCATATGGGATTAGGGTTCTAATGGGCCTACAACGTAGAAGCCCATTAGCATGCTCTATAAATATGTGGAGGAGGGGCTGCAGGTTGAACGACCATCCTGAAAACCCTGGCCGCCACCTCCCCTCGGCTGTATCCCGAAACCCTAGCCAGGCGCGCGGTGCTAGCACACCAGCGCACGGCGTTCCATCCCGAATGTGTGGACTCCGTGGAGGCGCCGCTGCATTTGTTGCTGTGCTGATCGGCGAGAAGCGCAAGGTTATTGTTAGGACGCGAGGAGGAGACGTTCAGTTCGTGAAACGATCAACTGCTTCTTCTTCATCGACGTGTATCTACGTTGGACCGGGCTGCTCCAACTCTTTTTCCGCTGCGCAGCGCATCTAGTGGTAACTATCTATGACTCCCTTACACGCATGTTTTTTGGTTGAACGTGGTAGAAAATTAAATGTTGTAGCTAGCGTAGCCTACCCGTTCTCCTTCAAGGTGGCAGTTGAGGCCCTCTCCTATACAATGTTATTAACCCTCTCCTATACAATGTTATTAAGTTGTCTTGTTTCTTCCGATGTTCTTACTACAGATTAGAGTAGTTCACTTGACTTAGAGGACTAGTCGGCGGACTTAATTGGGCGACTGGGACGACTAATCATGGATGGCTAGGTGCCTGATTGGTTGTACAGGGGTGGCACATTATCAAATTGGTAGGGGGTATGAGAAATATATGTGTCCACAGACGCGAAGGGCGAGTGGAGCCTAGCAGCTGCCAATGGCCACGATGCCAGCCACCGTAGAGCAAGCCACTTCTCCTCCTCTTCTTCCGCCCTCGTCTATCACAGAGAAGAAGAGCGCCACCTTGGCCCATCTCTGTCATCATTGCCACTGATTCGCGTGTCGTCGCCTCGCCGGTTGGTGACTCCACTCCTATACTTTCCTCTCCTTTCTCTCCTACCTGTTCCACTCCATTTTTCTAGATTTAGTCATCTGCATTGCAAATTTGCAATCTAAATTTAATGATTAGATGCTACTATGCTCTGCCCTCCTATCCTTTCTTTCAACTTTGCCTTGCTCTGCGCTAGCCCTACTCTGCTTTCTTTAATTCTTTGTCTATGTAGTAGTATGTGTAGTAGCTATAGCGAGTAGCAACTAGCAAGTAGCAATAGTGAATGATGGTAAACTAGTGATTAATTTCTATTTCTCCACCTGCAGGTCCCATGGTGACATAGACCAACAAGTCACTACAGCCATAGCAGTAGCCTGTGAGCCCTAAGTGGAGGGCTAAATCCAAATACTTGACATGGAAATATGGGTCTTGGCCAGATTTAGAGAAGAAGGATCTCCTCCAATGTACGTTGTACAACCAGAGAGTCCACACCAGAGTTTGAAGATCGAAGCAACACCCTGTTGGGGGTTATGGAGATGTGGAGAAATATGCTAACACAACTGCAAAAATCATGAAAGAGATACAAGATTGTTTGAAGAAGAATTCAAGGAGATTCAAAGCCATAGGGGTAGATGAGGATGGAGCTGAAGATGGAGGAGGTGATGATGCTGAATTAGAAGAAGAAAAAGAAGAGGCCCATTCAATTTTTGAAATAGCTACAAAAAAAGAAAGCAATCGATGGCTTCTTTTGTTGTACCTGGGCCACAACAGAAGTATACCAAACTAATTGCTTCTACATTTCAGAGGACACCATTAGTGGTTATTTGTAAGAGGCATAGCTCAACCACTTCTCAACCTACCCTTAAGCACTGCACCAAAAGACAAAAGAACAAAAACAAATTATAGATGATGATGTAGTTGATTTCTAATTCTACAAGAACAGCATACCATTCAATGCTATCAATTCAAGAAGCTAGGATACTATATGCATGTCCATGGGGCAGTAAGGTCCTAGGTATAGATCGCCTAATTACCATGATATAAGGAAGCCATTGCTTGATATGGCTAATAACAAGCCAGATGCATTAAGGGAGAAGCATAAGTTAGCATGGTAAGAATATGCTTACTCGTGTCAAATGGGTGGACGGACATGATTAGGCATCATTTGATGAATTTTCTTGTCAATAGTTCAGAAGGTACTTTCTTCTTGGAGTCATTTGATGCTTCAAGTGAATCAACTGATGCACACTTGTTAGCAACATTATTGGAGGCAAAAATCGATGCCATTGGGAGGAAATATGTGGTCCAAGTCATCATAGATAATGGATCTAACTACAAGGCTACAGACAAAATTATAATGGAGTGGATTCCTACTTTATTTTAGACCCCCCTATGCTGCCCATTGCTTGGACCTTACGCTGGAGAAGATTGGGAAGATAGAAAAGTTCAACAATTGCATTACTATAGCAAAGAGGATGTGCATATTTATCAATAGGCATGGGAGGATTCTTAATGCAATGATGAATATGATAGGTGGTAGGAATCTTGTGAGTCCCACAACAACTTATTTCGCTACATCATTCCTCACCTTAGGAGGCAGTTGCAAAAAATTATGCTTTATATGTCATTTTTTAATTTAGTAGAAAATTGCATGAAAGGTTCGCAACCACTTTTTATTGCTTTAAGCATTGTCAACGATGATGAGAGGCCAACAATACCCAAGATTAGTGCAAGCATGGATGCTACAGAGATGAACATCAAGGATGCTTCACAACACATGCAATCATTATTTGATGACGTGCTAGCAATTGTTGACAAGTAAAGGGACATCCAAATGGAATAAAAGTTATATGGAGCAGCATTGTTCTAGAATCCAAATAAGTTTCTTAGGCATTAAAGAAACCAATAAATGATTTGCTGTAAAGCTAAGGTCAGTGTTCAATAATGTGGTATGGAAAATGGTCACCAATGATGATAAACAAATTAAGATAGAGAACAGAAGGTGATTGCTTCACAAAGGAAATAATGATTAGAGATCGACAGAAAAATTATGCTCGTAAATATAAGTAATGAAGTACAATGATTTTTTTAATTTCTTCTCTTTAGGCTCTCTATGTTTGAACTTTGAAGTGCGTTATCGTTTGTAGTTCTTTGGTGGGGTTCATATGGTGAACTTTCTTATGAGCTCTAATGTTTAGCAAAGCAAATCATTAGTCTTTGTTGTTTGGCATCCAGATACGTGCTCAATTGAAGTACATTTTCATTTGTAAGTAACTAGCATACTACTTAACTAGTAAGGTGAATGAGTCTTTATGTTGATTGCAGCCACATTTGACATGCTTCTCATATTTTGTGTTTGTAGATCCATACCAAAAAGAGAAACTATTTTGAGTACTAGAGATTGAATAAATTGGTGTACACTTTATACTCTTAGTGATATGCCCTAGAGGCAATCATAGAGATAATTGTATCACTTCTATGTTTATGATTTTTTGAATAATATATTATTTTGTTCCTTGAATAAATGACTTTCATATTGATCAACAAGTATGTGACTTGTTCGTGAAATTATTTATTTATGTTTTTTATATTATTTTAAATTATCCCTGATCTTATATCATTATGTGGGACACTTATAATTTACAGATCAGTACATGTATTGATTGATGATCATGTTTCACGGATCATAGATATGGGATATCAAATCAAAAATGTGGACATATGTTAGAGAATATGATATTGCATTGACCCACCATGAGACACTACGGGAATTGTTATATTCGTAAGTGTCATCAGTTGGTCTCATATATAGTGTATGTAGGATCCTTAGACCTGATATCGTCTTTGTTTTCTACATGTGTAATAGTTTACTTAGGGGTTATCAAACACTACTCCGTGACTGGGTGGTTATAAAGATAGCTTTCGGGTTTACTATGAAATATACGAAGGAATATGAGCGATCAAGATAAATTTGCCTCTCCTATATAACAAGAGATCTATCTCTAGGCCCCTCGATGTGGATGAATTAAGGAAGTGCATGGCTATGCTGAATGTGGTTGAAGAGTTAATCACAACTGAGTAATCCATCACAGGTTCGAGTGAAGGATCGAGCTATCATAGGATGGTACGCTTCTCGCCTTGAGTTCGATCCAGTATCGTAAGGCAAATGGGTCGGTACATAAGCATTATATAGGTTCGTTCGATATGATCTTTATGTATATTTGGGGGTCGTTATGTCCTACTAGGGACTACTACCGACTTATGGACCGAAAAGAAGTTTTCGACCCATGACCAAATGTACATGAACCTACAGGGCCACACATTTAATGGGCTGAAACGATAAGGGTCCGGATGATAGTTTCCGAGTGAAATTCGATCTCCACTCGTATCAGATAAGGATCCGATTGGAGGCTATATAAGGAGAGGTACAGGGCTGAGGGCCACATCCCAAAAAAACCCTAGCCATCACCTCTCATAGCCCCTGCTGTGCGCGCTAGTGCTAGCACACCGACGCATGGTGTTCCCTCCCTGGACGTGTGGACCTCAGTAGAGGCGCGGCTACAACTGCGGCGCTGATCGGGACGATCACAAGGAGGAGACAGTTGGTCGAAGGATGATCGACTACTTTTCGCTTGCACGACGCGTTCTTCGTTGAATCGGCTACTTCTGCACTGCGCGTCTAGTGGTAATGATTTATGATCTCTTACTCGCATGGCTTCCTGGTTAATACGGTAGAATGTTTTTTAATTTGCGCTAGTATAGCCTATCCATATCTCAACATATACAACCGAAAGATGGTAACTAGGTTTCAAAAGCTATGTGAGCAAGGCTCTAATGGAAACAAATATAACCCATTGATCCTTGAAGAATTTCAGTGGGATAATGAATGATACTACTAAACCGTTTCATCAAGGCAGTATCGAAGGTGGTCATTGTCTAACTTGGGCTCATGTTGATGAAGCAATTGGTGCATCCTAGGAGAGCTCGTGGTGATGCTACAACTAGCAAGTCTATTGACTGGCCCATAGGCCCCCATATCACTAATGTTGCACGCTCCATGTCAAGGGTTGTTGGTAATGTTGATGAGCTGGAGAACAACAATGTAGAGGATGATGGAAATGATCCAACTTTTGCGGTTGATGATGATGGAGAATTGGATGATGACAAGACTCCAACATCTACTCCTCATGTGGGTGGAGCAAGTTGTGAAGTGTTGGGACCCGAATATGCAAATCCGGACTCTCTGTATATACTGTACTAGTTCAAGATCACGCTAGTACACTCAGTGGCAACATTGATACAATATCATCCATTCACAGTGATAAATAACTAAATAATGAGTTTTAATAATAGATAAAGGTTTTGGCCTTATGTTCAGGTTTACAATTATTTAGCCACGTAGGACTGAGACACTAAATAAATAAATTGCAACAGAATGAAAGAACTCCAATATGACCCAACTTATGTCACAGGCAATCGACTGAGGTACAAGACCTAGAGATCAACGTTCCTCGTAGAACTTTTCCTCAAAGAGCAGTGATGATTCTTCTTCTCTAGCAACTGAGTTGTGATTGTAGCATGGGTGAGTACATGGAGTACTAAGTTGTGCACATAAATGAAATGTATAGATGCAAGACTTGTTACAAAGGAGGTGGCTAAACTAGCTCATTTTGCATAAAACTAAATTGACTTTTAAATAAAGTAGATAGATTGAGAGCATAACTTAAAATTGTAGTAATAACTAATAGAGGTAAAACATTTTTTTCACATAGCCCACCGATTAGATTCACAAAGCTTTTTCTTCCCAGTTTTAGTTTATGAAAATTTTGTATGAAATCCCCGAGCACATCTATGACCATGGACACGGTTATTTGAATAGATTTATTAACACCTGCAGAGGTTATACAATTTTTTTCACATGATACGATCAACCCACACTATCGACCAATGACACCCTTCTTTAGACGTGCAACTAAATGATCATAACAAAGCCTCACACCAACACATGCAAAAGGCCCGAAGCTCAACGTTGGATTTGTAAACAAAAACTCGTCTATATGATGTAGTCCTAAACATAGTGGATTACACCCACCAGCCTTGGCACAAAGCTTAATATGCCACTTGAGGCATCAATGCTAGAACTCGGTAACTTATTGAACTAGACCCTTTCCATAGAGCATATGTGTTGTGGTTACAGACCAAACAAAGAGAGAGTGTAGTGGGGAGTTAGGTGAGATGTCGCTTCTCCCTGTGACTAGCGTCACATATATGTCTCCTTACGAGGAGTGTCTTTACAAGAATGCCCTTCGGGGCATTTACGTCCTTACACATCTAATAGGCTAGTTGGGTTAGGTGGGGGCCACCCCTACAACAGGAGTCTCTCATGGTGAAGGGCTTCACAGGCCGAAGCCATGTTACCGAGCCCTTTAGCCCCCTCCGTCCCTAAGGCCTGTGACCTACCGTGGGCAAAAGGGGCAGTTGCGTAATACGGACGTGCGTCGGTGAGGCGTTGAAGACGTCCGCGGCCTCGGAGCCATTTCTCGCGGTGCCGCAGTTGCTGGCGGGGCCATGCTGTGAAGCCGAAGGTGTCAAAACGTTGAGACTCCGCTTGGCGCAGGCGCACCAGGCCTTCCCGCGCAACGCTATGTTGGTGGGGTGAGTCCTCGCTCGGTCCTGAGCCGTCACACCCCGACAGCGATGCACTTCGGAGATGATGCCGTCCCAAGGGAGGGGTACACGCGGTGCCGCCTGGTTGGTGCGCCGTGGGATGTCCGCAGTCGCACAACCGCAAGGCCGCGTCCGCCCCCGACAGCGTCGGGACACGTGGCGGGTCATCCTGTCGACAGTTACTCTCCCTGATCGTGGGGAGGCGAATCGACGGGCTCCCGCCAATTGCGCTCCCGATGGTGGGCAGGTGGAGAATCTTCATAAAGGGTTATCCGCCGCCCGCGGACGCATCCCTCTCCCATGCACCTTGGTACGGTTGTCTTTCCTTTTGCGCCCAATCTGCACGTTTCCTGCTCCTTCAACCTTCCGCTTGAGAAGAAGGATGGCAAGCCATGGAGATTCCGGTCGCCAGCTTAGCCGCAGCGCTTTGTCGAGCCAGCGCGGCGTGACGCCACCACCACCGGAGCTCGCCCTGGCGGCTCGCAAGCCGTCGCAAGTCTGGAAGTGGTACGACGCCATGCAGAGCTCGCAAGGGCACTGCTCCGGGGTGCTAGGGCGGAGTCTCGCCATGGAGGAGACGATCGAGTCCTCCTGCAGGAGAACAAGATAGAGGAGCGCGCAGGAGCTCACCTGCCTGCCCGCGACGAAGTGGAGCCCCACCCCGAAGAGTCAGAGGCGATTGTCTTCGCCGCATTTTTTGAGGCTGGGCTTTGGATGCCCTCGACGCTCTTCGTCGACCAGGTCCTGGAAGCTTATGGATAGGTGTTGGCGCAGCTGACCCCGAATGCGATAGTTCGGTTGGCTGTGTTCACCTGGGCGGTCCGGGTGGAAGGTGCTCGTCCCCGTGCGAGCTTGTTCGCTCTTCTTCATGATGCGTCCGCCACCAAAGAAGGTCGGGAGAGGGGCACCGTCTAATTTTGGCGTGTTCACTTCGTGGTGAGGTCGGGCGCGCTGGTCGTTCCCACCGCGACGCTGGAGAAGTGGGAGCTCGGCCGATGCGCAAAGTGGTTCTACTACCGCGTGACGCCTACCAGCAACCTTCGATGCCAGGGTCAGCCAATAGTTTTCGACTGCTGTCCGAGGTTGAAATCGGGGAGCGGCGATCATCGACAGGCGCGGAGACTCGCCGGCGTCACCCTCCGGTTCAACATGCGTGATCTCGCCGAGGAGTTCACAATGTACGGGGTGTCGCCTCTGTCCGCCGGTGGAAATATGAACGCAATTACACTCAACTGGATGGCGTCCACCCCTCAGTGTCTTCGCTGCAGCAACCCCCTGACCATGGTAGGTACTTCGACCGTGTGTTGTGTATGTATATGTAGCTGTTTTGTAAATGGAGTAACACTTCGCGTGTAGTGCTCTCATTGAAAGCCGCGGAGCGCGCCGTGGAGGCCTTCCTGGGGCTGTACACGCCGAAGGAGCACGCCCTGCGCGAAACCGCGACCGAGCCTGCAAAGCTAGGGCGGATAAATCGGGTGTGCGAGGTCCTAGGCCTCGTCATACCGGAGCGTGTGGTGCCGGTGCAGAGTCCGGCTTGTCGCCGCGATGGTGCCGGCGAGGCGGGGGCGTCTCCCCGGCGGCGAAGGGCTCGGTCCAGAGCCGCTACCTCTGAGGCGCTGCTGGGCCAGACGACGTGTCAGGTGGCAGGTCCGAGCATGGTAGATCTGGGGATGACAAGGCGGTGGTGGGGCGGGCCTTGGTAGCGACGTCATGGAGGACAAGGCTGTGTCGCCTGCAACGGTCGGTGAGGACCTGGCTCCCGCGCCATTGTCGTCCATGGCGGTTGCCACGGACCTTCCACCTACCCCAGCTCCGACAACAACCGAGCGCGGAGTGCTCGCCGCCATCGTCACTGCACTGCCACGGATGTGCCGCCGCTTCCACCGTGCAACTTCGCAGCGCGGTCGAGGTGCGTCGCTGAATCTCTGGGGCGGCGCCGATGGGTGTGACGCCTTCGCGCGTGGGGCAATTCCATGGCGGGCGCGTCGGAGGGGCCTAGGCCCGACCGGAAGCCACTCCGACGAGGAGGAGTCATCATTTCCATGTGTGTAGGGGCTGAGTAGCGGAAGGTGACAGAGGTAGGTGTCCCGCGACCGCGGAGCCTGCTTGGCCACTTGCCCTCTCCGCTCATGCCGCCGCCGACATCGAGAGGGGAGATCTCTGACGCGAGGCAAGGGTCGAGCAGCGGAGGTGTCGGCGAAGTCGGCGATATCGCTGCCGCGACACCGACTTCGCCCCGCAAGTCGAACCGCTGCGTGCGCGGGAGGATCTTCTTGCACTGCCCGCCCGCGATTTCCCTTGTAGTTTTGGGCGGCTCCATAGCGAGGATCGCGTCGACCTTGTTAGGGTTGGCTTGGATGCCGCGCCCCGACACCAGGAAGTCGAAGAGCTTGCCCGCCCGCACACCTAATACACACTTGTCCGGGTTGAGCTTGATGCTCGCCCTCCTGAATTGTCAAAGGTCTCTTGGAGGTCTTGGCCGTGAGCGGCTAATTGTTTGGTTTGACGACTACGTCGTCGACGTAAGCCTCCACATTCCTCCCCAGTTGGGAGGTCAGCGCTAGCGCGATGAGGCGAGTGAAGGTTGCGCCGGCGTTCTTCAGACCGAAAGGTATTCTGACAAAGCAGTATGTCCCTATCGGATTGATAAAGCTGGTCTTGTCTTCGTCATCCTTGGCCATATAGATCTGGTGGTAGCCGGAGTATGCGTCTAAGAAGCTCATGAGTTCGTAGCCGACGGTGGCGTCGACCGTTGGTCTACGTGTGGTAGGGGTAGTCATCCTTCGAGCATGCCTTGTTGAGGGCCGTGAAGTCGATGCACATACGCCAGGCACCGTTAGCTTTCTTCACCAGCACCGGGTTGGCCAACCAATCTGGGTGTTGGACCTCGCGGATTACTCCAGCCGCAGGAGCTTCGCTACCTCCACCTTGGCTGCTTGCTGCCGGTCGACAGACATACAGCGAAGTCTTTGCCTGACCGGGTTAGCATCCTAGCGGACCGCTAAGTTGTGCTCAATGAGGGAGCGGTCCACGCCCTTGATGTCTTCCGGGGACCATGCGAAGACGTCTGCATTGTTCCGGAGAACCTGGAGTAGATCCTGCTCCACCTCCGGGGGGAAGCCTTTACCGACGGAGACGACTTGGCCGTCGGCCCGGAGAGGTACCTGCTTGACTCCGCCCTCCGGTCGGGGCTTGGGAGTCCACCCTGGGGCGGATGGTGTATCCACCTTGAGTTTGCCTGCGAGGGCGTGCACCCTGCTGCGGGGGCTCCTAAGCTCCACGCTTCGGGCGAGATCCTAGTTGCCGAAGATAGTGATGACGCCCCGCGGCCCGGAGCTTCAGACATAAGAAGCCATGATGCAAGACCGCCCTAAAGGAGACGAGGACGGGGCGGCCCAGAATGGCGTTGTATGGGCTTGGGCTGTCCGCAACGTCGAAGATGACGTCCTCGCTCCTGACATTATCGCCCTGACAAAAGGAGACTTGGAGACATACCTGGCCCAATGTGCTTAGCGATTGGCCCCCAAAGCCGTGCAGCGGGGTCCTCGATGGCTGCAGTCGACGTCGAGGAACTCCCATGCGGTCGAGGGCCTCCGCGAAAAGCACGCGCCGAACTACCTCTGTCAACAAGGACACGCCTAACATAACATCCTACAATGTCGGATCAGATGAGCAGAGGGTCTTGGTGGGGAAACTCTACGCCCCGGGCATCGGCAGGCGCAAAGGTGACTTCGGCTTGGGCTACTCCCGGCCTTGGTTGCTGCGAGGCTCCCGACGAGGAACCTCCGGAGATGGCGTTGATAATCTGAACCTGCGGGGGCGTTCGCTGCGACTGCTGCGGACGGGTCCCCAGTGCGACGCCGTTAGGGCCTGCGGGCTCCAAGCCTCTTACATGGCCCGTACGGTCCCGCGGAGATCCGCCAGCTCCCGCTGGAGCGTATGGAGGGCCGCCAGCAGGGAGCTCTCCACTACCGGCGTAGTCAAAGCAAGCGGTACCCCCGATCGCGCTGGCCTGACAGTCGCGGCCACTGCTTGCGCCGCCAAGTTACTCACCACATCGGTGTGGTGGATTCCCGCGTCGCTGCCTTGGCCCGCATTGCTGCTGGGGCCGCTCGGCGCTCCTGCACTGGGAGTGCGGATGGTGGTCATGCCTCCATAGGCGCCGACGCTGCGTCCCTCCACCGCCTGGCCGGTGCTGTGGAAGTCGGCGGGGCCGATCGCTATGTCGGCAGTGGTGGGGTTGGAGTCGACCACTGTGTCGGCGTCGACGAGGCTGGAGTCGTCGGCGTCGACGAGGCCGAGTCGACCGCGCGCTCGCCGCCGTGGCTGGAGTCGACCGCCGTGCCGCATCGGCTGGCCGAGTCGACCGCCGCGCGTCGCGTCGGCGAGCCGAGTCGTCCGCCGCGGCCGCGCCGGCGCGGCCGAGTCGCATCTGCGCAGCGTCGGCGTTCACCTCCGGGACCGCCGATGTTGAAGCCCTGATGCCGGCGCGGGACCTCGCTGTGACCCCTCTTCGCCGCCGATGATGTCGGTGCCATCCTTCCTAGATCCTGAGGCTCGCTCCTGTTGTCCCCACGGACGGCGCCAACTGTTGTGGTTACAGACCAAACAGAGAGAGTGTGTAGTGGGGAGTTAGGTGAGATGTCACTCCTCCCTGTGACTAGCGTCACATATATGTCTTCTTATGAGGAGTGTCTTTACAAGAATGCCCTTCGGGGCATTTACGTCCTTACACATCTAACAGGCTAGTTTGGTTAGGTGGGGACCACCCCTACAACAATATGGTTGTATGAGGGGGCTTAGTTTAATTGTGCACAAAATGATGTCCTAAGCGACTAGGGCGATACTACACAATTCTCTAACTACATAAAGATCATCAACTATCACTTAGTATGGTTACACAATTCTTTCAATCCCGGTCTAAATCATTTATCCACCAGTTGATTTTAATGTGCAACAATATCATCAAAGATAACACACAGTGCACATAGCTATTTACAAAGCAATCCCATATATCATTAGTCATGTGTAATTTGATATTCCAAACTGATGTCAATAACCCAGCATGGCTAAGCGAGTCTAAACTAACCCATGTTGGTGCTACAGTAATGACCAACTAACATAAACCATTATAGGGTGACAATGGATCATGGCATACAATTAAACATATTGGATAAACAACAACCAGGGTTCTCAGCTATTCCCAAGTAATTAGTTTGTTGTAACAACATAGTAGTGTATAGTAATTTAAGATGTGAAGTAGTTTTATAAAACTAGGTCAAATGATTAAGGCAGCACAACTTACCTTCAAAAAGGTCATGGTTATGAACTACTTCTTCCCCTTCTTACATGAAGCTTCCGATGCATCAACATCTACGTGAAACGAGATTGAATGAAAATAAACATGAAAACAGAACACAAAAAACTCCAAAAATTATTTAAAAATTATTGAAAGCTAGGGCTTGAGTTTATATGAATTTAGAGACAAAAATGAATTCAAACAGAGTTCTTATGAGGGAGAAAGAGCTATCGGTAGTTTGGCTACGAAGGAATTTAGAAAATAAATAGGGGAGAGAGCTTATTGTGGCTGAAATGTGGGACAGAGGAAGTTTCTTAGATTTTCTAAAAGTTATTAGAGAATATAATGAGGACATCACAAGTTAAAAAGATTAATCACCAGATGAACTCGTTCTTAGTTAAATTTAGTTTTAATTTATATGAGAACTGGTTACTGTCTGATGCTAGTATTTTAATTATTTTTAAATTTATATCTAAGAAGATTTTGGGATCTAAAAAAATTACTTATTGTCTAGCAGTACATACCCAACAGGAAGCGCTTGGTGCTCCCTAAAGAGAACCATCTCGGTTTCGCGTTGTGTACTCTCTCCAGCAGAGCAGGCGGGTGCATCATCATGAGGCTACAGGGGCGGACGCATCATGTCGCAGCGTTATGTCCAACAGGCCATCGCGTACAGGAGCCAGGGAGCTCGCGTCAACCAAGTGCGTCACGTCGTCGGGTCCCACGGGAGTGCAGAGACGCTGCCTTTGCCTGTGGGCGCAGTGCATTCGGCGGCATCTCGAAGCGTCCTCTCAACAGTCGGCGTGTCACGTCGGAGTAACAGGACAAGTGAATCCTACAGAAGAAATGGGGCAAGTTCTCACGTCGAGAGCAATAGACCAAGAAAAAATTCCATCAAGAAAAGAACTGCGTGCAGTCGTACGTGAAACTAGTCGAGCTCGAGTAAGATTAATCTTTTAGGTTCTAATTTGATAAAAATTTGAGTTGAACTTGAGCTTGAACTCGACTCGGTCTAAGCTCAAGAAGGCTCGAGCTCGACTCGTTGAAACTCAATAACAATTAAACTAATTTATTATATATTAATTTTCAAAAATAAGAAAGATTCGATTCGAGCTGACTCGAGTAAACTCAATAACAATCAAAATAATTCAAATATATATATTAATTTTTAATAATAAGAAAAACTGAAGTCAAGTTCGACTCGGATAAGCTCGGTAAGAATTAATATATATCACTATTTAAGCTGGAATCGAGGCTTGTGAATTATTCGAGCTCGATTGGGTAAAACTCGCGAGCTCGAAATCAAGCTTGAGTTCGGCTTATTTAAAACTCGTGCGAGCTCGAAATCAAGCTTGAGTTCGGCTTATTTAAAACTCGTGTCAACCTCAAATCGAGTTTAGAATTAACCGAATTTAAGTAGATGGTAAGTCTTAAAGTTTTTTTTTACATTCTTACGTGGAAGAAGGATTGCTACCTAATTAAAGTAGCATGTGACTTTTTTTTGAGTCCGTTGGTCTACTTGTGGTGGAGTCCGAACCAACAATGTTCAGGAGACTCCATAACTGCGTTCGGTTGATTTGGCCTACTTAGAAACTGTTTCGGTCACCCTGGGCCGAATTACCTCAGGTTCGGGTTGACGTTATCCCGTGCGTGTGTGATAGAGGGGAGGACGCCATAAATATGCCAGCTAACCCATTGTATTTATCAGATCACAGATCAATCTATTATTTTAAAAAAGAGCTATATACTGCTGCCCTACTTGTTTCGACTTTTTTTCAATTTCAGTTTCTAGTTTTAGCTTTTTTTTCACTATTCAGTAATTCATCTTTTTTTATTTTTTAGATATTTTGAGTTTTTTTATATTTTCTTTTTTCCCATATTCCTTTGCATTGTCTGTGATGGGTTAACATGTTTTTTTCTATTTTTATATTTTTTTAAAAAAATTTAATTATGCCCAATAAACCAACTCACTACAAGAAAAGTCACATGATGAAATTTCAATGGTTCATCACTATTCGAACACCCTCTAAATTTGACACAATTGTAATTTAGAGAAGAATTAGGCATTCTTAACCCTGCTATTCCCGTTGTTCTTATGATTCTTTATATTTTGCAAGAGCAGCGACATATCTACTTTGTGTGGTTGGATAGATGGGATCATGAGCGTGTGATTAGACGAATTCTTTTATCGTAAGTTGTTGTTTTGACAGTGATCGGTGCCTTCAGTTTGTTAGGTTGCTCGGATCCAAAATTATCATTAATCATACGTCATGAAAATTAGGCATCACGTATCATCTTAGTATCAGAGCTAGATTGCCATAGTAGGATTAATTTACCCATAATTAGATTTATTTTTCTATCCTATACACAAAAAGCCAAAAAAAATCTAAACCCTATTTTCAATATGTTATTTGTTGTGAGTTTTGTTAGATCTTATTCTAATAAAATTTTGTTTAGTGATAATCTTAGTGTTATTTTGCGTTGCTTAATCATTGTGCCCAATCAAAACCACCAAAAAAATCAAACGCTACAGTAACACGGTACAGTACCGAGGGGAACAAAGAGACTGCTATAGTGCCTCAGCCATAGAAATGCGACGCGGACTGCTGCAGTACAGCAACAATGCTGCTACAGTATGTGGGCGGCTGCTATAGTGTCGAAACAGTACTGCTATAGTGCTGCTATAGGAGCATACACAGGAAAAACCCTCTTCACGTATATTTTTTGTGAGCTAACTCAATCATTTGTGAATACTTTGCTCCTATTGAATACAGTATGTGGGTTACTTAGTTATACTTTGCACACTTCTAAATTGTTATTTCTTTCATAGCCGAAAGTGGGGTTTTAAGTGCTACGCTTTTGGCAATTTGAATGGTCAGGTAAAAAAAAAGGATAAAAAGGAACAAAAAAGAGAGAAAAATTGCTTAGCCAATTACCTACTGTGAGCACACCCTATCATTGTCAAAATTTCAGATTGTACTATTTCATCGTTTTGAGTAATCTTGTGCCCTATTTTATCTCGTTGAGCAATTAGGTAGTGTCTCTCCCTAACTTATGCAATACAAGCTCGTTGTTATATATATATATATATATATATATATATATATATATATATATATATATATATATATATATATATATATATATATATATATATATATATATATATATATATATATATATATATATATATATATATATATATATGCTCTTTTAATTTGCTTGCACTAAGTTCTATCATCTTTACGAGTGAGTTGCTTCATTATTCACTTATATTATAAGATCAGCAACTAGGCATTGAAATTCTAGTTTAGATTGTTACCTAGTTTTACAATATCAAGAAATTTTAAATTGTATAGGTAAATATTTTTTCCTCCAAGCACCACAAATATATTATTGTTTAACAGTGTTTGTGCAATTGAATTCGCTTAATCTATCACCTTATATTGTATACCGTCACCAAAGTACGTGCAGCTCTTCAATTCCATCAAGGATACATAAGAACTTCGGTCGGTAAAAAAAGGCGAGATTGAGTGAATTCCACAAATAAAAAATTTCCACATCCACATATATAGTTTCCCTTTGTGTTTGCACTAACCATGTCAAGAAAAGAGGGAGAACAGGTATATGTTACACAAGCTGACTTTGAGAAGCTTACAAATGATTTCAACACTTAATGACAAAATGAGCATCTTGAGGAGGGAGATACTAGAGAAGCTTTGCAAAGGGTGGGATTCAGCTGGCGTCCATGAAGAGGGTGTTGCGCTTGAGAAGAGCAATGAATAGAGGGCTACACGATTCTTTAGAGAAGCTCAAGCGAATCAAGTCACCACCAACGCGGTTCGACCATCCTTTTCAGGGGGCGTGGGGAGGTATTTTCAGTGCTAACCATGGCCAAGGGAGAGGCCATAGGCGTGAGTGTAGTAATGGGAGTGGCAGTGCCATGCACATTAAGGACTTTGGTGAAGACTTTTGGCTACACCACAATGATAACTATCAACGCCATGGACGTCGTCATGTGACCAGCACGTGGAGAAAAAATTTCGGAAACTCATGCCCACTATTCCTAAAATTGAAGGCACTTTCAATCTAGATGCATATCTTATATGGGAGCTTAAGGTAGATAAGATCTTCCAGATGCACAATTATTCAGAGGAGAAGAAGCTATACATGGCATTACTTGAGTTTAATGGGTATGCATTGATTTGGTGGGAACAAGTGTTTAACCAAAGAGAAGATAATGGAGAACCTCCAATTGCATCATGGGCTGAAATGAAACATGACCTTTTTGATAAATTACAGAATTTGAGGTAGGGAGGTCGCTCGGTGGACGAATACCACAAGGAGATAGAGCAACCTATGATTAGGGCACATGTGCATGAAGATGAAGAGCAGACACTTGCACGATTTGTGTTGGTCTAAATAAAAATATTAAATTCATAGTGCAATATCAGCTCTGCAATACTATTGCTAATTTGGTGTATCAAGCGACAAAGGCTGAGAAGCAGTTACTAGAAGATGTAAAACCAGCCCCAATGACAATATCCTTCAACTTGAAAGGTCCATCATCATCCTCTAATGCCACCAAAGCACACTTCTATTTTGGGATGAGGTACATTTTCAGCTAATACTAATTCAAATGCTGATGCTTATTCTTCCTGGGTTGCAAAATCAGTACCTACACCAAGTGAGAAGGAGACTCCATCTACTACATCCTCAATTGGTGCTATAGCAAAAAGTAGACAAATTCAATGCTTCAAGTGTTTAGGGAATGGGAACATATCTAGGAAGTGTCATAACAACCAAGTTATGTTTGTGACGGAAGATGGGATTGAGCTCAGTCATGAAAAGAAGAGATATAAAGATGCATCGATGACAATGATGAGATTGATGTATTGAATTATGAAATGGGAGAAACACTAGCAGTCACTAAAATTTGAGTATGCTTGCACAAAAAAGAGATGCACAACCACAGCGATTCAACTTGTTTCAAATACTAGCCAATGTAAACAATAAGGTAATCAAAGTTATTATTGATGGTGGTAGTTATCATAACTTGTCTAGCATTGAATTATGTGAAAAGTTTCGTTTAAAGATATTGAAACATTCATGTCCATATTATGTGTAATGGTTTAGAGAATGTGTGGATATGAAGGTTCTGTTTGTGGTGTATGTTACTTTTTAAGATTGGTGATTATGAGGATACCATTGAGTGTAATGTGGTGCCTATGAACATGTGTCATTCTGTCGAGACCCGAATATGCAAATTCGGTCTCTCTGTGTAAACTGCACTAGTCCAGGATCACGCTAGTGCACACAGTCAAACATAGATGTCATCACGGTCATACACACGACAATAATAAAGGAAAACTCGAATATCGATAAAATATCAAAGTACGACCTCATGGCCAAGCTTACAATATCTCTAACCGGAAGGGCTTAACAAAATAGCAGCAGAAATCCAAAATAAAGCGCAGCGGCCAATCGACAAGCCCACAGGCTATCGAGTGGAGAACGAAGCCTAATCCGTGAAGTTGTCGTAGTACTCTCCTTCTGGAACCTCCTGCTGATAGTACTCCTCTCCCTCAACTGAGCAACATAGGTGTAAAGCCGTGAGTACATTGGTACTCAGCAAGTCATTTGAACAAATGAATGCAATATAATATGCAAGGCTTACCAAAGGAAGGCTGAAAGGTTAATTTGCATAAAAGCATTTCACAATGAAATATAATAAATAACTTGAAAGCGAAAGTTAACTGAAAACAATAATAATAAATAATCAAAGGAATAAACATGAACCACTTGTGAACACCAATTCACAAGCTAAACCAGTAGTGAACTACCTGTCCACCCCCAACATGAACTACCAAGTTACAAGTGAAACACTAACCCTTGTGTGAAATCCCCGAGTAATGTCCATGACCGAGGACATGGCTATTCGAATAATTTTATACTTTGCAGAGGTTGCACAACTGTACCCACACGATGTGATTAGCCTCGATCTCAGGAAATCACAACAAAGCCTTTACAATGCTCTACCTCAACCCAATCCTGCCCGCTAGGGTTTCGCATCACACCCCCCCTTGCGCCACATGGAAATCAGCAACCATGTTCATCACAATGGCAGAATTGAATTGAAATATTACAAATTAATCAGCCAGGTCTATCCCATACTAGACATGTGGTTTACATGATTAAGCTCAGATCAATGGCGCACAAAGTTAAGTCCTTAACATTACCCAGGCGAGGCTACCACATCCCCCGAAGTGCAACTGCACCTCCCCCTTTACTGCACGATCACTCGCCCGAGTGCAAAACCAATTTGTATAACCAAGCCAACGTCACACCAATGACGTGGCACAAATTTTAATACACATGGCACCAACCACAGTTCCATATGTCATTAAGTCAAATTAATAATTAACATGTGCTGATGAGATCAATCGCAAACATAAGCCAGCTAAGCAGTCTAATCGTACCAACCCATGTGACAAATAATCTAGCATCACTAGTAAATTTTCCAACCTATGGTGACAACGGCATCATGGCATTCCAAAATGTCGAGGAGGGATAAACTCAAATGGGACGATAACTACCAGTTACAACGGTTGAATAAAAATAGCGATGCAATGTAATTTAAAATAAAATAAATAAATAATAGGTTGCAAACTGGGTTCAACATGATCAAAGGACACGTCTTGCCTTGGTTATGCTCAGAGGGGTACTCCTGGTCTTCGGGCGCGAAACTTGCTCCTCCGGAATCCGAATCTAACGAGAGAGAAAACGACCGAAAACAAAGAAACACATAAAATGATAAGCAAATGAACTCCAAAAAATCACAAAACTAGAACCAACAGCTAGAGCTCAATTTTAGATGAATTTAGAAAAAAGAACGGGGTCAATCGGAGCTAGATCGGAGGAGAACGGGCTCTCGGAAAATTAATCAGGAATTAAATCGAGAAAATCCGAAAAGTTATCGGCTTGTGGACCGACGCACGGAAATCGGGTCCACCGTGGACTCGGTCCACGCAAACAAAGCGCGCGGGGAGGCGGGCCGACGCGCGCTAGGGTGACGTGGCAGCAAAGATATGTCGCCACGTGTCACCCGACTGACGTGGCAGCTGACGTGGCCGCCACGTGGCTCGGGACGGCTCGGGGCTGACGTGGCGCTGACGTGGCATATCCACGCACGCCACGCCGCCTAGGGCTGACATGGCTCGGCCGACGCGGCGCGCGCGTGCGGGCGACGGGATCCGACGGCGGGGTGTGGGCACGCGGCCGATCTCGACGGGCGAACGCGGCGATGCGCGCGCGCGGAGAAGGACGGTAGGGATTGCCGACGCGTGGCGCGCGCGCGCGGCGCGCCGCGCGCTGGCGCGAGCGCGCGCGGCGCAGGGACAGCGGAGATTGCGCGTGTGGGGTGGATCGGCGACGCATGTCGGCGGGGCGCGCAAGGCGCCACGGCGATGCGCTGGCGCGCGCGGGTGTGCACGCAAGCGGCGCGGAGATCGTGGCGGGCGCACGGCGCTCGCTGGTGCGGGGAGCGGCGACGAGAGAGGCGACGCGGAGGACGGAGTCGCCGGCGAGGCCTCACCGGTCAGCAGCGGGGACGGTGGCGACAGCTCCGGCGACGTCGCGGGCGAGGGTGGACTCCGGCGACAACGGCGGCGCGGCTCCGACGGCGACGGTGATGGCGCGGGAGCGAGGCGAGATCAGCGGCGGCGGGCGAGGGTTCGGCAAGGACGACACGCGAACCGAGGACGAGCGGCGGTTAAAAACACGCGAACCGAGGAGTTTGATTCGGGGACAACTCGGAGCGGCAGCGGGCGCGGTTTGAACGGCTTCGGTGCGGCCACGTAGGAAGAATCGGACGGCTTAGGAGAGGGTTAGGGTTACGGTCGCGCGCGCGAGCGGGAACGAACGGCGGAGATCGAGCGCGGACGCGCGATCGGGCGGCCGGGGAAGGAGGCGGGGCGCGGCGCGAGGACGCGGCTGGTGCCGCCGCGTGTCGGCGCGGATGCGCGACGCGTGGCGGCCAGCGGAATCGGGCGGCGCGGAGAGCGGTTGCGCGGGAAACCGTACGACGGCGGCGCAGACGCGATGGATGGGTGACGCGTGGCGGGGAGGTGGATCGGGCGGCGGTGGATTTTCCCCTTTTCTTTTTCTTTTTCAAAAATTCAAATAAACTTCTAAAAGCTCTAGAAAATAGCAAATAAATCCCAAAATTCACCAAAAATACCAGAAAATTCCTTGAGACCTAAAGAATCCAAATAAAATATTTCCAGCTTATGTTTATGTTTATTTTATTCATATTAAATCTTTGAAAATTCTAAAAATTCATTTGAAGCTTCAATTAAATTCAGAAAATTCCAGAAAATTCATTTTTAAATTCCAGACTTTAAAAATCTCAGAAAAACAGGATGTTACAAACCTTACCCCCTTAAACAAGATCTCGACCTCAAGATCTGGGCCAACTAAGAGAATAGGTTCGGGAACTCCGCTCTGAGATCCTCCTCGCGCCCAAGGTGGCTTACTCTTCGGAATGGTTGCTCCACTGGACTTTACAAAAATGGACCACTTTATTCCGGGTGACTCGCTCTGACACTTCCAGGACTTTGACTGGATGCTCCTTGTATGACAGATCCTCCTGCAGGTCAACGGCCTCAACTGGCACAACCTCCTCTGGCACAGCAGGCACTTCTTCAGCTGGGACACATGAAAGACGTCATGTACCCCACTGAAGGACGCAGGTAGCTCCAACTGATAAGCAACCTCTCCCCTGCGTTTCAAAATCCTGAACGGACCAACATATCTCGGTGCAAGCTTCCTTTTTAACTGAAACCTCTTCACGCCTTTGAATGGTGTGATCCTGAGATACACGAAATCATCTGGCTCAAAACTCAGCTCTCGACGCCTGTATCTCGTGATAGCTTTTCTGTCTAGCCGCGCGTTTTCAACCTTTCTCAGATCAAACGGATCTTATCCTCGCCTTCTTTCAAAATGCCAGAACAAAAACCTGTCCTTCCCCTGTCTCTTTCCAATTGAGAGGAGTCCTGCATTTCTTGCCATACAATGCCTCAAACGGTGACATCTACAAACTGGCCTGATAACTGTTGTTGTATGAGAACTCTGCAAAAGGCAAACAACTATCCCACTTGGACCCATGATCAAGCACACAGGCTCTCAACATGTCTTCTAAAATCTGATTTACTCGCCTGCTCGACCATCCGTCTGGGGTGATATGCTGTACTGAAATTCAGGTGAGTTCCCATAGCCTTATGGAAACTTCCCCAAAACCGAGAGGTGAACTGTGAACCACGATCTGACACAATCTTCTTGGGTACACCATGCAAATCGACAACTCGGACATATATAGCTCGCCAATCATCACCATCAGAGGTCGCCTTAATCGAATGAAATGAGCAATCTTGGTCAATCGGTCCACGATGACCCAAATCGAATCATAGCCCTCTCTGGTCTTAGGAAGACCGACTATGAAGTCCATACCAATTTCTTCCCACTTCCACTCGGGGACTTTCAATGGCTGTAGTAAACCTGCAAGTCTCTGATGCTCTGCCTTTACTCTCTAACAAACATCACAAATGGCTACATACTCAGCGATCTCACGCTTCATGCTTGGCCACCAATACTTATCCTTAATGTCCTAGTACATCTTGGTACTACCTGGATGAATCGAATACAACGACTCATGAGCCTCTTTTAACAACACATCCTTTAGTTCTTGCTTGTGGGGCACACATAACCGCTGTTTGAACCATAAGGTTCCCTGGTCATCCACTGAAAATCCTGACTCTTTACCTTCGCTTAAGTTCTTTCTGATCCGCTGGAATGCCTCATCATCTGACTGAGCTTGACGAATCTGACCATCCAAAGTAGGCTGCATCTCCATAGCTACCAAAAATCCTAGCTCAACCAACTCAAGGCTATGCTTCTGAAATTCCTCATACAAAGTCGGGTCGACTCTCTGAACCATCACCGAATTGCAGATACCTTTCGCTCAAGGCATTTGCAACGACATTAGCTTTCCTGTGATGATAATGTATGCCAACATTATAATCCTTTATCAGCTCTAACCACCTCCCTCGCTCGAGGTTAAGCTCGGATCGGGTGAAGATATATTTTAGACTCTTATGATCCGTGTAAACCTCACATCTATTACCCATCAGATAATGACGCCAAATCTTTAAAGCATGCACTACGGCGGCTAGCTCCAAGTCATGAGTTGGGTAGTTCTCCTCATGCGGTCTCAACTGGCGTGAGGCATAAGCTACCACTCTCTTGTCTTGCATCAAGACACAACCCAAACCTTTGCGAGAGGCATCGCTAAATATCTCAAAATCCTTACTAATATCAGGCAAAACAAGCACTGGGGCTGTGGTCAAACTCTCTTTAAGTTTCTGAAAACTTTTCTCACACTCCGGCGTCCAAGTGAATTTCTTCTCCTTTTTGAGCAACTGCGTGAGGGGTCTGGCCACACTGGAAAATCCCTCAATAAAGCGGCGGTAGTATCCTGCCATACCCAGAAAACTCCTGACCTGGGTAACTGAAGTAGGTGACTGCCAATCCAAAATATCACTCACTTTTCCTGAGTCAACTGCGACTCTTTCTGCTGTCAACACATGTCCTAAAAAGGCGACTTTCTTCATCCAAAACTCACATTTGCTGAACATTGCATACAACTGATTATCCTCAATTTCTTCAATGCCAATCTCAAGTGCTCCTGATGTTCCTCCTCGTCCTTGGAATATATCAAAATGTCGTCAATGAACACAACGACAAACTTATCCAAATACTCCATGAACACTTTATTCATCAAATACATGAAATATGTGGGGCATTGGTCAAACCAAATGACATCACTGTGAACTCGTATAAACCATAACGAGTCGAGAAGGCTATCTTGGGTATGTCCTCCTTGCGTATCCTCATCTGATGATATCCTGACCTCAAATCAATCTTGGAGAACACTCCTGCTCCCTTAAGCTGGTCAAATAAGTCATCAATCCTGGGCAGAGGGTACTTATTCTTGATGGTGACCTCATTAAGTGCTCAGAGTCCGACATACGCGCCGACTACTATCCTTCTTCTTGACGAACAACACCGGTGCTCCCCACGGGATGAACTCGGTCCGATGTAACCCTTATCCAAAAGCTCCTGAATTTGCTTCTTCAACTCTGCTAAGTCATTGGCAGGCATCCGATAGGGTCTCTTGGAAATCGGAGCGGTACCTGGCACAAGCTCAATCAAAAACTCAACCTCTCGCCAGTGGCATACCCGAAGGTCATTCGAAACACGCCGGGTACTCTCGACAACCGTACATCCTCCAACTAGATCACCTTGCTCGCAAACCATGACCGCTCGCCGACACTCGTTGGCCGCGAATCGCACCTTAACCCCATCCGAATTGGTTAAGGTCATCGCTCGCTCCTACGCCTAACACCGCTCGCCGCTTCGGCCAATCCATCCCCAAGATTACATCTAGGACCGCATATCCAACAAAATCGTCGGCCCCGAACTCAACTCCCCAATGGTTATCCCGACTCGACAACCTAGGTTGAATCTCAACTCGATCCGGGATTGGATTAAAAGAACAGATCCAAGAGCAACAGTTTTCAATTGTTGCTTTAAAGCAAAACTCCGAGAAACAAACGAATGCGAAGCTCCAGAATCAAATAAAACTGTGGCAGGAACTGAATGTACTAGGAACGTACCGATCACAACGCCCGTGCTGCTCGAGCATCCTCTACGGTGACGTGGTTCACCCGACCTCTCACCACCGGCGCCCCGCTGGCTCGTCCCGATGCCGGGTGTGCCTCGCCCCGCTCCCGGGTAGGAGTACGACCGGTGTGGCTCCCAAGTCGGCGAATCGGCATCGGGGCTCGCCTCGAGGGCACTTGCTAGCATAGTGTCCCACCTCATGACACTTGAAGCAAGTGACGATCTTGCCGAGTTATTGCTCTTCGCTGCCGCCGACCATCGGAACCACCAAGACGCTATCCCGACCGAATCGACGTGGCGCCCGAGCTGGGTCCCAAAGTCGACGATCGCTGCCGCCGCTTGTTGTGGCACTCGTGCAGGCTGGTAGGAACCAAAACGAGGCCTTTGGGACTGGTGCGACTGTGACCCCTGCTGGATCATCCTCCTCTTGCGAGACTCCTCGAGCTCGCGGCGACTCTCCTCAATGAGAATGGCCTTATCCACCAACTGCTGAAAATTGGTATAGTCGTTGCCTACGACTTGCACCTTCAAAGCTGGGTTCAAACCTTTCTTGAACCTCTTCTGGCGAGCTGCATCTGACGCTACATCCTCTGGTGCGTAGCGAGCCAACTGAGTGAATTTATTGAGATATTCACTCACTGACAGGTTCCTCTGCTGGAATTTCCAGAACTCATCCTTCTTCATCTCGACCACTCCATCCATGACATGGGCGGTGTGGAAGGCCTTGGCGAACTCCTTCCAAGTGATGTTGTTCTGGTTCTCATGGGCGGCACAGTAGTTCTCCCACCACTCGCGCTGGTCCTCAAGCCGATGTGCCGCATATAATACATTCTCTCCGTCGGTGCATCGAGCCAAGTTTAGTTTCTTCTAAACTGAACGGACCCAATCGCAACCTCCAAAGGCTCACGAACCGAGAAAACAGCGGTCTCGCCTCATGAACTCTGCATAGCTGGATCGCCGACGAGGTGCCGTGGTGGTACTCGCTCTCGTGTGCCGCCGCATCATAGTTCGCATACTCGCATCATGGTCGCATCATCCGAGTCCGCCACCAAAATCGATCGAGGGCGGGATCCAAGGTAGGTGGCACCGGCGCAAAGACGTTCTCTGGTCCTGGTTCGCTAATTGCGGTGGAGGAGTTCTCGTATCAACCATCTTGCTCAAAAGAAAACAATCACGATCGACCAAAGGTAAAAGACGAGAGGGAAAAGTATAGATAAGAGGTAAATGCGTCTAAGGGGGTTTTGCTTAATGGAAACCTAAACTAAACAAACACTTAGCCAAAAAGGCTAACAAAGAAACTAAACAAAAATTAACTCCATTAAAAGATTGACATGATCGCAATATAATGCTTTTAAGGCAATATTTGCAGCTCACATCACGCACAACTGCAAATAAAATCTAACGTGTCTACTCGCACTATCTACTCTGAAGGCTCCCACTCGGGTCCTGATAAATAGGGTATACTACTATCGTCCTCTGAATCGCTATAGACAACCCACGAGTTGCGGATCGGCGGCGACTGCTCTTTGACCGGATGGGGTGAATCGACTGAGATAGGCTCGACGATCTCCGGTGATACGACGTCTCTGCTCCGGACTCGGCGGTGTAGGCGACGATAGAGGTATCGCGATCGCGTCGGGGCTCCTCCCAATCGCCCGTAGTCTAGGGGTGACTCAGACGCTTCCTTGAACTTCGGACGAGTCCGCCATTTTGATCTTGTATAGCTTGCAAAGGCGACGGATGGCTTTGTGCGCAACTCCTTGTGTTGACATCTCTCCACTGGCACCGGCATTCTTGAAGCTGTGGTGCAGCACCTGCTTGCCGACTCGGGTGGTGAAGTAAAGCCTGGAGATGCTCCCGATGCGTTGACCTTTATGCTTCTCATCCTTGGTGAGGTAGACGGGCAATCTCTTCAATCCGAGGCTTCGCAACAGAACGCGTAGAAGTGATCTCCATCCTCCTGTCGGGCTGTAAGAAGCTTGGGACATCTAATGCAATTATAAAGGAAAGATCAGTTTATAACTTTATGAAAATAAATTTTTCAAGAATTGGGCCGAGAGACAAGAATCCTTAAGAATGAGATAAGAAGATAGAGATATTACTAAATATCAAGTTTAGTTGGTTTGATTTAAAAAATAAATTTTTGGGCTACGACCAATCTATCTAGGGCTTCATCCTACAGTCGATATGGCTCTGATACCATCTCTGTCGAGACCCGAATATGCAAATTCGGTCTCTCTATGTAAACTGCACTAGTACAGGATCACGCTAGTGCACACAACAAACATAGATGTCATCACACCATACACACGACAATAATAAAGGAAAACTCGAATATCGATAAAATATCAAAGGTACAACCTTATGGCCAAGCTTACAATATCTCTAGCCTAAGGGCTTAACAAAATAGCAATGAAATCCAAAATAAAGCGCAGCGCCAATCGACAAGCCCACAAAGCTATCGAGTGGAGAATGAAGCCTAATCCGTGAAGTCGCCGTAGTACTCCCCTTCCGAACCTCCCGCCGATAGTACTCCTCTCCTCAATCGAGCAACATAGGCGTAAAGCCCCGAGTACATTGGTACTCAAAGAAGTCGTTTGAACAAATGAATGCAATATAATATGCAAGGCTTACCAAAGGAAGGCTGAAAGGTTAATTTGCATAAAAGCATTTCACAATGAAATATAATAAATAACTTGAAAGCGAAAGTTAACTGAAAACAATAATAATAAATAATCGAAGGAATAAACATGAACCACTTGTGAACACCAATTCACAAGCTAAACCAGTAGTGAACTACCTGTCCACCCCCAACATGAACCACCAAGTTATAAGTGAAACACTAACCCTCGTGTGAAATCTCCGAGTAATGTCCATGACCGAGGACGCGGCTATTCGAATAGTTTTATACTCTGCAGAGGTTGCACAACTGTACCCACACGATGTGATTAGCCTCGATCTCGGAAATCACAACAAGGCCTTTACAATGCTCTTCCCTCAACCCAATCCTGCCCGCTAGGGTTTCGTGATCACACCCCCTTGCGCCACATGGAAATCAAGAACTATGTTCATCACAATGGCGTAATTGAATTGAAATATTACAAATTAATCACCGTGTCTATCCTATACTAGACATGTGGTTTGCACGATTAAGCTCAGATCAATGGCGCACAAAGTTAAGTCCTTAACATTACCCAGGCGAGGCTACCACATCCCCCGAAGTGCAACTGCACCTCCCCCTTTACTGCACGATCACTCGCCCGAGTGCAAAACCAATTTGTATAACCAAGCCAACGTCACACCAATAACGTGGCACAAATTTTAATACACGTGGCACCAACCACGCTTCCATATGTCATTAAGTCAAATTAATAATTAACATGTACTGATGAGATCAATCGCAAACATAAACCAGCTAAGCAGTCTAATCGTACCAACCCATGTGACAAATAATCTAGCATCACTACTAAATTTCCCAACCTATGGTGACAATGGCATCATGGCATTCCAAAATGTCGAGGAGGGATAAACTCAAATGGGACGATAACTACCGCCATAACGGTTGAATAAAAATAGCGATGCAATGTAATTTAAAATAAAATAAATAAATAATAGGTTGCAAAATGGGTTCAACATGATCAAAGGACACGACTTGCCTTGGTTATGCTCAGAGGGTACTCCTAGTCTTCGGGCGCGAAACCTGCTCCTCCGGAATCCGAATCTAACGAGAGAAAACGACCGAAAACAAAGAAACACATAAAATGATAAGCAAATGAACTCCAAAAAATCACAAAACCAGAACCAACAGCTAGAGCTTGATTTTAGATGAATTTAGAAAAAAGAACGGGGTCAATCGGAGCTAGAACGGAGGAGAACGGGCTCTCAAAAATTAATCAGAATTAAATCGAGAAAATCCGAA
Source organism: Melocanna baccifera (assembly GCA_036346265.1). Taxonomy (NCBI): domain Eukaryota; kingdom Viridiplantae; phylum Streptophyta; class Magnoliopsida; order Poales; family Poaceae; genus Melocanna; species Melocanna baccifera. The sequence goes on along the minus strand of CM070688.1, from coordinate 6,370,578 downwards.
AAGTTATTGGCTGTGGACCGGCGCACGGAAACGGGTCCACCGTGGACTCGGTCCACGAAACAAGCGCGCGTGGGGGCGGTCGACGCGGCGCTAGGGTTGACGTGGCAAGCAGATATGCGCCACGTGTCACCCGGCCGACGTGGCACCGACGGCTACCACGTGGCTCGGTGCGCCGAGGCCGACGTGGCGCGATGTGGCATGTCCGTGGCATGCCACGCCGCTAGGGCGGCGTGGCACGGCCGACGGCGCTGCGCGGCGCGGCGGCGCCGGATCCGGTGGGGCGTGGGCATGCGGCGGATCGAGCCTCGCCGCCTGATCGGCCGGCGGCGGCGGGCGTGGGCGCGGCGCGGCGGGGATTGCACGCGTAACGGCGCGCTTGGCGCGCGCCGGCGCGCGCGCGAGCGCGCTGGTGCGCGCGGGCGGCGCGAGATCGAGGTGGCGCGCGCGCGCGGCTGGTGCGGGAGCGGCGACGAGAGGCGACGCGAGGACGGAGTCGCGGCGAGGCCTCACCGGTCGGCAGGGGACGGTGGCGACGGCGACATGGCCGGCGACGCCGCGGCGGCGGACTCGCGACGATGGCGCGGCGAGGGTTCGCGGCGACGGCGCGAACCGAGATGAGCGCGTTAAAAACATGCGAATCGAGGAGTTCGATCGGGACGGCGAGCGGCGTGGCGCGTTTGCGCGCGATGCGCCACGAGGAAGAATCGACGCTCGAGAGGGTTAGGTTAGGTTACGGCGCGCGTGAGCGGAACGAACGCGGAGATCGAGCGTGGACGCGCGATCGGCGCGGAAGGAGGCGGGCGCGGCGCGAGGACGGTGTGCCGCCGCGTGTCGTGCGATGCGGATGCGCGACGCGGCGCGCGCCGAATCGGCGGTGAGAGAGCGCTGCGCGGAAACCGCATGGCGGCGCAGACACGATGGATGGGTGACGCGTGGGGAAGGTGGATCAAGGCGGCGTGGATTTTCCCCTTTTCTTTTTTTTCCAGAAATTCAAATAAACTTCTAAAAGCTCTAGAAAATAGCAAATAAATCCCAAAAATTCACCAAAAATATCAGAAAATTCCTTGAGACTTAAAGAATCCAAATAAAATATTTCTATCTTATGTTTATGTTTATTTTATTCATATTAAATCTTTGAAAATTCTAAAAATTCATTTGAAGCTTCAATTAAATTCAGAAAATTCCAAAAATTTATTTTTAAATTCCAGGCTTTAAAAATCTGAGAAAAACAGGATGTTACACATTTGCTATTGCGAAGGCTATGGCAATATCATAGAAGTGTGCAACATGATGGTCATTCTAATAGATTGCTTTTAAGTAGAAGGGAGAAATAAAGGAGCTTAATCTAATGATTTCTAGTCAAATACATGTTGAATTTCAGTAAAAGAAGTTGATAATGAGGGTAAAAAGAAAGAAAAGAGTGATTTTCATACATCAGTGAGTGAAAACCACAAGCCAAATATGAAAGAAAAAAAGTAAGAGTGAGGGAAGGTTAGTTATGTTCGACACAAAATTAGATTTCAAATATTTGAGCAATAACCCATCAAAAATGCACTTTGTGCTTATGTAAAAAGATGAAACTATTTTATTTTCAACTAACAACTTCACCTCTCTTTCTAGTGTATTTTCTCTCTTTTGCAGGCATTTGATGACGTGTTTCTGGAGGACATACCAGAATAGAGTGTCAAATTGATCTAGTTCCCAGCGCATCACTCCTAAACCATCCACCATGCCATACAAATCAGGAGGAAACCATAATAATTCAGAGCCAAGTGCAAGAGCTACTTGAGAAAGAGTATGTACACAAAAGTCTTAGCCCTTATGTTATTCCTGTAATTCTTGTTCCTAAGAAAGATAGTATATACATAATACGTGTTAATTGTCATGCCATTAATAATATCACTGTTAGAAATCGTTATCCTATCCATAGGTTAGATGATATGCTAGATAAACTTAGTGATGCTGTTATATTCTCTAAAATTAATTTAAGAATTGGATACCATTATATTGAATGAAACTTAGTGATGAATGGAAGACTGTTTTCAAATCAAAATTTGAATTGCATGAGTGGTTAGTAATACCTTTTGGTTTAACTAATGCACCTAGTACATTCATGCGACTGATAAATCATGTTTTAAGAGCATTCATTGGTAAATTTGTTGCGGTATACTTTGCGATGTGACCATGCTACATGCATATGACCATAGCTCCCAAAATTAAACAAAAGTTGAATTCATTTTTTTAGCTTCAATTTATTTTAAATGAGAATATGATGCCACCTAATGATAAAAATATATATTTATGCAGCTATACAAGGTGGATTGCATCAGTACTATGAGCTCGTGGTTGGGATCTACCTGAAGGGAAGTCAACCAGCATATTAAGACCAAGTCGACATCTTCTCCAACTCTTACTCAAGGTTACTACATCACTTCTGGACCAATTCAAGTAAAAGTTCAAGTGAGACACATTTTGGAATCCAATTTGGCCTCTAGATCAATTCAGGCTCAGCTTGCTAGGTCCAACTTCAAATATATATAACTCTCACATACAGAGTTTGTTTGAGGTGTATGAGTACTTGATAGAAAGCTTATCTCATCCTCTTTCTAATGGATCTAGCCCCACCTCTAAATTCTTTCTGAGTGCATCGTAATCACCAAAACAAGTCAAGACTGATTTTGAATCCGTTTCAAAAGGTATTGCACCACCTTCACTTAGGCCCATGGGCCTTGTACCACCTAGAGTTGTGTGCCCACACCCCCGGACACCACCCCTTGCCCTCTCTCTTAAATAGCCCCCTAGGGGGCCTCTCTCTTCCACATGTTTTATTTAAATCAGTTTAGCCCATGTGCAAACTTCCACGTTGTCTCTTGTGTTGATTAGACCAACTGTAGGATCGAAAATGGCAATAGAGGGGTGAATGGTGCCTTCAAAAATCGCCCCAAGTATTCATATCATTTTCTTCTCCAATAGCTATAGAAGCTATGAAGCAAGAAATTTGTTCATTGAAGCCGAAGACAACTTTTTCAGTTGAATGAAGAAAGTCTGAACCACACCCGAATAGCGATATCATATGGCTTGTAAGAAATGAGTTGATTGGTGCTGAAAATGAACAGGATTGAGTGCAGCCTAACACAACAAAAGCAGACTAAAAACTGAACTGAGATTGCAGTTTTTGCTTGCTGAAAACTGAACTAAAAGGTGCACAAACTGCTATAATTCAGAGTAGACGAACTGCTGAAAACTGCACGACAGTTAACTACAAAACTGCATCCAAATAGCTACTGAAAACAGAGAGTAAATCTAATTTTTTTTGCTGAAAACAGCACAAACAATAGCAGCAAAACTGCACTCAATTTGCTGCTGAAATCTGAACTGAAAGAGGTGCACACTTCGCTGAAATTTCAGAGTAGTTTGGCTCCAGTTAAGAGGTGAAATCTGTAGAGAATAGCTGCTGAAAACAGCAGGTTTTAGCAGCAGAAAACAGCAGGTTTCAGCAGCTGAAAACAGCAGGTTTAGCAGCAGAAAACAGCAGGTTTCAGCAGCTGAAAACAGCAGGTTTAGCAGCAGAAAACAGCCAGCCGAAAGCAGAGGAAAGCTGCTGGCCGAACCATTTAGAGCTGCAGTAATTACTGTTCAGCACTAGAAACCAGAGAAATTGATGAGCAATTCATTTTCTTCTCAAGCCAAAAGACCAAGAACTTATTCCAAATAGCATAGGAAACTTAGGGATCCAAGGAATTCACCAAAAGAGCAAGAAATCAAGAGTTGAGCTCAAAACTGAAAACTTCAGCAGAGAGAGCTAATTTTCAAATTACTCATTCTTCTCACATTTTTTGCTCATGATCTTTTGCAATTAGTTTAGCAATGGTCTCAGGAATTGCAAACAAGAATCTCAACCCATCTTATGAAGGGAAATCACAAGACTTACAAAGGCTCTGCAAGGAAACCCTAGAAACAATGAATAATAGAGAAATGAAGCTGCAAGGAATCTTTAGGAGAAATTAGCTTCTTGAAGTCATTGCTCTTGGGAAAGGTTAGCCAAAAGGCTTTGAATATTCTCCCCTCACAGAGTAGTCCATATTGCAGTTAGTCCATCAAGAATTCAACTTCTAGACCACAAGAATTTAGAAAAGCACAGAGCACAGCTAAAACACTAGAAGAAGCACAAGGAGGAAGATAGCTCTAACTAAAACCATTTCAAATTGATTAAGAAACAAGTGTTGTTACATAGAGAGGAATGATTACACAAGTATTACACTACATGCTTGTCTCTGAGAGGAACACTCACTAGCAACTCCACACACGCAGGAGCTCAAGCACACACCCAGACCAAAGGGAAAACAAGCTCTGCTCTCATTAGACCTCAGAACACACTTCCCTTTCTCAGTTTTCACACGCAGCCAGCCCTCGCTATAGACTGCATACCCCATTTGCTACATAGAGCTCTCCTACTCAAAATAGTAAATCAAGAATTGCAGTCCAAACTCCACTCCAACCTCATACACACGCACAGGCCAAACCCTCATTTGCTTGAGTCAATTTACCAAATTGCCCTCAAGCACCTTCCCGGAAGCTTCCGCATCCGGTACCTCAACCGTCTGGACCTCGACTCCTCCCTGAGTCTAGTCCCGACTCGCTCGTCATCGCCCGTCGTGTTCATCACGAGTAGCTCCGGTTCCTCATCTTCTGGCTCGCAACCACCTCAGCAGCCTCGATCATCTTCAGCATCTCTGACCGTCTGGACCTCCACACCTCCTGTGCCTAGTCCCGGTCCTCCTCGCCTCACCACGACCTAGCTCCGAAGTCCTGCAGTCACACAGATAAGCAAACCATCACATAGCATCGCACGAAATAGCATAATCATGATTAGCACAAGTAAAGGTACTCAACCCTCGAATATCCAAAATAAACTCAAACTCACTAAACCAACCGCCAATTACTCATCACAAACATGGGGATACCTCCACATGGTCTCTCACCAACAGATCCGTGTTATAAAACCTCAACTCTCAATGTGTGACTTTTATATGTGGCAATTTTTATATTGCTTTTTTATCCTTGTTCTTACTAATTCTCGATTGCTTGCAGAAATTGATCTTTGTGATCAAGTCAATCATATTCTTGGCATGGTTAATAACAACTAAGAGTGTGGTATAGCAATTCTTGGATAGCTTGATCGTGTCTTAGTCAAGTAGTTACATCGTCAATGTCATTCTCTACTAATCGATGTATCATCCTACCAAAAGATCAGGACCTACCCTTGCATCAAGAGGTATCAAAGATTCAGTTGACCGGTAAGAATTTGTTGTATCCCAAGTTAGTAGATTAGTTTTATTTTCCATAGTCTAGAAAAATTTGCCATACAAAAAGAGTTAATTTTCACTGTCCAAACTCTGTTTGTGCCCTTCCTTCTGTTAGTTTTAATTTGCTAAATTAAATTTCTATCCATCTTAGCATTGTCTAGTTACTGGTCACATCCTTGTTCCTATAAATATCCTAACAAAAAAATCCCCATGTCAAAATACATCAAGAACATCCCACACCATAATTTTAAATTTTGGCCAGATCAGTGGCTTTTCTGCCACCACCACAAAAAAATGCATAATTCTTGTTTCCGAGATCCTTTTTGAATGAAACTATCGCCATTAGATCCATCCAATTGAATGTCATTCCAATTAGGCAGTTAAAAGATATCAACGGTGAAAGTTGATACAAATTTTTGGATTGAATTTGCAACAATCTGGACTTGTGATTTTTGTGTGAATTGTTTGGTCAGTTTCCAAAAATTGTCCCAAAAATAAAAGTTGTAGAACAAGCCATTAGAAAATTGCAAAAAAATAATCATTGAAAAAAGGCAATTGACGAGAAGTTACAATCAAAATACTGATGTACTATCTAGAGGACAGAAATCTTCAGTTTTCATATTAGGGTCAATCCTTGCGCTTTCCAATTCTAGATTGCATTATTTTCAATTATCTTGTGCCAATCGCTCCTATACATTGTTATACACCTGATTTAGCCTTCATATATCCTTGTTTAATCAGCAACATAGGCTAAGTGCTAGAAACGAATTATAATTCAATTTTGTGTAATTTTTGAAATTAACTGATTGTTCTCCATTGCTACCAAATGCATTGCCTATCCAAGCTCCATTTTTCTACTAACCAAATAGATCTCGCTGCACTGGCAATCACTATACTCATCACCCAAGTCAGATTTATCACTATTGACAACACTATTGACTCATCTCCTATGCTTGAACGAGGTAAATTTAAGTATGCATTTACATCCTTTGCTGGTAAATTTGATTCTGATGCCTATATTGACTGAGAGATAGCATTAGACAATGAATTTAAAGATTATAATTGGTCTGATAGTCAATAGATTAGAGCCGTCACTGGTATTTTTATTGATGATGCAAAACTTTGGTGGAAGTATCCTGTAGACATAGTGAGTATGCTTTTTATCCACTGGTCATGCTACTTTAGAGCAAAATTTTATGGAAAACACTTCTGATATGCACATGTTTCAAGTAAAGAATTTAGTTTGCGTTGATTTGAATGTTGAGAATGAGTTATGTGCTAATTTCTTGCATAAATCTTTGACACGGCTAGAACTAAAATAAAATGTTTTTGATTCTGTCAATGTGCAATTGATCTATGCTAGAGATGAGCTGAATGAGATTTCTACTTTGAACACTTTAGGTTATATTGAGATTGATCATCCTTGTGAACTGAGTTGTTTAGAGAAGAAGGTTTTTGAGACTGCCAATTTGCTTTCATTATTTTGTTATAAATTTTATCTAAAAGGCGAGTATGATGAAAAGAGAAATTACATGATTCATAGATTTTGCATAACTTCAAAATGAAAAGTTTAACTTTGAAGAAGGAACACTGTCTTGTAGAGAAAATTAATGGCACTAATCTTAATATTTCTAGTTCATCTAGTGTTATTTGTGAGCTATAGAAAAGCTTTCAAGAAAGGGAGCGTTGTGGACTACTTCCTTACACCACAACTATTGCTCCATTTGCATCGAAAAGGAATTTGCCTCCCATTGAGATCTTCAATATTAGGTCACAATTCAATACTCCCTTTTCAAAGGAAGGGAAGCTAGATGAGACACATATATCATAGTTCTAACACTATCTAGTGAGAATATTTCCAATCAGGTCACTCGTTTCAAAGATATTTTGCTTTGTTTGATAAAAAAACTTATGATATTACATAATGAGAGTTCGTTACATTTTTTGTCATGTGCTGAGATTTACTATCAAGATCAGGCAATACGTGAGACCACACATTTGTAAAACTGAGGATGGTTTTCTATCATGATACGGATATGAATGTGTCTTGTACTTTTCAGTTAAACATATTATTGAACTGAAAAGAATTATTGAGGCGGATGAAATATGGTAAGTGAACACTAATTTAATTGGGTCATTATTTCTTATATTTGGAGATGCAGAACTACTATTTTATGCCCATACTCGATCTATACAAACCTAAAGTGAAGATGTGTTTGAATGAACTTGAAGAAACCTACATGCTTGCTGTCACATGGAGCAAAGGAGAAGGAATATGTGTGTTTGCTGTCTGAAAAGGATTCATTCAGTGCAAGAGGCAAAAGGCCAACCACGTGAAGAAAAGAACTATCACAAAAGGGAAAACGTGCATGGCGCATGCGCTAAGAAAGAACTTCATGGATTTAAAAGTCAAGCACAAATTTGAAGGGAACTAATCTGTACTAAATAATTCATCTGAGTTGTTTCTTATCTCTAATTAGTTTCTATCTTTAGTTGCACCTTATGGTGCCAATATAAGGCCAGGCAAAGCTTCATTATAAACAGACCACCTTTGATAGAAATGAATCTACTAAAATTTCTTATTCGAGTCCTTTGTGATTATCAAAATTCTAAAGAGTATTAGGCATGTTCTTTAATCAAGATTATTCAGCCTTTCCGCTAGGAATTGGGTGCACGATAGATCTTCGCTTGGTAGTCAGCAAAATCAACGCGAGCGTGTTTTGGCGGATTAAAGAGTGTTCGTCCCTTGTGCTGGCATTGGAAGATCATTACGATTCATCAAGACTCTCGTGAGTATCCAAACTATGTCGAGAAGATCGGGAGACTCCGTATCATATTGGAATCAGAGCACGGTTTACTTGGTAGGATACTTACCCTTGTTTTTATATTGATTTATTTATGTCCTATAGTCCATTAAACCAAAAATTGCAATAAAAAATCTAAATCCTAGTTTCGCATCTATTATTTTTGTAAGTTTTATTAAGTCTTGATTCATTAGAAATTTTGTTTACGTGTTGATTATCGTATCTTTTGCGTAGCTTAATCTTTGCCTATTAATTTTCTTGAAAATCTGGTAGTTATCTTTCAATTAGAATAAAAAAAGTAGATTTGATTTACTTTTTAAATTCTTGTTCTTACTGTCCACGTAAGATCTTTGCGCATCTTGAAAGAATATCATATCCGAACATATCTGGTTTTCTTTGTTCTTGTTTGTTTCGGCAACAAAAAACCCTAGTTGTCACAAGTTTGCACTGCAAAGAATCCAGCTAAGTCACGTTCGGACTGTCCAAAATCTCCTCGCTGCACTTGTGGACCGTCCGATCCCGATCGGGCTGTCCTAAGCCCTCGCAAGAAAGTTTGGACCGTCCAATGCACTCGCTAGCACGTGCACCGTTCGATCCAGATTGGCCGGCCGCAATCATCATGAAAGGTTCGGACCATCCGAACCCCCGCTGAGCGTTCAGACCGTCTGATCCTGATCAGCCCATCCGAAGCCCACGCGAGGACATTCGGAACATCCGACGTGCGCGTAACAGATCGAACCATCCAAATTGAAGAAGACCTTTTCCAAGAGGGCGCCAACGACTGTTTGAATTTTCAATGAGTCTTTTTTATAATACTTTGAGACTAGTCTTTGATAATTGTATTTGGGCTGCTCTTAAATTAATTATTTTGACTAAATATTATTTTGGATTCATGCATCACTCATTCGGCTGGCACAACAAAAAAATAGAGTTTAGAGAGAGTATCTTTTAATTACCTTTATATCTCTGTATTTTTGAAAAAAAATTTGTGACTCATATACCTCATTAGGTTCAAAATGAGATTTTGAGTCATTTTGACTCAATTGCCAGGTAGCAAAAAAAACAACGTGCAAAAAAAGAGAGAAAAAGGTGAGAAAAAGACCGAACTTGGTAAGTATTTTATGCTACAAATTTAGTTGGAATATTCAATTTCTTGAGCAATCTTCTGCCCTTATTTTCATATTTTTGTAATTGGCTAACGTCTCTCCTAGTACTTAGTGCAAAACGAGCTAATATTTCCGATTATTTCTTTTAGCTCATTCCGTTGTTTGCACTGATTCATATTGATCATTATTTGTGCATTCATACATTTCAGTTACAACTTTTGGACCGACACATAGGTAAGAGTTTTTTAGCCTGGATTATTACATAATTTTACAACAACTTGAAAATTAGATTGTGTAGGATAAACACTTCCATACCAAGCTCCATCAAATATCCTTTGCCGTGGAATTGTGAACAACTTTTAAATCCACTTAATCATCACTTGTTTTTGTAGTCACCACCAAGTGTAAGTTTGTTTTGGCTTCAATTCACCTCGGAAAGATAAGAACTTTGCTTGGAAGAGGAAAAAGTGAGATTAAGCGAACTCCATATATCATATATATTTGTCGTATTTGTGTTTTATTGTGCCACTAACCATATCAGGTGGAGAAGATAGCTATGGTGACGTTTCTAACATCATGCAATGAGAAGTGCAATAAAACAGAAATTTGACAGAAATTTGTAGTTGGTACAGCCGCAATAGGGGACAACTCAAGATGGATATGCAAGATTGCCGCATTGAATTCAATTATCAAATAAAAGTGTTACGCTCGAACATCGTGAATGATATTGTGCGGGCACTTCATTAACAACAAGAAGAAGATAGATTGAATCCATTCTATGGCAATAAAGATCTAGAGGAATATCTTAAGTGGGAATGATGAATGGAGAAACTATCTAGATTTCAAAAACTTCACAAAGACCAAGAAGTAATGCGTGCCACTAGAAAATTTAAAGAATATGCTTATAGTTGGTGACAACAATGATTTAGAAAAAAAATTCATTAAATCTTGGTTAGATTTGAAGCACTCATGAGAAGAGAATTTGTGCCATCATATTATGCACAGGGGTTGCTTTACCATCTAGAGAGTATCACACAAGAGAGTAACACTGTTCAACAATTTTTTTTTGAGATACAAGATGTATTACGTCGAGCCAGTATCACTAGTGAGCCACAAGAAAAAGCATACTTTAAAGGAGCATTGAATTCTAAAATAACCGCTACACTTCAACATAAATATTTTGATAGTGTGCAAAATCATGTGATTTATACTATTGAAGAGAAGAAGAGATTTATGGAGAGACGTACACCACAGTTCTCTCTATATCCATACCTCAGTTCTTCTACCCCTACTAGTGTAACACATGAGAAGATGATAGAGCATGAGACTTTCCCTTCAGTCAAGAAGATATATAGTGATATTCCAAAGTTACATATAGCTCATGAAATACACTACAACCCATGAAAGGATGAGAGCCACATAGCCAAATTGAGTGAGTGATAAAAAGAGTGAACTGTATGATTCTACCATATGTGAGATTGAGAGCATCTAAATTGAGAGTGTGAGAGAGACACCAAAAGAAAAGAGAGAAGTAGAAGATAGACGAAGTGAGGATGAATCTGAAAGTAACACATTAATATCTACTTCTAGTATTGTTTCTCACATTAAAGATGAAGAATTGAACGTTCAACAACCGACACCTTTGAAGGCAAATGAGGAGGAGGTAACAACGGGAGAGAATGAAGTGCTTGCTACCCCGTCGGCACATTCTAATAATTTGAAACCCCTAGCATCTACATCATCAGAGGAAGACTACAAAGGTAACAATATTGGTGCTAAATTTAATTATGAAAAGGTGAGTAATTGTGAGAACTTATGTGATCAACCGAAAATTTCATGTTTTGATATTTTTGTGCTCAATTTACATAATGTGAAATTAATTACTCATAATAAAGTTCTAACTAGAATATTTCCTAATGATTCTTTATGCTATATCATGTTTGATGATCCTGCAGAGTTATCTAGTGTGATTGATAATGCTGTAGAAATTTTATTTTCAAAATCACTAGTTAGTACCTATACCTACACATATAAGTTCAATTTGATTATAGATTATGATGTAGATGATAAATTTTATGTTCACATAATTTGCATTACATATGATAAGTTTGTTGAATTAAAATTGCATATTGTGAATAAATAATCTTTTGTGCCATGTCATGATCGCAATGAGATAAATTTCAACAATAGTACGTGCTATTTAGAAAGATTTCCTAAGTCTTCTTGTTTGATCTTTGATGTATAATCATGTAAAAATAATCAGAGTAACGCAATTGAACCATGGAAGACACTTAAAATTTTCTTTCTTATATCTGAACAACTAAATCTGCTTTTGTCCATTAATGATCTATCCATGTCCTTATAAAAGTCGAAAAAGAATTTTTCTTATGAGAGGGAGAATAATGTGACAAATAATATATCAATGCATACATCTTTTGGTCACTGCTATATCTATCAGTTTGTGTAAGATAATGAGAATGACACAACAATTGATACATACAAATATCATCCATATGTGTTGTTTTTTTGTTTACTCCACCGTCATATATTTATGATGTGCTAAGTAGAAGAAGTGTTGATGACAATTATATATACCATATATACACGTTGTATTCTTTGTTTAGTACAATTTCAGGCTGTCAAAAGCCAAGAACGACTTTTCTTGAAGAAGAGAGGATGATACAGATACATACGTGTCTTGTACTTTTCAGTTAAATATATTGTTGAACTGGAAAGAATTATTGTGTCGCATGAAATATGGCCAAGTGAACTCAATTTAATTGGGTCATTATTTCTTATATTTGCAGATGCAGAACTATTATTTTATGCAATTATATGCAGGTCCATACTCGATCTGTATAAACTTAAAGTGAAGATGTATTTGAAAGAACTTGAAGAAACCTGCATGCTTGCTGTCACGTGGAGCAAAGGAGAAGGAACATGCGTGTTTGCTATCCGAAAAGTTTTCATTCGGTGCAAGAGGCAAAAGGCCAACCACGTTTAGAAAGGAATTATCACAAAAGGATAAATGTGATGGCTGCATGCGCTAGGAAAGAGCTTCACGGATAGGAAAGTCAATCGAAGATTTAAAGGAAACCAATCCATACTCAATAATCAATCTGAGTTGTTTCTTACCTCTAATTAGTTTCTACATTTGGCCGCATCTTGTGATGTCAATATAAGGCCAAGCTTAGCTCTATTTTAAACATACCATCTTTGATAGACATCAATCTACTCTAAATTCTTTGTGATTGCCAAAATTCTAAAAAGAAATAGGCATATTCTTCAATCAAGATCGTTCGGTCTTTCCACTGGGAATTGGGTGCACGATAGATTTTCACTTGGTGGTCGACGAAATCAACGTGAACGTGTTTTGGTAGATTCAAGAGTGTTCGTCTGTTACACTGGTATTAGAAGATCATTACAATTCCTCAAGACTTCCGTGAGTATCCATCGTACGTCGAGAAGATCAGGCAACCCCATATCATATCAAGAAGGGGAAGATAATGTGGCCATGCCACAAATGCACACGACCATAGCTCCTAAGATTAAACAAAAGATGAATTCATTTCTTCGGCTTCAATTTGTTTTAAATGAGAATAAGATGCTATCTAATGATGGAAATATATATTTGTGCAGCTATACAAGGAGGATTAAATCAACACTACGAGCTCGTGGTTCGGGTCCACTTAAAGGAAAACCAACCATCATATTAAGACCATGTCGACGTCTTCCCCAACTCTTCTTCAAGGTTACCACATCACTTTTGGACCAATTCAAGCAAGAGTTTAAGTTGAACATATTTTGGAATTCAATTCGGCATCTAGATCAATTCGGTTCTGCCTGACAGGTCTAACTTCAAATGTGCATAACTCTCACATACGGAGTCCGTTTGAGGTGTGTGAGTACTTTATGGAAAGCTTACCTCGTCCTCTTTCCGATGGATCCAGTCCCACCTCTAAATTCTTTCTGAGCTCACCATAATCGCCAAAATAACTTAGGACTAATTCTAAATCTAAGTCAAAAGGTGTTGCACCACCTCCAATTGGCCCTATAGGCCTTGTACCACCTAGGGTTGTGTCGGGACCCAGAGCAGCACTCCAAGTCTCTCTGTGTAAATCGCACTATCTTAGAAAAAGCTAGTGCACACAGAGTAAATAGTGAAGTATATCACGCAAAATCACCACAATTATATTAAGCAAATTTACGGCCTTATGGCCAAGTCTTACAATAAAGTGGCATGAGGCCAACTGAAAATAAAAGCAGTGAAAAAAATAAAGGTAGCAGCGCAGCCCATCCAGCCTCCCACAGGAGAATGACTGTAAGACGCGTCCTACTCGCTGAAGTAATCCTCATCGTCGTAGTCGCTGTCAAAGTCTGGCAACAGATTTTTGCAAGGTGAGTACTTTGAAGTACTCTACAAGTCACACCGGGAGATATAACAAAGTGATGCATGCATAATGGATATCAAGGAAGGCATAATAAGGTAAATATGCGTAAAAGCAATACTGAATTTTAAATATGATTACGTAAATATGAAAAGCTGAATTTTAACATAACATATGAAACAAGATTTAACAAAGTAATATCGTTAGTGTAGGCTCCAACCTACGCTAACCTAACCACTGGCATCCCACCCAGACTATTTTTCAAACCATCATTTTTGTCTGTAAAATCAATTTTATAAAGTCCAAGTCTAATCTGTGAAGACTCTACTCAGCATGTCCATGACCGTGGACACGTCTATCCAAGATAGATTATTACTCTGCAGAGATGTACAACTTTACCCACAAGACATTCCCTCTCACTTGAGCCACACGATAAACACACTGCCTTAGGTGTGCGGCGAAAAGTTCATGACAAGGCTGTTCTAATGTTCCATATCCAAAACAGTTACGCCGCCACTAAGTTTTCACCACAACTCGAATCCACGAGTTAGAGCCCCCTCTGGTGCCATGTGAGACTTCTCGCGGCCTACGCCACGCTCACTATACTTGGAACTTCACAAGTTACTTAGCGGGTCCGTCTCATACCGGACTTATGGTAGTACAAAGTGACTTCGTAAAATGATTCACAGAAATGGTCCTTAATTCGACTTAGGCTCAATCCACATAACCATATACACGACAATCAACTTGGTGTCACCCAACACAAGGCATGCCGGCACCCACCACCTAACCATTAGCCTAAGTCCAAATCATAAGTTTCTATTTTCATTTTTAAACCATTTCATAATCTCTTGTTGACTCACCGAAGCCAAGAATTAATTTAAAAGAACCGTCATTTCATGTGAAATATCTGATCCACCTAAAATTATACTAAGTCAGGCTAAGCAATTCTATAAAGTTTTCTAGTCAGTACTATGGTACCAACTAGTTTTTAGCTAGGGTGACAAGGTGTATGAATTCGAGATTCAAATTGGCTATAATCAAAGGATCATGGGTATAACTAACATTTAAAACCAATTTAAATTGTGTTTGAATAAAGTATGCATGCATATACAGTAAAACAATATAAATAAATTTGAAATAATAGGGTCAACATGGTCAAAGGTGTGACTTGCCTTGATCGAAGTGCTGCTGCGAATCGTCGTCGAAATCGAACTCTTCGGACTCGTCGAAATCTAACGTGAAGATCCAAATTCAAAATTCAAATAAAATTCAAAAATTCAGAAGAGTTGCAGAAATGGAAAGTTCAGGATTTTAGAAAAATTTAGAAATTTGAATGGGTCAATTTGAAGCTAAAATGAAGAAGTTATGGCCTTCCATAGTTTTAATACAAATTAAAAGAAAAATACCCCTTTTCTTGGCCACAATTCTTCAAGAAACTACAACAAGACAGCATCATATCCATCAACTTCACTTCTAAGGATGTTAGTAGAAATGAATTATGTACTACACCAATATTTCAACTTGATAATTCACAATTTATCAATGATTTACATAATTTCCAACTTCTACTTAGATACAACAAAACATCACAAAGAGTTTTAACACATCTTTTTAGAGAAGAGGGGAATCAAACTTCCATAGTCGAAATAACTCAAAAATAATGCATAGCGCCAAGACTTCCACAAGTTAACGAACCACTACCATAATCAATCAAAGTAAAGCATTAACATGTTTTACCTCACTATCTTTATTATTTCTCACATCCACAACTGCTATCAAAAATTACTACAAGAGAAAATAATCTCATGCCACAATACAATCCCTACCATACCACAAGGAATGAAACCCATTCCATAACCACATCCACATTCATCATACCACAAGATACTCTCATGAGCTAATTCCAAATTACAACTATAAAGTTGCATTTGCTTGCAAAATAACTTCACCACAATACATTGCATAAGTATGCAAATGATCTTTCCACAATGCAATGCATATGAATGCGTATGCTCCACTGCACCCTTACCCAACAAGGTAAGAGTGTGCATCGTACTACGGCAATGTACGATGTTGTACCGGTACGGTCGCGGCTATAAGCGGCGACATCCACAATGCAAATGTCATGATATGATATGAATGTTACGATAATCATAAACCACAAGAAATTAATCACAAAGATCAACAACATAATGATCATGAACATTTCCTCATAATCCACATATGTCTCATTAAGCACAATGCCACAGTTTCATAAGATCATTACCACATAGACCACAATATATTCATCAAGAATGCTACCACCACAACCACAAATATTCACTAAGAATATTACCACTTATACCACCATATGTTCATAACGAATACTACCCCACAACTATATTCATTTCAGCAAGAACAATTCCACATATCCACAATTAAACCATCAAGATCATAAACAGTTGAATTCTTAAAAATACTACCACATGGACCATATTGAGGAAATATGAACAATGACATAGCACCTCCAATTAAGATAATTAATTAATATGAAGGTAGAATGATTAACAAGTTAAACATGTAGCACAACCACTACGTTTACTTGCCTCTACCGTTGGAGCGAAGTAATCACGTGCAATCAGGAGAAAAACCACCTGTTCAAGAGTACTTCTCAGCACAATTCCACAGCAATGAAAAACATGACTTAAGAAGTAAAGGCGTTGCATAGACCCAAAATACCACATCAACACTCTCCACTCAATGGTTCTACCCTCGGTCCGCTGCAGCAGCCATGCTTAATTTTTTTGTAGCTTTAAGGTTACTAATCCTTTTATAGAGAATGATATATTTCTGGTTTCCTCACTTGATTAGCTTCACTTTTCATGTAGATTATTTATTTTTATCTTATCATTAACAAGGTGATATCTAATGCACAAAACAGAGGACGTCCTCTGTTCTGAAAGTCTGGACAGCCGAATTGTAACGCGTTCCCAGAACAGATCAAGGCTCTAAAAATTCTGGTTCTTTTACAGTAACTATATTGCTAAATTACCTACCTTTTTCTCAATTATGACCAAAAATGTAAAAATCATCTTCTACCCCTAATTCCCCTCTGAACAGCTAATAGCCCCAGTTTGCACCCCTGACAGACAGCAGGGTTCCTGACCCTGTTACGCCCAGATCCCATAGCCAAACATTCTGAAAAAAATACAGTAGATGCATATCGTCATCCTATATGTTTTTCCTTTTGGGGAGACCCTCGGGAAAAATCGTCTTAGGGGTCTAAACTGCACGAACAGCAACGCTGCGCGAATCAATCTACAGGCAGACAGCAGGGATTATCTAATCGGGGGTTCTAAATCCTAATCCCCACCAAAATCTTGGGATAAAAACCTTAAAATAGCAGAAATCAAAGAGATTAGGATGAGGAAGAATTACCTAGGGATTTGGGATCGCCCCTCTCTTCCTCTTCTTCTCTTTCCCTTCTTCTCCTCCTTCTCTTCCTCTCCTTCTTCTCCTTCTTCTCCTTCCTCTTCTCCTTCTCCTTGCACTAGGGCAGCACCAAAGGGGAGGGGGAGGGTGCAAGGAGGGTGAGGAGGTGGCGGCTTGGGGTGGGAAAAGGGGGAGAGAGGGCTCCCCAAGGGGTTTATAAAAGGGATGCTAGGGTTTGGGAGGGGGTACGGGCCCCTGTTTGGGCTGGCTGGTCCACCCCTCCGGACAGCCCAAACCTCTAAATTACTCATTTTAGTTCTCTTTTTATTATTTTACACTATTTCGAAGAATTTATTTTCACCTCTCATGATTTACCAAAAATCCGGTGACTCTGCGATTAATTTAGAAACCGACGTCGAAACGACGTTCAGGATATTACAGCTGGTCTACGGTGGACTAAATCCACGGACCCGAGGGAGGGTGAGGTGGCACGCGGGTGATGGGGGCGCGAGGTGGCGTGGCGTGGGCGGCCTGAGGCGCACATGGCACCTGTGTGGCAGCCACATCGGCTACCACATCAGCCCGACCGGCTGACATAGCATGGTCGGCGGCGGTGGCGCTCGGGGACCGAGGGTCGCCGGCGATCCGGTGGGCGGCGGCGTTGGCCGAGGGGTGCAACACGTAGAGGAGAGCGAGGGGAGTCCATCGGTACCTAGCGCGGGTCGTGAAGATTACCGTGCACACTGGCGACGGAGAGGGGCGGCGGCCGGAGGAGGGGTTCATGGCGGCAGGGTCCTTCGGTGGCGCAAAAGCCCGGTGGAGGGGTGGACGAAGTTCATTCGAGGCACGAGCAAGGTCGGAGCAGCGTCGGTGAGGCGCGGGGAGGCCCGAGGCGGCAGCGATTTCTCGCCGGAGTAGATGAAGCCGCGGAGGGGAAAATTGGGCTTGGGAGGCTCTGGTGCTCGGACACTTCGATTGAGAGGCGAGGGAGAGGCGGTGTGAGTAGAGGGTGCTCGGGGTGTGCCTTTTATAGGTGGGGAGGGGAGGTAACGGTCGCGCACCGCACGCCGGAGTTGAAACGGACGGAAAGGTAATTGCGACGGTGTAAACGGGCGTAGTTGGGGGTAATTATGCCCGAAACGGACGCGGTGGAGGGGGAATTTCAATTTGCAGTTGGCGCGGGAAATCAATCGGGAAGGAAACTGAAGCCTTAAAAGCTTCGGTTTTCGGCATCAATGGCGGCAGCGGGCGGGGATCACGCGGAGAAGAAAGGAAGGGGGCGGAGACGACGGTCCTGACAAGCGGGGCCCACCGGTCAGTGAGAGGAAACAAAAGAAAAGGGCGGGACGGCGGCTGGATTTGCGACACCTGGCGCGAGGGAAAAGATCGGCCGCTAGATCAAGGTTGAACCTGTAAGTGAACGCGAGCGGGTGTGATTCAATCCGGCAACGGGGTTTGAATCGAGGTTGTTCGGGCGAGGGCCGAAGGGATAAGTGGCTATGGGCAGACCAGATTTGGTACGGCAACGGGGAACGGCGCGGATTAGGCCACGCGTCAGGCAGAGAGGAGAGGGGAGCGGGCAAAGCGGTAAGTGGCCGCGGAAGGCTGGGATTGAATCGGGCGAAGAGGTGGGTGGTCGGATGCACGCCAATTGTCGGCCAGGGAGAGAGGGAAGGCGGGGGAGAGGGTTTAAGTGGGGATCGGATGGTCGAGGTTAGGTTCGGTGGCGGGGACCGGCCCGATTTGCGACAAGTGTTAGTGTCGGGAGGGTTTCTGGATTTTAATTCTCTTTTTGATTTTTAGATATGCTAGAAGGCTTTAAATTACTCAGAAAAATACGAAATAACTTTTGAAAATTCCAGAAAAATTCAGAGAACCTTCTGGAACTATTCTAGACTTAATAAAAATATTTTCAACCCATTTTGATAATTGGATTTTACAAAAACACAAATTGACATTAAAGGGAGGGTTTTAAATCTTTGCAAATTCCTAAAAATTATTATAATTACATATTTGACTTTAGAAAAATGAAATGCATTTATGTTTACCTTTGGAATAAAATCCAGAAAATACAATAAATTCCAGAAAACATTTTAACAAGGGAATAAAATTTTTGGGATGTTACAGGTTGCGTGCCCGCACCCGTGGCCACCACCCCTAGCCCTCTCTCTCTAAAATAGCCCCAGTGCCTCCCTCTTCTGTAGGTTTTGTTTAGATTAGTTTGTCCCATGTGCACACTTCCGCGTTCTCTTATGTCAATTAGACCAACAGATCTGTGTTATAAAATCTCAACTCTCATTGTACAACTTTTATATCTAGTCATTTTATATTGCTCTTTTATCCTTGTTCTTGCTTATTCTTGATTGCTCGCATGAATTGATCTTTGTGATCAAATCAACCATATTATTGGCACGATTGATAACGACTAAGAGTGTGGTATAACGATTGTTGGATGGCTTGATCGTGTCTCGGTCAGGTAGCCTCGTCGTCAACTTCATTCTCGAGCAATCGACATATCAACCTACTGGAAAGATCGAGACATACCCTTGCATCACTTTGATGACATTATGATCTATAGCAAAATAATAGATGAACACATTGATCATATTAGACAAGTGTTAGAAGTACATAGAAATGAGAAACTGTATGCTAATCTTGATAAATGCACTTTTTACATCGATAAAATTTTGTTTTTAAGCTATATTATTTCTGGATAAGGCATTGAGACAGATGAACCTAAAACTGAAGCAATTAAGAATTAGCCTACCCCTGTGAATGTCAGTCAAATCAGAACCTTTCATAGTATTACAAGTTTTATCGTTATTTTGTTAAAGATTTCAGTACCATTGCTGCCCCTATTAAATGAATTAAATAAAAATAGTGTTGTGTTTGAATAGGGTGCATCACAAGAAAAAGCTTTTCAAGAACTAAAGAAATTTTTAATTCAATAACCATTACTTTTTTTTGATTTACTAAGAATTTTCAAATTGAATGTGATTCTAGTAGAATAGGAATTGGTGGTGTTTTGATGCAAAAAGAAAAACTAGTAGCATATTTTAGTGAGAAACTAGGTGCTCAATTAAACTATTCAGTATGTGATAAAGAATTATATGCTTTGGTGTGTGTTGGAAACATGGTAATATTATCTTTGGCCTAAAGAATTTGTTATTCATTCTGATCATAAAACTTTAAAAATTTTCAAAATCTTAATTAATTTGAATCGTAGACATGCTAAATAGGTAGAATTCATTGAAACTTTTCCATATGTTGTTAAGTACAAGAAAGGAAAAGAGAAAATGTTAGCTGATGCTTTATCTAAAAAGAATGTGCTTTTAACTTAATTAGAAGTAAAGGTACCCGGATTAGAAGGTTTTAAAGATTTGTATGTTTTAGACCATGAATTTTCAAAACCCTATTCTAAATGCAAAAATGGAAAAGGATGAGACAAGTTTCATGTTCATGATAGATTTTTATTTCGTGCTAACGAATTATATTCCAGATTCGACTGTGCATTTGCTTTTATTACAGGAATCTCACACAGGTGGGTTAATAGAACCCTTTGGAAGAGAAAGGACCTTCATGATGTCGAGTGGTCACTTTTATTGGCCTAAAATGAGGCGTGATATCGAGAGGTTTGTACAGTGATTGTGATATGCTACAAAGTGAAATCTAAATTGAACTCACATGGTTTATTTACTCCACTTTCTGTTCCTAGTGTATCTTGGAAGGATATTAGTATGAACTTTATTTTAGGATTGTCTAGAACTAAGAGGGGGATGGATTCAGTTTTTGTAGTTATGGATGGACTCTAAAAAATAGCACATTTTATTCTCTATCACAAATGCGATGATGTGTCGCATGTAGCTGACTTATTTTTTAGAAAAATGATAAGATTGCATGGCACACCAAGGACGATTGTTTCAGATCATGACGTCAAGAATTACTTTTGGAAGACTTTATGGGCCAAACTCAGAACAAAATTGTTATCTCAACAATTTGTCATCCATAAATAGATGGATAAACGAAGATAATGAATAGAATATTTTCAATGTTACTAGGAACGATGATCAAGAAGAATCTCAAAAAGTGGAAAGATTGTTTGCCGTATGTGGAGTTTGTGTACGATAGGGCAGTACATTCTACTATTCAATTGTACCTGTTAGAGATAATGTATGGTTTTAAATTAATCATTTCACTTGATTTGCTACCACTTCGCTATATGAGTATGCTAATATGGAGGCGTCCAAACGTGCTGAATGTGTGAAGAAAATTCATATCAAGACTAAAAAGAAGAAATTAAAAAGAAGGTGCATTACCATGCTGAGAAGGCGAACAAGTCATGTAAGAAGACGTTATTCGAACTGGGTGGCTTGGTTTGGGTGTATCTACGCAAAGAACGATTTTCAGATAAGGGTAAATCCAAGTTGATGCCTCGAGAAGATGGTCCATTCAAAATATTTAAGAATATCAATGACAATGCATATCAGCTAGAGCTTCTAGGTGATGATTATGCTTTAAGTTCTACATTCAATATTGCTGATTTGTCACTGTTTTTTGGACTGGAAGAATCAGAGTCGAGGATGACTCTTTTTTCAAGAGATAGGAGATGATGTGAACATCCCGGTTAGACCGATTACACATACACAAGCTAAAAAGATTAATTAATAGGTGAACTATTTCTTAGTTCAATTTAGTTTTAATTTATATGAGAACTAATTATTATCTAATACTAATATTTTTATTGCTTTTATGTTTATATATGAGGAGATTTCCGGACAAAAAAATTACTTATTGTCTAGAAGTACGTTGCGGGAAGCGCTTAGTCTCCCAAAAGAAAATCATCTCGATTTTGCGTTGTGTATTATCTCTCCAATAGAGCAGGCGGGCTACAGGGCAGACACGTCACGTCCCAACGTCATGTCTTGCAGGCCATCAAATGCAGGAACCAGGAGCTCACGTCAACCAGGTACGTCATGTTGCCAGGTACTATGGGAGCGCAGAGGCGCTGCCTTCACGTGTGGGCGTAGGGCGTAGGGAGGCGTCCGTCCCTTCAACCGCCGGCATGTCGCATTGGAGCAACAGGGTCCGTGGATACCACGTAAGTAAACGGAGGCCAAGTTCTAACGTCCAGATAAATGTGTGCTATGAAGCTAGTGCACACTCAACAGACCTAGATATATCTCCAATTGATGTGCTTTGTCCAGTGCACACTTAAGAACCTCCGTGGCAAGAAAAAGGGATAAGGAGGTGCTTCTATGCTTTTCCCAATAATGATTTATATAATTTTTAAAACATAATGAATGATGGATAGATATTACTTATCTCTTCGTTTGCTTTGAGATTAGTGTTACTCTTGTTGGCACTACTCAAAAGATAATATGAAAAGTGGGTGAAACATGTCATACTCTGCTATCCATCAACCATTTCATCTATTATAGCAGTTGTAAAAAACTAAAAAAACATGTTTTAAAGGCAAGGATCAATTACCCAAACGTTTCATCTATTAGATTAGTTGTAAAAATCGAGTATCTTTCAATGACTCAGCCCTATTCTTATATGTTTCAATTTTATTGTTAGATGCAAACACCAAAGTCATGTGCACGTACTGAGGCAGTAGGTATTTGTTCAGTTCTCTTGCTCTAGCTGCACTGTCTAGCTGCAAATCCACCATTTTAATCAGCATAGAAGAAGCAAGTATATAATAAATGCACCCAACATGACGAGTACACCAACAAGATTAGGAATCGTGAGATGTGGGATGGGAGTTGACAAGTTGGATCTTGGTCCTTGAACTTGGTGTCCGATAAGTGCCCTATATTCGGTTTATGCTGTTAGTTGCTTGCCACACAGCTATAAACGTTTCAAATCAATGTTACTCTAAAAGAAAATTATTGTCAACCTGATGAGTCTACATTGCAATCACTGAGTTTTGCATACCCTAGTGCCTACTTCCAACACCTCAACATATCCAACATAACAAAGAACAAGCAGAAAATCAACTACATAACTCATACCATGATCACCAAGAATTTTCTTGGGACTTCATCATGTCATCTACATAAAATCGCATCGTTGTCCTAGACACCACCGATCGTTCTAATAAGAACCAGATTAACGGTGATGTTTGGTTTCAGAGATGTACACAATTTGATTTACACCTAGAACATGCCATCGGGCATCGACTACCCAACAACTAATATCTCAAATCGTACATGCAAGAAGGGGTTCACAAACAAATGCTACAAGAACATATAATTCGGTGCACTTGAGTAGCCAGACGATCAAATAGTGAATGATTTGCCCATGCGATTACCTCATATAGTGACTTGGGAACAAGCCTCGTATGATTCGTTCGGTGTCACACACGCAAACTCCGAGCTCCTTGGTACCAGAACATCGCTGGGAATGGAAGCAGCGCCAGCAGAACATCTCGATCCAAAAATTGCAAACAATTACAACATAACAATCTGAAGTTCTATACCCATTGAAACACCAACTCCGCAACAAAAGTAGCCCAAATTAAGACATGGCCCCAAAACCTGCAATACACTAAACAGATCAAAATCAAGACAAAACCCACACGCAGCAATAGCTACGAACAACTATGCACGCAAACTGACGTGCCTAGCAACCACTACAAGCTACATTACAAATCAAACCCCGTTGCCCACACAAGGTGCCACAGAAATCAACAGCTAGAATGGGAACAAGCTACCAAAACAACCGAAATCGAAAGGGGAGAAAATTCCCGACTCGCCGACCGGCGGCGGGGCGGAGGGGTGGGGAGGAGGAGGCGGTGCGCGGGGTGGGAGGAGGAGAGGAGGCGGGCGACGGCGGCGTGGGGGGGTGGAGAGGAGGAGGCGGCTACGCGGGGTGGGGAGGAGGCAGCGGCGCTGGGAGGGAGGGGAGGAGTATCGAGTCTAATCTCCATGGATGGTGCAATCAAAGCAGGTGACCACAACCTACGCTAGCCATGACAACAAATAAACCTAGATCTGCATACGGATATATTTGACACTAATCGCAGATCTAAATTCCTCCCGCATTTAAGACGGATGGCGAGGAGGGGGTTACCACGATGAGGTAGAAGAGGGCGTCCTGGTCGACATTGACAAAGTCGGCGTCCCAGTTCTTGAGGTCCTCGCCGGAGGCGGCGGCGGTGGAGGAGTTGTTGGCGGCGGTGGCGGAGTTGGCGTCTCCATCGGTGGAGGGGTTGGCGGCCTTGGATGCGGCGGTGGCGGAGTTGGCGTCACCGTCGGTGGAGGGGTTGGCCGCCTTGGATGCGGCGGCGGCGGCGTGGACGTGCTTGTTGCAGTATTCGATGTCCTTGGAGAGGATCTTGAAGTTGACGTTGGGGAGCGGGATGCCGTTGTCGGCGTAGTCGTCCTCGATCATGTGGCGGATGGTATGCAACTCCATCGCCACCGCCTCCTCCACCTCGAACTCCTCGCCGTCGGAGCTCTTGAGCGTGATCATCTTCTTCTCACCCTCCGCTGCCATGGATCCGCTTGCTTCTCCGATCGATCGGTTGTGTCGAAACCCTATTTTGCTCGGCGGGTGGGGACTGCGAAATAACGGTTCGAGAGGAGGAGGTGGCGGCGGAGCAGAGGAGGAGGCGGCGGTGCGGGGTGGGGAGGAGGGGAGGAGGCGGCGCGGGGTAGGGTGGGGGAGGAGGCTTCGGCGGAGCGGAGAGGAGGTGGGGGGAGGCGGAGCGGAGTGGGAGGGAGGGGAGGAGGCGGGGACGGCGGGGGAGAGCGAGGGGGAGGCGGGGGCGCGAGGGAGGCGGGGGGAGAGCGAGGGGGAGGCGGGGGAGAGCGAGTGGGGTTAGGAGGGGAGGGGGGCGATGGGGTAGCCGACGGTTTGGAGGTGAGACCTTCCTGGTTGCATTTCAGATTCTGATATACCTCCACCGGGATGTGCCCTGCATGCCATGAACGCACATGTACAGGAGATTTCAAAAAAACAAACAGATTTTATGCGATATATCTGCAAGAGAAAACAGATCTGTTCAACTAACAGGAAGCATGCACAAGCATGGACTCCTCCTTTTTCTCATTTATTTATCATGTACGTACGTCAGTTGCAGTCAGCAACCGGATGGTATGTACGTGGTCCCACACAACAACGGCAGGGAATAACAATGGGTGTACGGCTATGCAACGCAACCGATTCACGCATGCATGCATGCAGCACCATCCATCAAGCTATTTGTTACTACTATGTAACGAGCCATCCGTTCACTGCCATGTCGGTCACGCATGCATGCAACATGCACGTACGCTTGACGAGACCTACTCGATCGCCTACGTGCGTCAACGGCGACGACTCGATCTGGTACGCAGATATTGCCTTCTGCACGAGCAGGCGAGCAGCAAGGTGCCGACCGGGGAGACCAACATGAGCCCCCTTTTTCTTTTCTCTTTTTTTTTGAAAAGTAACGGGACTGAGTCGTTGGATTGATATCCAAGGTCCACAAAGCGACTGATTTTTGACAAAAAAAAACATTCGAATGATGTGTAGTTAATCCCTAACTGAAAAATCGAATCAGAAAAAAGATAAGATGAGAAACTATTAGTTTGAAAGAAAGGGAAACATTAATATGCAAGTTTAGAAAAAAGGTAACTATAAATTCATGAATATATATGCAGTGCTGAGTACCGTTAACTACATATATATGCTTTAATTTGCCTAGCTACTTAGCTAGCAATGTGGCAATCTACCACATGCATGCTATCTACTCCACTTAGCTGATGCCACTGAGGTCGAGTCGTTAACATCTTATGCTCTATCTGAGCTACACGCATGTGTCCAAAATTATGGGTGTGTTTTTTTGACTTTGGTTTATGACTTTTGAATTCTCACTATTCGTGGGAAAGAGTATGAAGAGAGAGAATCACATACGATTTTAGTTGGCATAGTTGAAGTCGTTTAAAAGTTTTACACTTGTAGACCACATTTTGAAAAGACGTATCGTTTGAAAGTTAGTTACTATAATAAAAACAAAAAAGTTATAAATATAAAGCCCCAAAAGAATGAGCATATAATCCACTTTGCTCAGAGGATCCGCTAGCTTCCACTGTAAGGACTTTTTTTTTGTCATAATCCATTTCAAAAATGATTGTCTTCACTACAAAAATGATTGTCTAAATATATATGCTCGCTCTTACTGGTCAAGAGTGCCATGTGTTGTGAAACAGAGGATTATATATATACTGGAGGCATATATTGTGACTGGTGCCAGAAGATAATGTCGATCAGATGACCCAAAAAAAGAAAGACGGCCACGAGAAAGGTTTAGCGAGCGAGCACCTATAAATCAGTGTTTTGCTGCACATATACACGTACGTTTTGCTTTATTTTCTCCTGTATATGTATATGTGACAGGGGAAAATAAAGCAAATATTGTTCTGAGAAATGTTGCATACATTAGCAAAAAAATATTACAAATATAGATGAAAAATATTACATATATGAGACAAAAATGTTACAATAAAATTGATTAAATGTAAATTTTTTGAGTCAACTGTGAAATAGATAGTCCTTTTGTATATTTGTGGAGTACCAGATTAAGTATCTCTTTGCGCGTATGTATGCACATTCTGTTTGTATGGAAAGAAATCAAGGAATCATCCGTGTCTCCTGATCGATTAGAGAAATTAAAGGCAAATCAAAGGGGCCGGGAAACAAGCAAATTAAAAGGAGCTGGACGTACGAAATGCATGTAGCATGATCGATGCATACATGGATCGAATCGGGTATATCCTTTGCTCTCGATCCGTTTCTGCATCTATCCATGTCTCCAATTAGCAAACAACCAACGAGCTAGAATTAACATGTTGATCAATGAGCAAATACTCACGTACCTTCTCGTTTTTATTCTTCCCACTTGTCATTGTATTTTAGTTCCGATTGAGCTCGATCGTTTTAATTCCAAAATTGGATGGGCTAGAAGCTTGCTTCTTGATCGAATTAATTCCTTGCTCGTGTGAGACTCGATCTCGAGGAAAGAAACTATAATTCCATATATTTGGCGTAATTTTATTAAGAAGAAAACATGCGTGATGCATAGGATCATCCTTGTGACGCATGCTATTAGCAGTTGACTCTGGCGTAATTTTATTAAGAAGAAAACAATTTTATTTTTTTGTGAGAAGGGAGTGGATTTTACGGTTAAGATTTTATTGTTTAGATCAAATGGCTGAGAAGAGATATGGGGGAGGCTTCGGCAACCACCAACTCCTTCTTTTATAATAGTAAAGATAAGATTAAGAAAAAAATTCCAACAAGAAAAGAACTGCACGCAGCCACGCGGCAACAAGGATTGCTAGGTAATTAAAGTGGAGTGTGACTTTTTTGAGTCCGTTGTTTTAGTCTACTTGTGGTGGAGTCTTAGACCAACAACGACCTATTCTTTTTAATTTTTTACAATAATTTTTAACTTTTATTATATATCTAACTTTCAAACAGAGTATTTTTTAAGACAAAATCTACAAGTTAATTATAATATATGTTAAAAACCTAACATTTGTACCATCTAAAATCACAAGCGAGTATCTCTCTATAATCTCTATCGCATATAGTCAAAATTCAAAAATTTTAGCCGAAGATTATAAACCGCAGCCATATCAAATAGACCCTAAACAAGGATTGCTAGGTAATTAAAGTGGCATGTGACTTTTTTGAGTCCGTTGTTTTAGTCTACTTGTGGTGGAGTCTTAGACCAACAATGATCTATTCTTTTTACTTTTTAAAATGGTTTTTAACTTTTATTATATATCTAACTTTCAAACAGTATTTTTTAAGACGGAATCTACAAGTTAATTATGGTACATGTTAAAAGCCCAACATTTGTACCATCTAAAATCGCAAGCGAGTATCTCTCTATAATCTCTATCGCACACAGTTAAAATTTAAAACTTCCAGCCAAAAATTATAAACCGCAGCCATATCAAATAGGCCCAATGTTTAGGAGACTAGATAATTATGTTCGATCGGTTTGGCTGGCTTAGGGGTGTTCAGAATAATATTGACTTATAATTTTTTTAAACTAGCTGACTTTTTTTACTGTATCTGAGTTGGTTTATTTAGTATAATTAAATTTACAAAAAATTAAAAATAGAAAAAAATATGTTAGAAGACAATGTAAAGGAATACAAAAAAGAAAAGACAAAAAAAACCTAAAAATCAAAAATAAGAAAAGGACAAAATTAATAAATAGTAAAAAAGCAGAAGTCAGAAGTTAATTAAACGGTGCCTTAGAAAATATTTTGGTCACCATAGGTTGAATTACCTCAGGCTCGGCTTGACCTTATCCTGTGCGTGCATGATAGAGGGGAGGACGCCATAAATACACCGGCTCCACCTTTTGTATTCATTAGCACTACTAGAGATACACTATTAGTAGACGCGACATCACAGACGGTTTTATAAAACCGTCTGTGTAGAGTTAATATCACAGACGGTTCTTGGTAAGAACCGTTTATGAAGTATCACAAATGGTTTTTTAACAAAAACCGTTTGTGATAATCATCTCATTGTAGATAGTTTTTATTAAAAATGTTTGTAATAATTCGGTATATATTGTTTGTGCCGCTCAGATCCGTGTCTGTCTTCAGTTCGATCCAGATCTAGGCGCCTGGCCTCCTCCTCCCCCCGAGCCCGACGCCCCTCCTCCTCCCCCCCCCGAGCTGTCGCTGACTTCCCCGAGCCTGGCACCCTCCTCCTCCTCCCGAGCCCGGCGCCCTCCTCCTCCCTTGAGTTGTCACCGACTTCCCCAAGCCCGGCGCCCTCCTCCTCCCCCCAAGTCGTCACTGACTTCCCCGAGCTCGGCGCCCTCCTCCCCCCGAGCCCGGCGCCCTCCTCCTCCCCCAAGCTATTGCCGACTTCCCCGACTCCGGCGAGCTCGGCGTCCTCCTCCCCTGTGAGCTCGGCGCCCTCCTCCCCCGACTTCGACGCCCTCCTCCCCCGCGAGGTGAAAAAGATTTGTGATGATGTGAAGAAGATCTTTCATATTTTATATAGAATAAATATTGTTGTTCATATAGACTAATTATTGTTTCATATAGAATAATTAAGATATGTTATTCATGTTTCATGTAGATGTTTCATGTTTCTATAGATGCATGTTTAATATAGATTTGTGATGATTTGTTATTCATATTTCATGTAAATATTTCTGTTATTTCATGTCTTTTTCATATTGAAGACAACGATGCATGTTATTTATGTAGATGCATGTTCAATGGGAAGAATTTACGGTGATAAAGATGACCAAAAATTTTAGAAGTGCAAGTGCGACTCTTGCAGGAAACACTGAGTGTAGAATCTTCCCAAGAATCATTCTAGGAAAGTAGGGCCAAAAATTTTGTGAAACACTTCAAAGATATGATTATACATGATACCTTCGAAGTGCAAATGCAATCGCTATCTTTTTATTGGTATATGTATCTATCACTCTAGAATCGAGGTCTCGCGAAAGAAACAGATCCACAATCGACGAACTTGTCAGGCTGCACAAGCTAGCAATACTTGGATAGACGATTGCCTGTTTATGATGGAAGAAAAGACGTGTTACCTTCTAAGTGCAAATGTAATCACTATCTTTTTATTGGTCTATCATTCCGGATCGAGGTCTCGCGAAAGGAACAGATCCATAATCAACGAACTTGTCAGGCTGCACAAGTAATACTTAGATGGGCGATTGCCTGTTTATGATGAAAGAAAAGGAATGTTACTTTCTAAGTGCAAATGCAATCGCTATCTTTTTATTGGTCTATCACTCCGGAATTGAGGTCTCGTGAAAGGAACAGATCCATAATCAACAAACTTGTTAGGTCTCGCATAAGCTAGCAATGTTTGGATGGGCGATTGCCTATTTATGATAGAAGAAAATGCATATTTGGGATAAGATTGACCTTAATTGTATATGTGTATTTGTTAATAGATATTTTATTTTATTTCAATTAATTGATTTGTGAAATAGATGTTTTTGTTACTGAAATGAATTGAGATGTGAATTGGATGTATACATGTACATATTGATTTGCTTGTTTCAGAGGTTAGCCAATAAACAGAAATAGATTTAGGAGAAGAAAATAATATCACAGACAGTTTTTAACAAAAACCCGTCTGTGATAAAATATCATAGATGATTTTAGCTACAAACCGTCTGTGATATATGATTATCACAGACGGTTCATAGCTAAAACCGTCTGTGATATTTAGATATGACAGACGGTTTTTAAGAAAAACCGTCTTTGATAAGCAACTATCACAGATTGTTTTTATTTAAAAACTGTATGTGATATTTACATCACAGATGGCTTTCGAGCCGTCTATGATGACGTTGTATCATTACTGACCCATCAGTTCAGACGGCTCACACAACTGTTTGTGATGATGTTTTCCAACCATCTGTGATAACGTTTTGTGTAGTAGTGTAGACCACAATCAATCTATTATTTTGAGAGAAAGTTATACGCTTGTTCTTCCTAGAGTTTAACACACAGTTATAACTTAGAGGGAATTTGGGCATTCTCAACTCTGTTGTTTTTATGATTCTTTGTGTTTTGCTAGAGGGGCGACACGTCTACTTTGTGTGGTTGGGTAGACGGGGTCACGAGCATGTGGTTGGGAAAAAATTTTAATCATAGGTTGCTATTTTGACAGTGATTGGCACCATCGGTTCGTCGGGTTGTACGAATTCAAAGTTATCCTTAATCCTACGTTGTGAAGATCAGGCACCCCATATCAGACTGACTGTAGGCCCTTGGTCTATAGACCAAGTCAATGGTTGGGTTTACAGTCTACAACGAATCAGGTCTACGAGAACAATGTTAAGGTTGACGTGGTGGACACACAAAGGACAGCGCTAATGTTGCATCTAACTCGGTGTGGACACTAACGTGGATGTTGGCAATGGTGGTGGTTCTTAGGAACCTAGGTTTCCAATGGATGGCAGTGCTGCTCTGGCAAACTCTACAATAGCGGACGGTGGGGATTTAGGCTAAGATGATTGCAAACTCGGTGGGTGCTATGTGGAGACCAATGGTCATCAGAAGTGACCAACGACGAGGGTTAAGCAGTGGTGGAGCTACGGGTCATGACAACATAATAGATCCAGTGGCTCCCAAGGGTGGTGAGATAGTGGCGAGAAGTATTGGGCGAGGCGATCACAAGGGTGTGGTCAGTGAGGACCAGAACTCACCAGAGACAATGGAATCCCTCATTGGAGTTGATTGTAGCGATGGCAGCGAAGTTCAAGTTCAATTCCGATAATCTCGATGCAAAATCCGGAAGACGACTTAGGGTTTCAGGTGCTTGACAGCTTAGGGTGCAAAAGTCAAGGGTCAGTGCTCCATTTTATTGTGCGGAGAGGTGGCAGAGGGGTGGAGTCCAACTTAGGCATGGTAGGGCTATAGTGCTCAGGTCAGGGACGACAATGCTGATAGGTGGGACCCACACATCAACGAGATGGCACGGTCAGGGATGCACGGTGCAAGCACACGCGATGCGGCAGTGAACAGGCTGGGCTAGTGGGAGAGGAGGCTAGGCCAAGGAGAGAGAAAAGAGAGTGGGCTGGGGAAGATTCAGCCCCTGACTTCTAGAAATTGTAATTCAGTTTTTCTTTTTAGAAAACATCATAAATTCAAATAAGCCAAGGAAAACAGCAAATTAACTCATAAAATTTTGAGAAAATTTAGGAAAATACTTTTGTATACCAGAAACTCAAATGAAAACTTTGAGAGTTAATTGATGTTTGGTTTATTCATGTTAAATTATTTTAATTTCTAAAAAAATCCATTAAGCATTATTAATCCAAATAAAATCAAGGGAAATTTTAGAAAACTTTATTTTGGCAAAATACTTTTGAAAAGCTCCAAAAATTGGGATGTTACAGAAAGGGTGAGTTTGAATTGGATGATGACTTGGATGGTTGATTTGAATCATGAATGATCATAGTGCCTACATTACTTTTGCTAGTTTTAGACTTACAACGTAGCAATTTGATGTCCTTGCTATCAATTGTTGTTGACGTCCAGAACTTGTTTCTTATGAAGTTATGTACTTATGCTAATGGCTGCCAAGTGTCATATTTATTTGTTGTCTTGAATCTTAATATTTTCCTTACTGTGAATATGATACAGTCATGTAACTCCTGTTATTTTACTTGCTATCACTATCTAGTACTTATGTTATTTACTTACTATCAAATTATCAATATTTTGTTCATTATAATTTTCTCATTATTTTGTTCTTCAACTTACAGGGTGTTGCTTTTCAATTTCGATGAGAGACATTCATCAAGAAAGATATGTTGGGATCAAAACAAGTCATCAACTCATCATCATGCTTATGTTGTTCTTCTCACCATTTCATGATGTACAGTATGTAGATGTGTTTAATTGTTGCTACAACTTAGTATAAAACATGCCCTGTTTAACATACTTCCTAGTCCATGGTCTACTTGTGGCTAGTTCTGACTAGTCAATCGGTCCACCCTCTGGCAACTCGATATGACTTTACAACTTAATAATCTTGTTCCCATATAATGTTCCATAGAATTTGTTTTCCATTTTTTGCTTGTTCAGGAGCGCAAGGACCAAGTGTTGATATTTGATTTTGTATGTAACTAGTACATTGTTAGTGATATGCCCTAGAGACAATCATGGAGATGATTGTATCACTTCTATGTTTACGATCTTTTAAATAATATATTATTTTGTCTCTTGAATAAATGTCTTTCATATTGATCAATAAGTATGTGACTTGTTCGTGAAACTCTTTATTTATGTTTTTGATATTATTGTAAATTATCTATGATCTTATATCATTATGTGGGACAGTTATGATTTATAGATCAACACATGTATTGATTGATGATCATGTTTTATGGATCATGGATATGAGATATCAAATCAATAATGTGGACATATGTTAGAGAACATGATATTGAATTGACCCACCATGAGACACTACAGGAATTGTTATATTCTTAAGTGTCATCAGTTGGTCTCATATATAGTGTATGTATGATCCTTAGATCTGAGATCGTCATTGTTTTCTACATGCGTAATAGTTTGTTTAGGGGTTACCAAACAATACTCCGTGACTGGGTAGTCATAAAGGTCGCTTTCGGGTTCACTACGAATCATGCGGAGGAATATGAGCGATCAAGATGGAATTTGCCCCTGCTATATAACAGGAGAGATATCTTTGGGCCCCTCGATGTGGTTGGATTAAGAAAGTGCATGGCCATGCCGAATGTGGTTGAAGAGTCAATCACAACTGAGTAATCCATCACAGGTTCAAGTAAAGGATCGAGCTATCAAAGGATGGCACACTTCTTGCCTTGAGTTCGATCTAGCATCATGAGGCAAATGGATCGGTACATAAGCATTATATATGTTCGTTCAATATGATCTTTATATATATTTGGGGGTCGTTATATCCTGTTAGGGACCGCTACCGACCTATGGACTGGAAAGGAGTTTTCGGCCCATGGCCAAATGTACATGAATCTACAGGGTCACACACTTAATGGGCTGGAATGATAAGGGTCTGATGATAGTTTTCGAGTGGGATTCAATCTCCCCTCGTATTAGATAAGGATCCAATTTAAGACTATATAATGAGAGGTGCGGGGCTGAGGGCGATATCTCCAAAAATAACCTAGCCGCTATCTCTTATAACCCCTGCCGTGCACACTGGTGCTAGCATACCGACACACGGTGTTTCCCTCCCTGAACGTGTGGACCTCGGTAGAGGCGCTGCTACGACTGCAGCGCTGATCGGGATGATCATAAGGAGGAGACGGTTAGCCGGAGAACGATCGACTACTTTCGCCTACATTGACGCGCTCTTCGTTGAATCGGCTGCTTCAACTCTACTTCTGCTGCCTGCGCGTCTAGTGGTAACGATCTATGATCTCTTACTCGCGTAGCTTCTTGGTTTACGTGGTAGAAATTTTAATTTGCGCTAGTGTAACCTATCTGTATCCAAACATACATAACTCTTTTTTAGTACCTAAGGTGTTTATAGTTTATAAACTTGGGATGTTTTGGAGATTTTGAAGAGAAGTGTGTCATAGAGTAGAACCTGAGACACGAATGTAAATTAGAGGTCACCAGGACGATTGAGTGGGATGTATAAAGTCTAGGTGCAAATGAAGGTGACAAGGACAGGAGATCGGCACCTAGTCTGGCAAGACCGATCACTGGTCTCCACCACCAAATACCACTTAGCGTCTTGTTATTGGTCTACCACTTAGGGTCTTGTCATTGGTCTCTCGTCTCCTCGACACACCAGCATGCCTTGTGCAGAGGACGTCACCTCCATACCCCTGGTCTACAACTGCAGGCCCAGCGAGAAATAACGGACCCCTATGCATGTGGACCCCCACATGCACAGTGGGTCGCATTTGTGCCGCTTCATGCATGCAGGAGGACGTTAATAAGACTTTAGGCTAGTTTCCTTGCAACACCTAGGTTGTTATCCCCTTTTGCAAACACTTCCAGTCGTAGCACATACATGAGTAGGGCTATTACTCAGGCTACTAGGGTTCGAACCTGGATAAATACTATGTGTCTTGTGCTCATTGATCCCTACATTACAACCCATCACAAATCTGCATAAGTTCACCGGTCTTGGTGACAAGATCATCAACAGAAGATACCCTACTCCTGGAGGTCTGCCCTGACTCGAGAGTTAATCGGAGGGGTGCCTCTAGATAGGGGGCCCCTTGGGGGCACTTCTGTTGATACGGTTGCTGTAATCATTGATTGTCTGAGTTACAAGTGTGAACCCATATCGTGTATGTATAGGCCAAAGCCTAATATTAAATGACTAGATTATCCCTAACAGGCAGGGCTACTGTAAATGAGTCGAGTTCGAGCAAACTCGACCTGGCAAGCTCAAGCTCAGTAGCAGCTCGAGCCGAGCTTGAGATTGACGTTGAGCTTTAAGCTGAGCTCAAGCTTGGATCGGATAAACCTTGAGCTTGCTCAAGCTCGGTTCGTGTGAGCTTGGTGGCGTATGAATCAGCAAAAACCGAGCAAACCCCTCACAACCATTGTAGGTTTACAACCACCCTATGTACACAAGTAACACAACCATCCCACAGTCACCATCACATATCCATCATAGAGCATAAGGAGGGTAGTAGAGTAGGAAAGGAGTAGAGAGGAGAGAGAGTACCGAGGGTTGGTGCTGGCGGTTGGAGGAGCTGGGCGAGTAGCGGGAAGAGTCAACCGGAAGGCCGAGCTGGCTGAAGGCACGGGGGAGACAAGCAGACTGAAGTTGGGATGGAGGGGCGGTGGCCTGGGATCGGGCCAAAGGGTGGCACAGGGAAGCCATAGCCGGAGGAGCCGTGGCCAAGCTGTAGTGGCGGGTCGACCATGGGTCTGGCCAGATCCTGGTAAAGGGAGTCAGAGGGGAGGCCGACCTAGGGGCGTCATTGCCGAGCTGGGTACGGCCGAACCAGGGCGACGCGTTGAATGCTGGGAAGCGCGGTGGGCGAGCTAGAGCTAGAGGTAGTGTAGGGGTGGCTGAGCCAACGAGCAGACCGCAGAGTAGGGGCGGCGAGGCCAGTGGCCAGGCCGAGGAGGTGAGGGAGCCGGCGCCAGCAAGAAGTGAGGATTCGGCTAGTGAAGAAAAGAAGCAAGAAGAAAATTGGGGAAAGGAAATGGAAAAAGAAAAAAAGAGATAAGGAGAGAGAGTGAAGAGATGGGGATAGAAATAACTGCTAACCACACATTCCATAGGCGAGTCAGGAGTCAGGACTTGAGGTCTCCAGTCTCCACACGCTACACGTGCAATGGCGCAAGGGCCGTGCATGAACGAGCTCCGTCAAACTATTCAAGCTCGGTTCAAATAGGCTCATGAGCTTTAGATCAGGCTCGAACTCGGCTCGTCTAGAGCTTGATCCAAGGTCAAATCAGGCCTACATTTAGCCAAACTCGAGTAACTGGTGAGTCTTAAACTATTTTTATAGCCCTACTAACGGGAACACTAAAGTAGGGACAAAAACGTCCGTTAGGAGGAGGTAGTACCCCTACAAGTGTTGGTACTAGGGTACCACCGAGAAACCCCTGTACATTATCCAAAGGCTCACAAGGGTCCTCTGGGAACCTAGATTTTATCTCCTCCAGCAAGTAGCCTGTGGAGG
This sequence comes from Melocanna baccifera, assembly GCA_036346265.1. Classification (NCBI taxonomy): domain Eukaryota; kingdom Viridiplantae; phylum Streptophyta; class Magnoliopsida; order Poales; family Poaceae; genus Melocanna; species Melocanna baccifera. Next base: position 6,334,395 of record CM070688.1, on the reverse strand, counting down.
CTAAAGGCTAATTCGACGGGAGCCCCCGAGAGGTGATATACCTGTAATGACGGATGAGGTTTCGAGCATCTCTCCAAGGCTTGGCATCATTGTACTCTTGGTTAAGGGAGTTATCTTTGGTCTCTACCCAACAAGATGTTCAAGAAATTTTTAAAATATCTATCAAGATTATGGACATGTTTTATTTTGTGAGGAACCCCCATTATTCCAATAACCGCATTTGCTTTTGAGTTGAGATGGTCCCCGTATGTTTTAACAGACCAAAAGAGATTTAGAGTTGTATTTCCTATTTTTTCAAGCCCCAACCTAGCCTTGTTGTTCTAACTGGTCAATACTCTATAGCTTAGAAATCTCCATGAATACATCTCTCTTCACGAAATCTAATAAGATTTTGAAGTCATGGCAAAAAAAAGATGATTTCAATAATTACTGTATCCCAAAAAATGTGCTTTTGAAAAGCCTGCAATGCCAAATTGAAAAACTGCAAAGGCTTTACAGAAACAACAGTGACAACAAAAATCTTCAAAAGAACACCATAGCTAGAGGTGTGACCTGGCTGTGCTGCCAGGAACGATAAGCACACCGGGCCATACTGTGCCGGCCTAGAATAGTCCAATGAGGCCTAGGCACGGACAGAGGCACGCTGTGCCACTTTGGGCCGAGCCGGCCTGGCCATGTCACTCACCTAGGAAACGTCAGCTCAGTCCATTGCTATCGTCTGTGCCACCACGCTTGGTCGTCGCTACCGTGGGGTCCTCTTCAGTGCTGCTGCTGTCGAGCCTCGCTCAACCATTGCCATGCCTGTTGTGGCTTCTTGCTCGGCCACTTCCATCGTGTCCTTGTCACCGTGCTTAGGCATGGATGCCATTCCCGCCCACCATGAAGGTGGGAACGGCAGCATAGGTTGGTGCAAAACCCATGCTCGACAGCCAGAGATTCCCATGCGGGCATTGGGGCGTAGAACACACTCTGTCGCCGCTCGGTCTTGAGCTCAAAATCCCATGAACGTCGAATGATGAGCAACAACCACTCCAGTGCGAGTAGAGAGGTGGCTGTGTCGGAGTCGAATATAGATGGCCCGAACTCTGACATGGCACAATGAAAGGGAGAGGGGGAGGGGTGGCCAGTACTAGGAAGGAGGGGAGGTAGAGGGAAGAGGAGGGGCACGGTGGGGGAAGGGGCGGTGGAGGGGGAGGATGACCAATGACGGCACAGAGGATGACGAGCAATGGAGGTAGCGGGTTGGTGGTCGGGTGGCGAAAGAGGGCGGCAAGGTGAGGACCAGTAGACGGTGGTAACGCGGTGGGGGGAGGAGCGGAAGCGCAAATCTGGAGAGTGGAGAGAGAGACCAAGAAAGAGTGAGAGACTGGAGTGGAGAGAGAGACCGACGAGGACTGGCGGGCGATGGCGGTGCAGTGGAGGGGAAGGTGGCACGAGGCCGCCATGCACTGTGCAGTTTCATGCTAGGCCAACCCAGGCATAGCCCATACGCCATGTCAGGCTGTGTTATTGGAATACAGGTAGGCTATACTAGCGTAAATTAAAATTTTCTACCATATAAATCAGAAAGTCATGCGAGTAAGAGATCATAAATCGTTACTACTATACGCACAGTGCAGCGGAAGTAAAGTTGAAGCAGTCGATTCAACGAAGAGCACATTGGTGCTGTGAAAGCAGTCAATCGTCCTTCGGCTAACCGTCTCTCTTCGTGATCGTCTCGATTAGTTCCACAGTCGTAGGAGTGTCTCTACCAAGGTCTACACGTCCAAGGAGGAAATATCGTGCGTCGGTAAGCTAGCACTAGCCTGCACGGTAGTGGTTATGAGAGGTGGCGGCTAGGGTTTTGATGGGTGTGTTTTAGGATACCTCCCTCAACCCCCGCACCTCTCCTTATATAGCCTCCAATCGGATCCTTATCCGATACAAGTAGAGATCGAATCCCACTTAGAAACTATCATTCAAATCCTTATCGTTCTAGCCCATTAAGTATATGACCTTGTAGGTTCATGTACATTTAGCCATAGACCGAAAACCTCTTTCCGGTCCATAAGTCAGTAGCGATCCCTATCAGGACATAACGACCTCCTAATATACATAAAGATCATATTGGATGAATCTATATAGTGCTTATGTACCGATCCCTTTGCCTCATGATACTAGATCGAACTCAAGACGAGAAGTGTGCCATCATATGATAGCTCGATTCTTCACTCGAACCTATAGTAGATTACTCCATTGTGATAACTATTCAACCACATTCAGCATGGCCATACACTTCCTTAATCCAACCACATTGACAAGCTCATAGATATCTCCCTATTATATAGGAGGAGTAAATTCTATCTTGATTGCTCATATTCATCCGCATGTTTTATAGCAAACATAAAAGCTACCTTTATAACTACCTAGTCACGGAGTAGTGTTTGGTAACTCCTAAGTAAACTATTATACATGTAGAAAACAATGACACTTTTCGGTCTAAGGATCCTACATATACTATATATGACACCAACTGATGACACTTACAAATATAATAATTGCCGCAGTGTCTCATAGCGGGTCAACCCAACATCATGTTCTCTAACACGTGTCTACATTATTGATTTGATATCCCATATCAATGATCAATAAAACATGATCATTAATCAATACATGTACTGATCTGTAAATTATAATTATCCCACATAATGATATAAGATCAGAAATAATTTAGAATAGCATCAAAACATAAATAAATAGTTCATTGTTGATCAATATAAAAGATATTTATTCATTGGACAAAATAACATATTATTCAAAAGATCATAAAATATAGAAGTGATTCAATCATCTCCATGATTGCCTCTAGGGCATATCACTAACAATCTCCTACTTGCACTAAATTCAATCATGCAAGTATCTAATACTCATAGCTCTTATATGTGCCTCTTGCTTTAGTTGTGGAAGAAACTTTATCAATGGATCAGTAATATTTAAACTCGTGTGTACTTTGCATATCTTAACATCACTTCTATCTACAATCTCGCGAATGAGATGAAAACGCCGAAGTATGTGCTTGCATTTTTTATGTGATTTAGGGTCCTTCACTTGCGCAATGGTTCCACTATTATCACAATAGAGATTCATTGGACTAAAAGCACCCCAACATAGAGATGATTTTTTTATCCAAACAACCTTCTTTGCAGCTTCAAAAACCGCAATATACTTAGCCTCCATTGTAGAATCAGCAACCGTCTCTTGCTTGGAACTTTTCCAGCTCACTACTCCTTCATTAAGACAAAATACAAACACAGACTGCTATTGAAAATCATCTTTATCGGTTTAAAAACTAGTATCAGTGTAACCATTTACAACTAGCTCTTCCTCACCTCCATAAACAAGGAACACATCCCTAATCCTTCTCAAGTATATTAGGATATTCTTTACAGCTATCAAGTGACCTTCACCTAAATCTGACTAATATCTGCTCATAACACTTAGAGCATATAACATATCTGAGTATGTACAAAGCATGACATATATGATAGACCCAATGGCGGAAGCATATAGAATCTTACTCATCCAGTCTCGCTCATCTAGTATCGAAGGGCACCGAGTAACGCTTCTTGGAATTCTGCATGTTGAACTGCTTCAACACTTTATCAATGTACATATCTTGGATTAATCCAATTAACCTTTTAGTTCTATCTCTATAGATCTTTATGTCCAAAATATATATTGTCTCTCCTAAGTCTTTCATAGAGAAACTATTTCTTAATAAAGACTTGACAGATTCAAGCATAGAAATATCATTTTCAATCAATAATATGTCATCAATATATAAGATCAGAAAACAAGTTGCTCCCACTAGCCTTTTTGTAAACATAAGGCTCTTCTTCATTCTTGATAAAGCCAAACCCTCTGACTATCTCATCAAAACGAATGTTCCAACTTCAAAAAGTATGCTTCAGTCCATAGATAGATCTCTAAAGCTTGCATATATTTCTAGTATTTTGAGAATCGACAAAACCCTCAAGTTGTGTCATGTACACATTCTCACTTAGGTTTTCATTTAGAAAAGCCGTTTTGACATCCATCTACCATATCTCATAATCAAAATATGCAACAATAGTTAGAATGATCCGGACAGACTTAAGTATAGCAACGGGCGAGAAGGTTTCATTATAGTAACACCTTGAATTTGTTTAAAACCCTTCACTCCCAATTGTGCCTTATGGACATGAACATTTCCAGCCATGTCTATCTTTATCTTAAAAACCTACTTCCACTCAATAGTTTTCACATCATCGGGTGGATCAACCAAGTTCCAAACTTGATTATCAAATATAGATTAAATTTCGGATATCATAGCTCTAAACCATTTCTCAGAGTCCGGGCCCATCATCGCTTCCTCATAAGTTTTAAGCTCATCATTATCTAACAATAAAATATCATGTTGATACCTTATCGGCAATTGACGTGGCCTTTCAAACCTACGTAGGACTGTGTCTCTTCCACATTTTCTACAATATCTTGTGTATGTAGAGGTTCAGTAGGAGTTGAAATATTTTCTAAGATCTCTCGAATTTATTTGAGTCTCACCATGCTTCCACTAACTCTTTTTTAGATAAACTCTTTCTCCAAAAAAGACACCATTTTGGGCAACAAATACTTTGTTCTCATCCCTTTTACAAAAGAAAGATCCTTTAGTTTTCGTATGGTACCCCATGAAGAAGTATTTATTAGATTTAGGTATGAGTTTGTTAGACGTCAAACATTTTACATATACTTCACATCTCCATATTTTGAAAAAAGACAACCCGGGATGTTTCCAGTCTATATCTCGTATGGTGTCTTCTTTACGGCTTTTGTTAGTGATATACCCTAGAGGCAACATGGAGATGTTGTATATATCACATACTATGTTTATGATACATTACTTTGTTCCTTTGAATAGACATCATCATTATTGATCAATGAGTATGTGACTTATTCATGAGACTCTTAAATACTAAAATGTTGCTATTTCTAAATGATCCCTGATCATATATCATATGAGGAACAAATATGATTCAAAGACAAAGATCAGCATATGTATTGATTGATGATCATGTCTCATGGATCATGGTATGGTGATACCAAATCAATAATATGGACATGTGTTAGTGAACATATGTTGGATAGACCTGCCATGAGACACTGCAGAGATTCCATGTGTCATCAGTTGGTCTCGAGTAGTGTTTATGTAGAATCCTTAGACTTGAGATCATCATGGTTCCCAACATGAGTAGTAGCTTATTTTGGGACTACTAAATACTACTCCGTGAATCGGGTAGTCATAAAAGTAGTCTTCGGGTTTGCCATGAAACATGTAGTGGGATGTGAATGATCAAGATAGAATTTGCCCCTCCATCCGGAGAGATATCTCTGGGCCTCTCGATGTAATAGATTATGAAAGTGCATGGCCATGCCAAGGTGATTGAGGAGTCAATCACAAGTTTATAATCCATCACGGAATCGAGAGAGTGATTGAGCTATTAAGAGGATGACATAGTCTCGCCTTGAGCTCAATATATATCGTGAGGCAAAGGATTCGTACATGAGAGAACATTACGAGTTCAGCCGATATGATCTTTACATATACTTTGGGGTTAATATGTCTTACTAGAGGCCGCTATTAACAGGGTGACCGGAAAGGCGTTTTCGGGTCACGACCAAGTATACGTGAACCTACAGGGTCGCACGCTTAACGGGTTGGAACACCGATTCGAATATGATTCGGATATGGGCTCAATTCGGATAAAGATCGAATAGACTCCTAATGGGCCTCGGTCCGCAAGGCCCACGTGAGGAGGTCTATATATGGAGGCGAGGGGGTGAGGGATTCGTCCTGTTAACATCTAGCAAAACCCTAGCCGCCACCTCCCGAGCCAAACCCTAGCTGCTCACGAGTGCTAGTACACTCGCGATCGGCGTTCCCCGGGCGTGTGGATACCGGTGGAGGCGCTGCTCGTTGCGATGTTGATCGGCGTGCGTGGAGGAGACGATCATTGGGACGATCGGCTACTTCCACTACTACCTCGACGCGCGTGATTGGATCGGTTTCCAACTCTTCTTCCGCTGCGCTACGCGTCTAAGTGGTAACGATCCATGATCCTTCCTTAGCATGATGTTCTTGGGTGCGCGGTAGAAAAGTTTTGTTTTCTGCTTCCGTAGCCTACGCGTATTCCTTTACTTTTGATGGATTCCTATTTAATGTGAAGACAGTTGTTTCTAGAGCATACCCCAAAAAGACAATGACAAATCAGACTGGCTCATCATAAACCGAATCATGTCTAACAAGGTCCAATTCCATCGCTCAGACACCCTATTCTATTGAGGTGTTTCCGGTGGAGTTAGCTGTGGAACAATTCTATATTGTTTTAGATGGTCACTAAACTCATAGCTCAAATATTCACCCCTATGGTCTGATCATAGAGATTTAATTGTCTTGCCATGTTGATTTTGTACATCATTCTGAAATTCCTTGAACTTTTCAAATGATTCAAACTTATGCCTCATAAAGTAAATGTATCCATATCTACTAAAATCATCGGTAAAAATTATCATGTACTGAAAACCACATCTACCTATTGAACTCATTGGTCCACATAATAGCCCAGCTGTTTATTTCAAAACTTAGGGTAAAAACTTAATTTGATTTAAAATAAAATAATTGCTTTTGATTGCCTGAATTTTTAAAAAAATTTAGTTGCTTAATTTTCTGCTTTTAAAAAGGTCTTCATTGTAAAAACTTAATTTAAGTAAAAAACATAAAGTTGTTATTAAATAAAAGATATTTTAAATTTCTATAAAAATCTTATTTAAAATTTGTTATTTGGACACAGTTGGCTTCTATCTGAGTTTTCTATGTTTTTGGATTTTTTTAAAAAAATTAATTATAAAATTTAAAAGTATTTTAGTTTAGAAATTATATACCAACATAACTTAGAAATAATTTTTCTAAGTCCAAAATTGTTACAAAATTTTTTGTGAATTTGTTTGAAAATTTTGGAGTTTATTTGGGTTTTTTTAGCCTTTTTGAGTTTTCTCGGGTTTTCTAAAATCCAAAATCAAAATTTAAAACTTCAAAATCCCTCGCTCCCTCTCATGTCACCACGTGGACAGCTAGGATTTAATCCCGCTGCCACTTGGCGTCATCCCCGTGCACCACGCCTCTCCTCCCGTGCGACGGTTGGGATTTGCCTGGCCGCCACGCGCCAGCCATCTGAGCTGGCCCCTTCCCTCCACCTTCCTCTCTCTACCCGTGGACCCCACCCATCAACCACTCCGCCTCCTTCTTCTCCCTCCGTCTCCCCTTCTTTCTCCTGTGCAGCACCACCGTCATCTCCCCCAGGATTCCTCTCCCCTTCCCTATTCTCTTCCCCTATGCGACCCACTCCTATCCCTCTACTTTCCCCACAGAGTACACGCCCGTCACCTTCCCCATTTTTGCGCCGCTCCCCTCAATCTCACCATAACTGATGTCGCCTTGTGCCATCTCCAGTGAGCAATTAGTGCAGCTTCGCCCCTCTTCCACCTTATTTAAACCCTCCCCGAGAACCCATACTCTTCACCCCCATCTTTCCCCTTTCTCCACTCCTCTTCGTGCTCGAGATCTCCCCGCACCGCCACTTCTCTCTCACACACCGACGAGGCATTCTGGCTGCCCCTGGCTACTCTCACGCCCCTCCAACCTCTCCTCTTCCTTCATTGCACCTACACCGATCTCGCCCACCTCTTGGCCAAGCGTCTTCACCACTATCGCACCACCACATCGGGAATTGACCACCACCGCTGCCTCCTCCACGTCGCTGGCCATCCATGTGCATCGCCAAGCTCTATGCTAGGTACCAACGGACTCCTCATGGCCTCCTTTCTCTCATGAGCTACTCGTCGTCCTCCGTCGTGCCACCATTCGATGGTGAGCTTTTCGGTTGTGTGCGCGGCCACCGATCAGCGAGCCACCTCAGTCGGCACCACAGACATGTCTTGACACCTAGGAAGCCATGCCAGCGCACATGCCACCTCCTCCCTTGATCATTCGGACCGGCCCAAACATCCTCCATGACTGATCGAACGGTCCGAATGGCTCTCTTACCGATCGGATGGTCCAAATCTTCTTTCACCATTTAGACTGGTCCAAAAGCTCTCGGTTAATAAGACGGTGCTTTGTTGACCAGACGGCCTGAAAGTCCTTGTCGTTTGGATATTTCGAACGTTCCTTTGTCGATCAGACGGTCCATTGCCGATTGAACGGTCCGAACGTTCGTTAACCGTTCAGAGTGGTCTGAACCTCTCTGTGCCTCACCGCCGCCTGATCCCCATCTGGCGGCCTACACTAGCCCTTCCCTTCTCAGCCTGCCTGTCAACCACGTGGCGTGCCACCTCATGGCACAGGTACGCGTGGCAGACACGGGGCATGCCACGTCAGTACAGAGCTGTCCCCATGTCACATCAGCGTCACGTGTCAGACACGTGGCAGCATTGTCGGCAAAAGTAGCCAAGTCACCAGCCACATGTAGGGTGACATCAACATGACATCATAATTCAGAATTTCCTTTAGAAATTTGAAGGATCGGAAATGACAACAGAGGGGGTGAATGGTGCCTTTAAAAATCTCCCCGAGTATTCGCGCACAAATCTTGCATACAAATAATCCTCTCCGATAGCTATAGTAGCTATGAAGTGAGAAAATCCAACCCTAGAGTAGCAAAGACTGAATACTACTATCTGACAGAAAATAGAGCGAAAAATGGCTAGCAAACGAAGAACGTGCTGCTGTCCAATTGAATTAGCATTTTGGCCGAAAACACAAATATGGATCACCACTGATATCTGATAAGCACATAATATGATTTTCTGAGGTACTGAGAATGCACAAGAACTGAAATAGCAAGCAAAATGAAAAAGAGCAGTACCTACTTTCCAACCAAGACAAGGAGCAAGCTTTAGCAGTAAATACTTGATCTGCTTGGAAAACAAAACCTGCTAGAGTTGCCGAAAAAGTGATATTGCAGTCTAGCCAAAAGACAACACCCCAACAGAAGATGCTGGACAAAAGACACTTTAACCGAACTGAAAATAGCACTTGCTGTTACTGCAGAAATCTGAAGGTGCAGCAGCCGATCAACAAAAGAATGGATATCAGACTGTAGATGAATGCATACAGCTTGATACCAGCTTGCTGACCGAACCAATACCAGGGAACAGCTACCAAATGAAAAACATACTGCTGTCCACAACATCACACAGCTGCGTGGGCGAACAGCGCTGAAGAAGGGACTAATCTTGCTGGCCAAAATATTGCAGAAAGAGGGTACTGTAGACTACTGAAAAAGGGGAGAAAGAGTCAAATAACCTGTGCAAAGCTGATTGTCTGCTGCTGAAAAACAGCCTGCACCGACAGCACAAACCTGCAATCAAAACAACCTGAAAACAGCAGCTAACAACAACCGAAACACACAGCAAACCGCAAGCAGCAAACAGCAAAATGCTACCAACTGAACACTGATTACAGCCCAAAAAGAAGAGACAAAAACCTGCGCAGAGAGCAAAAATTGCAGCAGTAACCAAGAGCTGTCTGCAGCCAACAAAAGCTTTAAAACAATGTCTCCTCTTGCTGTCAAAAACACTGAAGACTAGCACAAGAAAATTAGCAGGATTGAGAACTACTATTATTGCCAGGAAACATAAGAAAATGATAATGAAGACCAAGAACTAGTGGTAACCAGCACCAGCAGCTAACCAACAGGAATGTGACACTACTGATTACTAGGGAAAAAGGAACTCAAAAACCAGGAAGGGTAAATCAAGCACATAGCAAGAAGAGGAAAATACGCATTGAGGTTTTGCTCTTGAGAATGAACTAGTCAAGGGACCTTGAGATTAATTTCCCATCAAAGAGCAAGTAAATAACAGGAACTAGAACAAGAATATCACAAGAACAACCAAGAAATCAGCACAACTCAAATAAAGAGCTTTCATATAGAGGAAGAGAGATGAACGATTAATAACGAGGAATGATTACAAAGAGTTCTACATCCAACTCAAGCCAATCTCATATCCTGGGTAACACATACACCCATAGAGATGGCACTAGAGAAAAACCCTAACTCTTTAGCACAATTCTCTCTATCATAAAGCACAAGCATTAGGAAACCCTAACACTCACACCCATCTCTCTCTTTTCCACTTGCTCAAGTGCACTTCTCCCACTAGAGAGCACCTCTATTTATAGCCTCCACTAATGGGTTTACAAACACTTTACCCATTAGGTCACACTAACTCTCCACTAATGGGTTTACACACCATATTACCCATTAGGTCACAACAACTCTCCACTAATGGATTTTTCCTAACCAGATCCACTTCCTTTTGTGCAGCCCTACGCATTTACCAAAATACCACTCCTGCACCTTCCGGGAAGCTTCCTCGTTTCTTGCCGTGCACGCCTCACAACCACTTCGAGTCCTCGCCGTCTTCGACATGTCCCGACCGCTATGACCTCAGCACCGCCTGTGCTTAGTCTAGTCACCCAGTGTCTTACCACGACTCCGTCTCAAAGTCCTGCAGTCATCACCGACAAGAAAACACATTACATAGCACCGCACAAGATATTATAATTAAATATCCGCATCATTAATTAGCGCAAAAATGCCCGGAACAAACTCAGACTTTTTAGAATACGAGTCAATTACTCATCACACAACCGGGGTTACCTCCACATGGTCTCATAATCTCCCCCTAGATGAGTATATTGACAAACACAGAAAAAGCATAAAGTTGAGTTCAAGAGTTAAACATAGTCTAAAAGAAAATCAAGGTAACTAAGACCATATTGATAAAAGAGAAAACTAGAGCAGAAACTGAAAGAGCAAATTTTTCTACAAAGCTCCAGAAGGCTTTTTCTCCAAAATTCTCCCCCTTTTGGCAATAAAATCATCAAGATGCCCAAGAGAAAATGAAATGAATGTATTTTATTTATTTTAAGCATTCGGAGCCATGAAGATTATCTAAAATAACATTTTGAGTATTACACCAAGCCATAACTCGTAAGAATGCTATCATGATCATAACGATTTATGCATGACAAGCTAGACCAAATAAGCCATAATTTGAAATTTAGTCAATTTTCTTAGTAAGTCAAGTCAATCAAGATTATAGTCTAGCTAAAGGTATCCAAGGATGATGCAAGCCATATCAAATAATCTAAGTGGAACCAAGAAGTTAGTATTGAGCCAATTTAGAGTGCTAAAAGTTCAAGAGTGACTCATTTGTTCAAGTACTTGATCTTTTGTGAATAAGCAAAGATTAGCACAATTGACATTTTTCTGAAAAATATTTTTGGCTTTATCTTAGTGAAGCAAGTCCTGGACTAGGAGCCATCCACAACTGCCTCCTAAGTTTCAACCATTTTTACAAATTTCTATTTTCTTAGCCATGTGCTAGATCTCAAGCCTTATGCGACCACTCCAAGCGAGAAGCTTAAGAAGGTGATCTTGGTCAACCAAAACTCCCCCTGAGTTCATACCTAGTGCAATGGCAAGCAATCTCATGAGAAAGAGCTGGTGATATCAGTTTTTTCGTACAAAAGAAATCATTTTGTTGTTGCTACATTTAGTTCAAGTACAAGAGATTAGGAATAACTCATGTTTCACAAATGAACTAACATAGCTCAATCTAAAGTTCAACAAAGATTCAAGACTTAACTCAGCCTATTTGACATGGCATGAATCATAATAGGATAACTAAAGACAGACTAGTATCAAGAGTTACCAAGACATGAATTAATTCAAGTTGTGCAATGTTTAATTAACTTACCATGGCAAAGACTATACTACACATATAAGATCATGATAAATCGAGTAATTTTAGCATAGATCATGGCAAGATGTAATTCAGTGTAAACAGATCATACAAGGATAATAATCAAGGCTTCATGTAGTTATATTACAATGCAGCATGAAGAAATGCAAGAAAATCCAGCTCCCCCTCAACATGAGATGCACTTTTTAGTTCAAGTGGAGTTATGACAAAATTAAATTCTAGCATACCCAAATGAACTCCCCCTGAACCAAGGCAATAAACACGAGAAGCTGGCAAATAAATCAGAAAGACAGTCCTTAAAGCATAGACAAGATATAGAGGATACTATGGCTCAGACTAACTCTCATCTACCCCATATGACTCTAGGACTATCAGCTGATCTTCTAATACATTAGGGAGTAAACACGTTCCCTGTTTACCCAAGGGTGGCCCAACCCTCGCTAGACCTATAAGAAGTAAACTCAACCTAGTGAGAAAAGAAACAACTAATAAGCAGCATCCTAGCGTCACAAGATGAGAGGAATAAGACTGAGCACCTACATGAGAGAATCACTTTAATCTATGTTGAAGGACTAATCCCGAATACACAATTATGCAATGCAATGAAGAAGGGCAGAAGCAGTAAATATGATAATGCATAAAGTACAAAGCTCCCCCTTACAACAGTCCATAAGGACAAACCACCCCAAGCTCTCCCCGCAAGGTCAAAAACCTAGAGCTATCCAAAGGCTTGGTAAAGATATCAGCCAACTGGTGGTCACTCTCCACAAACTGGAGCACTATGTCACCCTTCTCCACATGGTCTCTAAGAAAATGATATATGATATCGATGTGCTTGGTCCCAAAGTGTTGCACTGGGTTCTTAGCAATGTTAATAGCAGAATGTTATCACAAAAGAGTGGAACACTATCTATAACTAACCCAAAGTCCCGCAAGGTCGAAGCCATCTAGAGTATCTGGCTGCAGCAACTGCCGGCAGCAACGTACTCGGCCACTGCGGTGGACTGTGCAACACCGGACTGCTTCCTAGATGACCAAGAAACAAGAGAAGTACCAATGAATTGGCAGGTGCCAGAAGTGCTCTTCCTGTCTATCCTACAGCCAGCAAAGTCTGCATCGGAGTAAGCTCTAAGGGAAAGACAAGAAGAGGAAGAGTACCAGATACCATAGTCTATGGTAGCTCGAAGGTATCGGAAGATGCGTTTCACCGCCTGGCGGTGAGATATGCGAGGTGAAGCCTAAAATCGAGCACATAGACACACAGAGAAGCGTATGTCCGGTCTCGAGGTAGTGAGGTACAAGAGGGAACCGATCATGCTTCTGAACTCATTCTGATCAACTGGCTCGCCATCCTCATCTGGATCAAGTGAAGTTGTTGACGCGATCGGAGTTGACACCAGCTTGCCATCACTCATGTCAAAGCGCTTCAGGAGGTCTCGAGTGTACTTGCCTTGATGCAAAAAAGTACCCTCCTGAGTCTGCTTGATTGGAAGCCAAGAAAGAAGCTCAACTCGCCCATCATGCTCATCTCAAACTCTGAGCTCATGACAGCAGAGAACTGGGAAACAAGAGCATGAGAGGAGCCACCAAAGATGATGTCATCCACATAAATCTGTACGAGTATAAGGTCATTGCCATGCCTGCGAATGAACAAAGTCTTGTCTACCTTACCCATCTCAAACCTATGACTCAACAGATAGGACTTAAGCCTCTCATACAAAGCTCTAGAGGCTTGCTTAAGTCCATACAGGGCTTTGGAAAGCTTGTAGACATGGTTTGGGTATTTGGGGTTCTCAAAACCTAGAGGCTGTCTAACATAGACCTCTTCCTCAATAAACCCATTGAGGAAGGCACTCTTGACATCCATTTGGTAAAGCTTGAAGCCCTTAGACGCCGCAAACGCAAGCAAGATTCTAATAGCTTCTATCCTAGCTACAGGGGCAAAGGTCTCCTCAAAATCTAAACCCTCAACCTGGGAGAAACCCTGAGCTACCAATCTAGCCTTGTTTCGAATGACTACCCCATCCTCACTCTGCTTATTTTTGAACACCCATTTGGTATCTATGACATTATGACCTCTAGGGGGCTCGACAAGCGATCAGACCTTGTCTCTCTCAAAATTTTTCAACTCCTCATACATGGCATTGACCCAAGATTCATCAGAAAGAGCATGACTAACATACTTGGGTTCCAAAGAAGCAACGAAGGCTGAGTGGAGACAGAAGTGAGACATGCCAGATTTTGAGCGTGTGACACGTTCAAAAAGATCTCCAATTATCTGCTCTGAAGGATGATTTTGCTGGATATGACGGGAAGGTCCTAGATGAGAAGAAGTAGTGGCCTCTACCTCATCAGCTGATGAGGTAGGAACAGAGCCACTAGCTCCTGAGGATGAGAAAGGAATGGTCTGATCTCCTTGAGTTGCGATGGAAGAAGCAGGCACCTCAAGGGAAGGAGAAACTGGATCGGGTAGACAACCCTCATCTTCGTCCTCCTCATCATCCACAAAGATGGGCTTGGACTGCTCTACTGAACCTGAGATATCGGGCCTAGTCCCCGAATTGGCCTCATCGAAGATCACCTCGTAGGTCTCTATCATTTTGCTAGACTCGCAGTTCTAGACCCTATACGCCCGCGAAGAAGTCGAGTAACTAGAAAAATCACATCACAAGAACGTGACTCGAACTTATCTAGGTTCCCAGACTTCAGAATAAAACACTTGCAACCAAACACACGAAAATGAGAGACACTGGGCTTTCGTCCGTATCTCAACTCATAAGAGGTGCGATGCAAGTATACCCTTAGAAAAACTCTGTTTGAAACATGGCACGCGGTGGCTATCACCTCAGCTCAAAACTTCCTAGGTGTAGAATACTCATTAAGCATCATCCTGACCATCTCGACCAAGATATGGTTCTTTCTCTCCACAACACCATTTTGTTGAGGGACGTACGGAGAAGAGAACTGGTACTCTACACCTGTCTCATCGTAAAACCTCTCAAAGTAGGAATTCTTAAACTCCGTACCATTGTCATTACAGATCGCTCGTAAGGCACCTGGGAGCTCAACAGAAAGCCTACTAAAAAGACCCCGAAAATGGGTAAAGGTCTCATCCTTCGAAGCTAAGAAAAACACACAAGATTACCTCGAGAAGTCATCGACCACGACAAGAACATACCACTTCCCTCCTGCTGACTGCACTCTAGCTGGTCCAACTCTGTCCATATGGAGCAGCTGTCCCGGTGCATCGGTCATAGTTACTGTAACCAGAGGATGAGAGGCGGCAACTATCTTGCCATGCCGGCAAGGAGTGCAAACTAGATCTTTGACCATCTTGAGTTTAGGCAGACCACGAATAAGATCATGGCCGCTAACTCGGGTCAAATGGTCAAATCCGATATGACCAAGTTTCCTATGCCAGAACGTGAGGTCACGGGACTCAGAAGCAACTAAACATCTGAGAGGATCATCAGAAGACTCAACAAAATCAGTACGAAAGATCCTCCCATATCTAGAAATCTCGCAAACCAAACTCCCCGAACAATCAAGAATTTTGCAATTGTTTTTCTTAAAGCTCATCTCGAAACCGTCATCGGTAAACTGGGAAACTGAAAGCAAATTGTACTGCAGCTTACTCACTAAGGCAACATCTTTTAAAACAAATGAATCATTAACACGCATAGTACCTTTAGCGATGACGCACCCAGAAGAGGCATCTCCGAAGGTGATCATCTCATCACCTGGAGCTCGGGCTAAGGAAGAGAACCAACAGGAGTCTCCGGTCATGTGTCGATAACAGCCGGAGTCAACAAGTCAAACCTCTCCCTTCCTTGCCCGGCGAACCTGAGTCAACGAGAGAGGGATGGCTCAGTACTGGGATAAATCAAAAGAGATTTTGGAACCCAATGCTGAGTCACACAACGAGCAGAAGAAGTAGTCACACATGACTGACCTCTGACTACCCTACGCTCTCCGTTGCACAAAAAGCCAGAAGGTCTGAAGCTGTTGTTAGGCTTGACTGCTACAGAGGAGCGAGTCAAGACACCAGCAACATGCTGATCACGCTGCGGGTAGCTATCTCGACGGGGGAAATGAGATCTACCCTCAGGACGGCGGAAGTCACGACCAAAGGGAGCATGAGGATGAAAATTAGAAACCTCGAAAAACCAAATCCTCGATGCTGCCCAAAACCATCAGAGCATCTGAAGCAAACCTAGACCTCGTGTTGGTCTTAGATGCACTCAAGGTCTGGGTGACCCTGAATACGCCTAAGAGCTGCAACACGGTCTCTCTGCGCGATCCTAGCGCGCCTGAAGCATCGATCGATCGTATGTCCATCCTTCTGACAGAAGGTGCAATGATACTTCGCCTTTTGAAAGGCTGAAGTAGCACGAGATGACTTCGCCTTCTGAGAGGCTGAAATTGCAGGTGGAATCACCTTACTGTCAGAAATCCCTTGGACAAAACCCGCAGACTTGACTTGGACTTTCTCAGTCCTGGACTCAGTCTCGATCACACCTGGTGCTATGGATCTAAGCACGGCAGGTGTATGCTTCCTCATGTCCTCATAGAAATCATATCCTAGACCCAGATTAAATCTGCAGATCTTAGATTGGTCTAGAATAAGATTGAGCTTCTTCTTACCTCCTACAAATCTCTCGAGAGTGTTCATAAGATACTGACACTCCCGAAAGAGAGAGGTGCAAGAAGAGCAGGGGGAAGGTGAGACAGCAGAAGGTAAGGGAGTAGAAGATGAACCAACAGCAGAGGAACGAATGGCATGTGCACGCACAGCCGCCTCAGAAGGGACAGTCTACTGCTAGCCATTTGGTTCATGTCGCTAGGCGTCTCTACCTTACCCTTGGGCTTCTCCCCAACACCAGCACACACATTACAAGCAGATGGTTGCTTCTCTAGAAGGTTCTTAGTTAGCTTCACACATTTTTCATCTAATGCAATTAAATCAAATTTTAGTTTTTCACAGTTATTACATGGTACGCTAATAGGGTCCTTAGAAGCATATTGAACTAATTTATTATTATTGTCAATCATCTCTTGAAACTGTTTGGAAACAGATTCAAGCTCAGCAGTCAACTTGGGACAGTTCACACATGAAGCAATGGGCTCAAGTAGAAAAGCTTGTAATTTAGCAATTTTATGATCTGCTCTTTTTAAATTCACTTTCAAGTTATTGCAATTTTCACAAGTTTCACGCAGATCAATAAGCATAGTGTAAAGACCTCTAAAAGTATTGTCCTTATCCTCATATGAGGTGCAAGAATTAGTTTGATTAGTAGAGGAAATAGAAGTAACCCTACTCATTTCTAGTTCAACAAGCAGACTAACATTCTCCACCTTAAGCAAATCAAGTTCAGAATTCAAACTATCATGAGAGGTCCTTAGGTTCTCCATATCTCCGAGCAAAGAAGAACATACATCATATTTGTCACGGGAGGAAGCAGATATAAGTGAAGTAAACTCCCGTGACAATCTCTCTACTTCCTTCTCAAGATCCACAACCCTAATTCTAGATTTAGCACAAAACTTTCCTAGCTTCAGAAATGCATCATAGAGCTGGTCGTAGGAGGGATCTACCTCATCGGAGTCGCTGTAGAGCTCGCTGTTGCTGACGTCGTTCTCGTTGGCCATGAAGCACATGCCGATGTAGTCGTCACCATCCTTGGGATCTTGATCATCCTTGCCATCGTCGTCGCTCCACCCCTCTACGTCGCTGAAGTCGATGTCGTCGAAGGCAGTGAGGACGCGGTGGAAGAGCTTTTTGGCTTTGCCAAAGTTGCGGAACTTCTTCTTGCCTTGAGCGTGAGCTGTGGGGATTCTTGTTGCGGTTCTTGTCAATGTAGTCGTTCTTGCCCTTCTCCAGCTTGGGGCAATTTGTCCGAATGTGGTTGGGGCCACCACACTCGAAACAAATTATCGGCCCACTCCTCTTTCTATCCCTCACTCTCTTGTAGGTATGCGAAAACTCTCTGGCTAAAAGGGCTAGCTGGTTCTCTGGTAGCTGCTCTAATTGATCATTGGTTACTTCACAGAGAGCAGCTAGGGAAAAATCAGTAGCACTATCCGAGAAAATACCAGAAATAGGACTGGGATCGGTAACCAAAGCCATCGACTGAGACTTTGACTTGCGAGAGACAATGTCAATCTCGTGAGTCTTGAGAAGTGAGTACAACGCATCAAGAGTCAATGTCGAAAGGTCAGTGGTGTCCTTGAAAGTGGTCACCTTCATCTCCCAAACTCGCAAATCCAAGGCCGAAAGCATCTGACGAGCGTTGTCCGAGTCGGAGTATGTGAGACCGACGGCTTGGAGGTTGCTCAGAATCTTGTGAAATCTTGCAAAACACTCATCCAAGGACTCACCAGCGAGCATTTCAAACTTTTTGTAATCTCGCTTGAACTAGTCCTGTCGTACAGTCTTAATCTGGGTGGTGCCCTCATGGTATGCATCGAGAGTCACCTAGATGTCGTAGGCCGACGAGTGATGAGAAATACGATCAAACTCGTTCCGGCTTAGACCCTGAATTATGATGTTCATTGCCTTATCATTTGCCTCAACATCAGGCATGTTATTAACAGTGATGTTCTCATCGACAGGAACAACAAAACGAGTCTTTACTTTTTGCCAAATCGCATAGCCCTGAGCCTATATATAAAACTCCATCCTACTCTTCCAAAAGGGATAGTCGACCCCATCGAAGATAGGAGGCTTAGTGGAATACCTGTTGTTATAGCTCGCAGACCGGTTAAGATCTATAGATGAGAACTAACCGGCTCTGATACCAATTGAAGGATTGGAAACGGCAACAGAGGGGGGGTGAATGGTGCCTTTAAAAATCTCCCGAGTATTCGCACACAAATCTTGCATACAAATAATCCTCTTTGATAGCTATAGTAGCTATGAAGTGAGAAAATCCAACCCTAGAGTAGCAAAGACTGAATACTACTATCTGACAGAAAATAGAGCGAAAAAATGGCTAGCTAATGAAGAATGTGCTGCTGTCCAATTAAATTAGCATTCTGGTCGAAAACACAAATATGGATCACCACTGATATCTGATAAGCACATAATCTGATTTTCTGAGGTACTGAGAATGCACAAGAACTGAAATAGCAAGCGAAATGAAAAAGAGCAGTACCTACTTTCCAACCAAGACAAGGAGCAAGCTTTAGCAGTAAATACTTGATCTGCTTGGAAACCAAAACCTGCTAGAGTTGCCGAAAAAGTGATATTGCAGTCTAGCCAAAAGACAACACCCCAACAGAAGATGCTGGACAAAAGACATTTTAACCGAACTGAAAACAACACTTGTCATATCGCAGAATCTGAAGGTGCAAGAATGATCAAGAAAAGAATGGATATCGATCAGATGAATGCATACAGCTTGATACCAACTTGCTGGCCGAACCAATACCAGGGAACAGCTACCAAATGAAAAAACATACTGTTGTCCACAACATCACACAGCTGCGTGGACAAACAGCGCTGAAGAAGGGACTAATCTTGCTGGCCGAAATATTGCAAAAAGAGGGTACTGCAGACTACTGAAAAAGGGGAGAAAACAGTCAAATAACCTGTGAAAAGCTGACTGTCTGCTGCTGAAAAATAGCCTGCACCGACAGCACAAACCTACAATCAAAACAACCTGAAAACAGCAGCTAACAACAACTGAAACACACAGCAAACAGCAAAATGCTACCAACTGAACACTGATTACAGCCCAAAAAATAGAGACAAAAACCTGCGCAGAGAGCAGAAATTGCAGCAGTAACCAAGAGCTGTTTGCAGCCAACAAAAGCTTTAAAACAATGTCTCCTCTTGCTGCCAAAAACACTGAAGACTAGCCATAGGCATAACACAATTTGGTACCTAATTCTTGAATAAGGAGAAAAGAAACAACAGTTTCAAGAAAGATCAACAAGATGAAAAAGCCAAAGCCACCATTATTACTAAACAAGGTTCCAAAGGAGATGTTGTTGTTGCCTTTGTTAGTGATTCCAAAATAGCCTACAATTTTCATGAGTCCAAACCGTGATTGGCTCATTAACTATGAAGCGACCCTGAGTGGATCGGTATTGATAGGAGATAATACTCTATGCAAGATTACATGTATTAGTTCTGTCCAGATAAAAATGTTTGATAGCACCATGAAAACCTTGTCAAAAGTCCAACATATTCCAAGTTTGAAAAGGAGTCTCATCTCATTAAGTAATATTGATGCCAGAGGGTACAGGTTTTTAAGTGGAGGAGTCATAAAGGTCTTCAAAGATGCTCTTATTATGATGAAAGATGATATGAAGGCAGCAAATTTATACCATCTTCAAAGCACTACTCTGGTCAAAACCAATGTTGTTTCTTCAACCAAATTGTCTGATATCGATCAGACTAATCTATAGTACATGAGTCTAGGATATATGGGTGAAGCTGTCATGAACATGGCTACTCGATGTGCTTCTGACTACAATTTTACACCATTATCTTCTGAGACTCTTCAAGCCAGATGTTGTTCCCATCTCTGAGAAGGTTACTGTTCTAGTTTTCGAGTAAGTATTTGCTTTGTTGCCGATTAGGACTCTGTTCCTTTCCTCATCTAGGAAACATGTTACTAAAGCTATTTATATCCCTTGTAAGTTGCCTATGTTGCACAGACATGGGGTGTGTGACCAATACGACACGACACCGACACCGGAATTCGTCGTTTTCCCAAAAATACCGATACGGCGACACGGCTATATATATTTAAATAATAAATAAATTATATATATGTATTATTTTCTATGTTTCCTCATGTTTGTCAAATTGAAATAATGTAAACTTGTAAAGTGTAAAGTGTACTCAGAATGTGTACCTCATCAATTGTTTTGTTAATCATGGCGATAATTGTTGATGACTTATGTGAATACCATTTCCAAATATAAGAATTGAGAATTCCATTAACCTGAGAAAAAGTAATATGATCAGATCAACAAGACTACAAAAATAACATGTGTATTTGATTCTTGAACAATCAAAGCAATAGATTAATAGAGGAACAATAATTGATAATGATAAGTGATACAAATTAAGAAGTAGCCAAGTTTGAAGTTCGAACATAGAAACTGAAATATAGAGTTCAACCAAAAGCATGTAGCCATAGCCAACATAGAAGTGATTCAACTTAAGTTACATCACAAATTGAAATTCTAGTAGCAAGGCTAATTAAAAGACATCATGAGACTCTTAGACTTTAACTTTGTTCTCGTTTTCTTCTTGGATCATCATAGTAGGCTCATCTTCAAACAACACACTCTCCAACTCTTGTTCTTCAAGAGAGAGCTAAGCAACCTCTAGAATGCTAACACCAGTTAAAGATTCAAAGCTATCTCCTCCCACATCCCAGATGCTAGTTGTCCCTGTTTTATATGCTTCTAATCTTCTTGATAAAAGACTTAAATTGTTATGCACAAATACCAAATCTTCAGCACGCTCAGGAGTTAATTTGTTTCTTCTCATGCTGTTGATGAAACTATATGTGCTCCAGTTTCTTTCACAATAAGAAGATGAGGCCGGTTGGTTAACCAATTTGAGAGCCAAACTTTGCAGTATAGGAACGGATTATCCATGATTTGCCCACCAATTCATTGGATCAAGGATCCATCTATCATAAATAGAATCAAAGTCATTGAATTCTCCTGAACAAGTGGAAAATCTTGTATATTGTTCTTTCACATTCTTGATTAAAAGTTGATTGCATACCTCCAGAATAAAAACATCCTTGCAATTTATGCATCCAGCTGATTGCGCACATCCTTGGCCCAAGCTTTCTCTAATGGTGAAGGAGGTCCCCTTCGCTTCTTATTCCCCAACATAGATGAGTCCAAGCTTGATGAAGAAACACTAGCACTAAGTGCAGCACTACTAACAGTTGATGGTGGCAATGGCACATTTCTTGCCCTTGTTTTTGCTTGTTCATCCTCAGCCTTTGCAACTTCACTTTTAAGCTGAGCAAGAATAGGTACTGTCACCTTAGGACATATCTTGCATCCACTGTTAATAATTTTCAACAAGTGTGCTTTGACTCTAGAGTAGCTACTAGTGCCAACATATTTGCAATACTTGCATCTCCATTTCACATTTCATCCCCCTTGACCACCCCTTTTAGAACATCAACATGATTCCACAATGGATACTTCAACCTACTGCTGGTATTTTCCTCCTCTCTAGCACTAGAATTAGCGGCTTCCATTTTTCTAGAACGATGAAACAAACAATCAAACACATAACAACAAGTCAACAATAATCAACCGATCATCAACTTACATTCTTGCAATTCCAATCATCTAATGTTACTTGTACTACTACTACATAAATGAAATTTGTCAAGCCTGAACCAGCCCTAAACTTGAGCACAGGCTGGGCAAAATTTGTCAAACCTGAACCAGCCCTAAACCTAGGCACAGGCTGGGCAAAATTTCCTTAGGTCTAATGCGACAATGAATTATTAGCATACAGAGACAAACTAAAATCAAAACAATACTAAAGACCATTTTTGTGAACTCAAACAATGTAAATCACTGAAGCAAGCTAGCTAACTTTCTTTCAAGAGAGAACAATAAATAACATCTGAGCATAGGAATTTATTGTAGCGTGAATACTACATAATCTTTGATTTTCTTTTGAAATGTCTAGTGAGGGTAATTAGAGAACAGCTCAGCAACTCACCAATTACTAGTACTACTACATAATGATACTAGTACATCTAATTGCAATCAACTTACATTCTTGAAATTGCATATACCTCAGTGCCAGCACTCGGCAGGAGACAGAATGGGAGAAAGCTAGCGGTGCAAGGGAGGAAGCCGGCAACGCACGGGGAGAAAGATGGTGGCACACAGCGGAGATCTTGAAGCCGGTGATGCACGGCGAGGAGGGCGTCTTCCAAGTCACGGCGAAGATCTTGCAGCTGGCGGCGCACGGGAGGAGACACGGGGGATGGCGGCTGGAGGAGGCGATGTGAGAGCCGATGAGATCTAGGACGCCAGGAGCCAGCAGGCGACGGTGCTAACAAGGGAGGACCGGGGGATGTAGGCGTCGGTGAGATGCGGGAGAGCGCTAGCGAGATGCAGCAGAGCAGGCCGGCAATCGGGAGGAGCGCGCCGGCAATGGGGAGGAGCGCGCCGGCGAGATGCGGGATAGCGGGCGGTGTTCCTAGTAGGGTGATGGGGGGGAGTGCGAGTGGCCGGGTGGGGAATGAGGGTCGGGGGCAGGAGTGGGGTTAGGGTAAGGCGACCTCAAGCATCTCCTGGGCCGGCTGTGTCTTGGGTCGTGTCTGATGTGTCCATTCGCCGTGTCCGACACGTGTCGGAACTGTCAGGAATTAAAATTAATTTGAAATTCGGCTGACACGTCGCCGACACGTGTCCGTGTCGTATCGGTGTCGGACACGGATACGGCAATTCAGACACGTGTTCGTGCATCATAGTAAGCTGCTCACACATACAGCAAGAGTGTTATATAACTTCTCCTCGTATAGTGATTCCGCCGATCGTGTGTCCTAGGAAGGGTTTTTCATATTATATCTCTGTCTTATGTTCTTGATTGTTCTTCATTTGTTTCGTACTCTGTGCTATCGATTTTATATCAAGTTGTATATCGGATCCTAACAGTACACATACACTTTTTCACTCGAGAAATAGGAACACTCGTTCCTTTGTTCCAAAAGAATAAGGAAATCACATACATATCTTTTCCATCTAGTCTATTTGGGACAATAACAATCCCGGCCCCTATTTTCTCAATTCAGTAAATCAAACAAAGCCACGGTTCACCATACCTCTGTAAGTTTCTTTAAAATAGGTTACATTTTATCATTGTTGGATCCACGCTGCTATTTGTGCTTCGTGGACAATAGAGGCAGTTAGTTTTCGAGTTTATTGGGTCCCTGACTATAGAGATAGGGTGGGCGGGGATTGGGGGGTGGGGTTTGGGCAACGGCACCGCCAGGTGTGGTGTCGGAGGAGGGCAGGGAGTCAAAGTTTTAGGCTGTGGGAGGTGCTTGGATGTGATGAGCTATTGGAGACGAGAAAGAAGGGTTTGGAGATGGTGTCTTGCAGGTGAGCCTTGCCGATGCCTCAATCGGGCGACGGCAGCGTGCGGTTGGGGTGATGGCGACGTTTAGGGTGGGTGGGTTTGTGTTAGGGATGTGAAGTATGGAGGAAGGTACTATTTTTACTATACTTTCTATACTAATCTGAATGGATTAGGTCTAACCCCTCCTGTTCAAATGGGTGCGTTCGTTTTAACGAGAAGGCTTTTGGCTGAAATTTCACTGTAGTTGATTTTTTTACTGTAGCTGATTTAGCTTTTTAGGCGTAATTAAATTTAAAAAAATGTAAAAATAGAAAAAAAAATATGTTAGTCCATCTCGGACAATGCAAAAGAACACGGGGAAAATGCAAAAAAGCCCAAAAAATCTAAAAAATTTAGAAAAAGACGAATTACTGAATAGTGAAAAAAAGCTGAAACTAGAAATTGAAGCTGAAAAAAAGCTGAAACGAGCGAGTCCAAGTCCAACAAAATTCTGACGTGATCCACCTATGGACCCAATTTCAAAGGTGGCAAGCACCATGACACTCGGGTGGCTTTGTGATATTAAATCTCTAGTTTGAAGCACTCCCCCCTATGTCTATGAACACCAGCTCAACCGTCCACCAGCGAGCACTCCATTACATTTTAATCATCCGATAATTCGCAAGTGGAAACTTGCATCAGTATACTATCCTTTGTGCCTAATTAATCAAACATGTGGTGCACCAAGCAACTATCATATATTCCCGATAATCCAGCAAGTTTGCCAGACATAATTCTTGCTAGATTGACATGAATGGAACTAATTAAGCCTCTAGCGTTTCGGTACTTGGTACTTACCTCCCTTGGTCCCATAGGAACCATTGATCTGCAAGAGGTAAAATAAACTTTCTGCTTAAACTGTAAACCCCAAATTTGCGTTGAGTCAAAATTTTAAACCTTTGAACATTAATATACATAAAACTATTTAGATTTGTCATATGTAAATGATATTATTAGATTTATCATCAAAACTATGTTTGTATCATTATAATTTTATTAATTTTACTAACACATAATAGAAAAATAGTAGCCAAATGTGTATATTAGAGACCGTGTCGATATCTAAAATGACAAGTGTAAATAGAGTATCATGTTTGGTTTGAGGAATGGACTAATCCTATAATGGGTTGGTTTCTCATGAGCCATTCGTTGACTTTTGTGGCACGATTCATTCCTTATTGGTAATGAGAAATTGGCATGTTAATGAACTAATTTATTATAGTTCTCAAATCAAATAAGAAGATAAAGGGGAATTGATTGATACTATGGGCCTGTTCTTTTAGCTTTTCAAAACGGTTTTGGCTTTTGCTATAGTACCTAACTTTCAAACGGAATATTTTTTAAGATAGAGTCTACAAGTTAATTATAGTACACATTAAAATCCCAATATCTGTACTATCTAAAATCGCAATCGAGTATCTCTCTCTGTAATCTTTGTCGCAAACAGTTAAAATTTAAAAAATTCAGCCAAAAATCATAAACCGTAACACAAAAAAACAAACCCTATATAACCAACAAGCAGGTGATGTCAGAGGACGTATCTAGTGCAACCGTCTTGTTAAATAGATGTTTTGCTATATTAAAAACTAACTTCAATATTCTTTTGAAATTTTTATGTTGATTTGGTGCTTGAACCAAAATGGTAGTTTCAAATTTCTGCAAAAAAATTGGTGGTTCTTACTTTTATAGGTCCCTCCAAGAGAATGGCGTTACCTAAAAAACAGAGAGGGGGGAGGGGAGAATGGCATTCCTTGTTACTACTAAACAAGTACTAAAATATCCTAGACCAATCCGTTCTCTAGTGCTGGATTTAAATGAATTAAATGGTCCACGCACAAATGTTGCAACTCTTTTTGAAAATATTTTAGGTTATACCTCTGCAGAAAATTGTCAAGAGCAAACATATATTTGTCGCTGCACAAATGGAAGAAGCAAATTCTGGAAAGTATCTCGGCGCACTGAAGCACTAGCGCCTAGCCCGACACAAAGAAGAACGAGATAATGTGACTCACCAACCAGTAAAAACCACAGGCCGCATTAGTTGATTTTTCTGGTTGAGCACAATCGCAGAACGCCCTCCACCATATATACCTAACACCTCCCTGCGTTGCCGTCACGACTCACACTGCCCGCACGCTCCACCAACCACTTGCTGACGTTGTGAGGTAGCCCTCACAGTGCAAATGGCGCGCGCCGCCGTCTGCTTGGCCGTCGTCCTCCTCGCCGTTGCTGTCTCCATCTCTGTCTCCGCCGCCTCGGACCCACTGACGGCCGTGCAACCAGACCACGCCAGCACCGGGGAAGCGAGCAACCTGCCGCTTCAACGCGGCAAGGACGAGGAGGAAGAGGTGGACAAGGCGGCCCAGGCCGGCGCGCGTCAAGGCGCTGACGCTGCCGACGATCTGGCGAGCTTGGCGTCGCCGGCGGAGGAAGGCCAGAAGCTCGAGTCTGCCTGGGGCAAGAAAAAGAAGTTGGACGACTCCGACTCCGACTCCGACTCCGACTCAGATTCCGACTCCGACTCGGACTCCGACCATGATTCAGATTCCGACTCCGATTCTGACTCGGACTCGGACTCGGACGACGACCACTCACAGAACGGGAGAAAGAAGAAGCACGCAGCTCCAGCGAGGAAGGGTGTCCCGGGTGGTAAGAACGATGACGAGCTGCCCAAAGTAACTATAAGGGTGTGAGGCTGTGAGAGCTTCCTTCTTCCTGCAAGTTCACCATAAGCAATTAAGCATATAGATCAGTACATGGCATGCTTATCTTTATGTGCTTAGTACGAAAATAAAATGTAAAATTATGCGTGCTCGTGCACTTAACAATTGATGTCTGCTAGTAGATTGTATGTCCATGCACACCTGAAGGTGTTATGCTGCTGTATGTGCTATCACCAGTGAGAATTCAGCACACACGAATACACTCGCTGTTCTGCTTCTTTCACACCACCATGGCCAATTGGCCATTACATGAGTTGGGGGATATTAGCATACGAAAATTTCAATTCAGTTTGAAATTCTTGATTTAGCATCTAATGGAAGTAAGATGCAATGAGGCATAATAGCATAACGCTGTATTCAGATACAATTCAGCAAATACTGATCTACTTTCCAGAATTTGTTTTCTCCATTCTTCCTACAGACATACTGGCATATCTCGCAGCAAAAAAAAGGCATACTGACATATATAGCATCCTTGTGGACTAAATAATTACAATCCAAGTAGTTTCTTCTAAAGAAAAAGACTACTTGCGTTGCAGAATGGTACAGATATGTTCCGTACCAACAAGAAATACAAACTTTCGGTATATGCATTGCGGTACCGCAATGGTAAGGACTGCAGCTACAAGAAATATATGGATACAAGAATTTTCACATAGAAATAGACACTTCATTCGGCATAACTTGCTCCGTTGTACTACCAGCTTCATCAGTTGCAAGGAGGACCTGTACAGCTTCCATGGTGGGCATTTTGCTCCTGTCTTCCTCCAAGCACGAAACAGCTAATTTGATCATTGTTCTTGATTGCAAGTAGTTGAATTGGCCATCCATTCTGAAATCCGCAAACTCAGCTATCCATGACTGTTCCTCCTGGTCAATTTATCAGCCAACAACCTAACAAGTTTCCTGAGTTCCATATGCAACTCATCGTCCACGCCTATAGCCATGTTTGAGACACGGGTTCCTGATGCTACCTCAAGAAGCACAACTCCATAGCTATAGACATCAACTTTTGCCGTGATTGACAGGCTAGAAACCCACTCCAGCGCAATGTAACCTACTGTTCCTCTTACTCGCGATACATTCTGATTGGACCCACCTCTTTTCAGCAACTTTGCCCATCCAAAATCAGAGATCTTCGGTTCTAAATTCTGCTCAAGCAGTATGTTATCAAATCTAATGGGTTCTACACCACCGGATGTTGGAAGATCTAATCTGGCAAAGAGTGGACAGATAAGTAGGAATGCTGTCTGCCCATGTGGCTCTAAGAAACGATATAAAAGGTTTGATGCTTCGAGGCCTGATTCTGTTCTTGATATGTTAAACGTTGTTGTGCAGCCACTCTTTGATTGGTTACCTTTCCTTTGAAAAAAAAATCTGATAGCTGCAGTTTATATGTGTAATAACATCTTTTAGATGGAAACATGTAGATGCTTTAACCTGCAGTAAATATAGTTCTAGAATATGAGTGTGCATACTATATCTTGTCAAAAGGTGGATATAGACTTTTCCAATATGTACAATTTGTGGACCAAGCAAGCATGGCCAATTGGCAATTTTTGAGTAGGATATCTGCTTCATTGCTTCACTAGCGAAAAATGAAGATTCTATTGCCAGGCAGCTGATATAGCTTGGCAAGCCATGGAGGCTTGGACCGTTTAAGACGATATGCTAGTTCTTCAGTTCTTATGTATCTGAGCACTAAGCAGTATTTTTCCTACTCAAGCTTATGTGTATTACTCCCAAGAATATATTTTTTCTTTGTGGCTAACGGCCTTTTCAGACCTGGTTCTTGGCCCACCTTTTACATTTTGTATATGGTTTCGGATTCTTGCTGCAATACTGTAAGCTATTTTGTTTGTCATGTCGTTATGACATTTTCTTTTTGCTGCCTCAAATTTTCATAAGAGAGCCTTGTGAGCAAAAACCCCATATTCTCGCAAGATTCATATGGCTGATACTCCCAATGAAAGCTCAGATTGAAACTCTTTGCCCTGCATTACATTTTCCAGCCTTTTGACAGCTATTGCTCGATCATCATCCAAGATTCCCTTATAGACAACCCCTGAGCCTCCTCTTCCAAGCTCATCTTTGAAATTTGCTGTCACCTACCAGCTCTTCATAACTACATCTTCGGAAATAACTAGATATCTCCTTGTAGCTTTCCACAACATGGGCTGGCCTCAACTCCCTCCTCAAAACAAACAACCATGCCGATGTGATAAAGAAACTTCTCTGACAAATTGCAACTACAAACCCATAGAAATAAAACCATTTCAATTCTCCTGAACTAATCTTATGCACATCTGGAAATAATTGCATGACTCTTGTCCTCATATCATAACATTTAAGATGACGTGGAGTAGAATTGAGCACATTGGATTGTGGAATAGGCATATTTGAAATGACAACACTCACTGGGAGCTTGATATACATTGTGTGTGGATCAGGTCTCGGTGGGTAAGACCTTCCGCTGAAAAGAAGAGATTTTGGGAAGCACAATTCAATCCCTTTGACATACAGAAAGCACCTACATGTGCAATCACTCATACAAATTATATTGAGTTGTATGGACCAACTAATTCAGCTAAAGCCTAAGTTGATGAGGAAATATAGAAATTATACTTCAACACTCCTCCTTACATATAGCCTCTCTCAAGTCTAAAACATGGAATAGAAGTGGGCTGCAGTTATTTTTTTTAATTGCATCAACCAGGTCTTGAAGTTAAGATCTCTTAACTTTGATACCACATTGAGTTGCATGCATCGATCAGTTCACCCAAAAGCCTAAAATGATGAGGAAAGACAGACAATTCACTTAAACTTCAACACTCCCCAAAAGGCGGATAATTCACATATACTTCAACACTCCTCACGTATGGGTTCTCTCAGGTCTAAGACGTAAAATAGAAGTAGGCTGTAATTATTTTTTTATTGTGCTAGCTGGGTTTTGAACTCAGGACCTCTTGACTTTGATATCATATTGAGTTATATGCACCAACTAGTTCACCTAAAAACCTAAACTGATAAGAAAAGGTAGGCAATTATACTTCAACAAAAATATTCCTACAAGCCTGAAAAGACACAGGACTAAGATGTTGTTGATCGTTGGCCTAAAAATCAGTGTTTGGGAGTCACAAAAATCTCACAGGCTGTGCAACAACACACGTGATGTTTATGTTAGATATATCCCGCATAGCTGTGTAATTACCCTGTTGTATAAGGGTCTACCTGTATATGTGACATACCTGTACGTGTATATATATTGGCCTATTGGCCTCATAAGGAATACAAGCGTTATTCATAATATGGTATCAGAGCCCATACCTAGGGTTTCTCACGCCGCCACCACAGCCGGTTCATCCTCTCCAGTTGCTAACGTCGATTGATTCTTGTTCTCCATCATCGCTACTTTCCCACAGCGCCTCTCCATCTGCCGCCGCCCGTCTCGCTCGACGACGCACCGCCGATCTCGCCGATTTTCCCTTCGACGACGCCGCATCGTGGCGCCGCTCGATCTCGCGAGATCTTTTCATCGGATCCAATGGATCCTCTTCCTGCTTGTGATCCTACTCTTCCGCCACCGCCGTGTTGATCTGGAACACGCCCGACACCACAGCCTGGGATGCGTCCGTGTTGATCTGGAACACGCCCGACGCCAAGGCCTGGGACGCGCCGGCACCGGCGCCGCCCTCCGCTGCAGCCTAGTCGCTCCTCCGCACGCCGACCGGCGCCCCATGGATATGCCCAGCTTCCAGGTCTTGGAAGCTCATCGAGGCTTGCGGATCGAATCGAGGCTTGCGGCGCAACAAGGCTTGCAGCCGGCCGAAAGGGACCGCTGCTCTTGCCGATGCTGCTGCTCCAGGCCGCAGCCGTCGGATCCAAGTCGTGGTCGCCGTTGTCGGCCGAGATCGCTATCAGGGTCGTCCGGAGACCACCGTCGCGCCCTTCTTCTTTAGTCCGTCGCCGTTTCATCCAGGCTACCGCACATCTGTCGGCCAAGATCTCCTCCGGGGCCGCTGAGATCGCCGGCCAAGATCTCCTCTGAGTCCAGTTGTGCAGTCGCCTGGCCCATAGGAGGCTGAGTTGATTTTAAGTCAAAACCGACCGAGTAAAAAACAAGAAAAAAGAAAAAATGTCTTCTTTTGTAGGCTCAGTTTATGTTTCTCATTGTCCGTGATCTTCGATGGTCTCAACTATTGGGATTGATTTCAATATATGCATCTTCACATGCGTGGTCAACATCTTTAGGAGTTTCTTACCGACGAGTTTTCTTGTCCGTCTCGCCCTACTCCACTTGCTGCGCCTGTACTCCCGAAGTATGCTTCCGAAGACACTCGTACAAAGGCATCTGAGGCTTTTGAGGTTTCCATGGAGACTTTTCAGTCTCAGTATGCTGCTTACAAGACATGGATCGATGAGGATGCTCGTGCTTCTGCTATTCTGGTTGCCAATATAGAGGTGCACCTCACTAGTGATGTTGGTCTGGCTTCTGCTCAGACAATGTGAGCACATCTGTGCACCCGCTACGAGCCATCTGGTGATTTCTTGTATCTCGCTGTTGTGCGTTAGGAGCAGTCGCTACAGCAAGGAGATGTCATTGTTGACGAGTTCTACGCTCAACTGTCCACGGTATGGCGCCAGATTGACTCCTTAGAGATAGATGTTTATCGCACCTGTCAGTGCTGTCAGCGTCAGTAGTCTCACCTGGAGTTTCGTCGCATCTACGACTTCTTGACACGTCTCCGGTCAGAGTTTAAGCAGACTCGTGCTCAATTGCTGGCTCATCACCCTCGTGTGACTCTGTTGGAGACCCTTACAGCTGTTCGTACTGAGGAAATTCGCCTTCGTGGTTCGGGTCTACTGTCATCATCATCGTTCCCTTCGGTTTTGGTGATTTCTTCAGCATGTACTCCTGCTACGTCGCCAGTTACTTCTTCACCGATTGCGCCTCCATCAGTGACAACTACTGTTAGTAGAGGACTCCACTTCACTTATTACAACAAGGATAGATATGTGGAGCAGTTTTGCTACAAGAAGGATTTTTGTCGTGGTACTCGTCCTCCGAGGGGCACTAGAGGTTCCTCCTCTCAGCGAAGACCTGGTGCCTCTGATACTTAGCAGTTTCTAACATTGCTAAGCCGCATGATTGCTTCTGCTTCGTCAAGTACTACTGGTTCTGCTACTCAGTTTTCGGGTGAAAGGCCACCTTCTACTTATTTCTCAGGTACATCACCTTGGATTCTTGACTCTAGAGCTTCTTTTCATGTGACGTCTGAATTCACCACTCTCATTTTCATTAGTCCTTTAATTGCTCCTATCACTGTTCAAACAGCAGATGATACCTCTTTCTGTCATAGGACGAGGCACTCTTTCAAATTCATCTTTTCTTATTTCTTCTGTTTCTCATATCCCAAAACTAACCATGTAACTCATATATGCCGACCAGCTCACTGATCATGGTTGTCATGTCATTCTCGATCCTGATTATTGTTGTGTTCAGGATCGCCACACGGGGACTCGGTTGATACTAGCCCTCGCCGCCGTGACTCCCAACAGTTCTAGGAGCTTGACTGGCTTCATCTGCCTTCCGCTACCCCTGCCAGTCTGGTCGCCTCCACCACTGCCTCCGCATCTGCTGCAGCCTCCACCGCCTCTTTTGCTCAGTGGCATCATCGTTTAGGACATCTTTGTGGGATCACATATGTCTTCGTTATTTCATCATAGCCTTTTAAGATCTGTGTCTGGTGATGCTTCTCTTAATTGCAGGGTTATAAGATTGGCAAACAGTTTCAACTCCCCTATCCTTCTAGCGAGTCAGTATCTCAGCGTCTTTTTAATCTTGTTCATTCTGATGTATGGGGATTAGCTCCTTTTTTCTTGAAAGATCATCGATATTATATCATTTTTATTGACAATTTTTCTCAGCATACCAACCTTGTTTATCTTGGTGTTACTCGTCCTACATTTCGTACCTATGCATATCTTAAGTCAGTTTGTTTCTGCTCCCACTCAACTCCACTATAGTCATCATTTTCGTGTTCTACGATATCTTCGTGGAATTATCTCTTGTCGTCTCCTTTTCCCTCGCTCCAACTCTTTACAGCTCCAAGCATATTCTGATTTCACATGGGCTAGTGATTCCTTTGATCGACGGTCTCTCTCTGCTTACTGTGTTTTTCTCGGTGGTTCTCTCATTGCTTGGAAGACTAAAAAGCAGACCATAGTTTCTCGTTCGAGTGCTGAGGTTGAGTTGCAGCGATGGCGTTGTTGACTGCGGAGGTTACTTGGCTACGGTGGTTATCTAAGGATTTTGGTGTTTCTATTTCTGCACCAACTCCTTTTTTTGCCTGACAATACTAGGCGGTATTAGTATTGCTAAAGATCCTATAAAGCATGATCTTACAAAGTATATTGGTGTTGATGCTTCATATATACGGACATAGGTGCAGGATCAGGTTGTTGCTCTTCAGTATGTACCTTCCGAGTTTCAGTTAGCAGACTTCTTCACAAAGGCACAGATCAAAGCTCAGCATCGTTTTTTCACCTCTCAAACTTCATGTTGTTAATCCACCATAAGTTTGAGGGGGTGTTAGATATATCCTATATAACTGTGTAATTACCTTATTGTATAAGGGATTTTCTACATATGTGACATACATATGTGTGTATATATATTAGCTTATTGACCTCATGAGGAATACAAGCGTTATTCATAACAGTTTACAACAGCTCTACATCCTTAGCTCCAATTACCATGATTGATCATTTCATAGCCAGGTGGGCAAGAACATGTAGGCATAGGGAGAGTAGCGACAAATTCCAAATGGGCCACATAAACCATGAATTTTGCATGGTTGAGACACAGCATTAATTGAAACTGACCATGTTCCATCAGAGCTATTCAAGCTATAGATTCGGAGATTTCCATCATGATCCAGAGTAAACCTTCTCTTAATTCCTGGACCTGCATCAGAAACCACGAGTGCTTGTTGATCGGCGAAGTAACTTGCAACAAATTTCCCAAGATCATCTAACCTAGTATTGTTATGACGATTTCCGTTATTGTCAAAAAATTGACAATAAGAGACAGTATTGACATATCGCCGAATCGGAAGATGTAGTGACCAGGAACATGTAATTGGGTGGCAGACCAACTTTGTCATAGCACTGATAGGTTGAGTGGGTACCAGTGTCCGTAGGTGAACTGAAACTTTGCCATACAATCATACCACTTGTGTCCTTCATGACAAGACTCCCGGTATCTACGAGCTGAGCATACCGGACGTTTGATAAGTTACCATCAGCACACCACACCACCATGCCATCATAGTCCGTGAGAAGCATACTGCCATCCTTCTGCAATGTAAGCACCGACCTCCTAGCATGCACAGGTTGGTCACGGTTTGCACTCCACAGGATGGTCTTTTCTGCTGAGTGGGAGAATGTGAAGGCATTGGCATAGATGTTGTAGAAGCCACAGGAGAAAGTGCTGTCCGGCAATTGCAGAACATTGCTCTGGTATTCGACGGAGAGAGAGGACCTCAGCGGTAGTGTCACGAGATGTGGAATTTGATAACACAACAAAAGCAAAGAGAGGAGGGAAAGAGTGCCATGAAGAGTGGAAAGAAAAGTTATCATGGTTGAGTAGATTCTATGAGCATATGAGTGCAACTTCTTTCTGGAGCTCTACAGGTATGATGTGTTTCTGCTGCAATGTGAATATTGTTCTAATATGAGCCTACTAGGTCAAATGCACTCCTTGTTACGTACTCGATTATAAAGATGAAATCAGTAGTCCAAATGGACTATGATGATAGTGAAACATCTTGAACGAAATTAATCTAAAGTACATGTGGACCTAAAACTAGTACCAAGTGGCTTTCCTACTCCAAAAGTCCAAAGTTCAAACACACTGAGTTGACGAGTGAAGATGTCCAAGGCAACCTAAGTTTGACTTAATCTAGTAACTATGAAGCAGTGACATTTGATTGGAGGCCACATTGGCACCACATATGATCTATAAGTCTACAGAAATATCTAAGGCCCAGTTTGAAATGCGAGAATTTTTTCCGATTCCTGCAGGAATTGAACTATTTCCTGTGAAATTACTGCATTCTAAACAGGCCCTGAAGCTCAATTTTTTTCTCAGGATTGGTCACAAATGCCAAGTTGCCACTACTATTCAAAGCAAGATATCTATAGACACATTTGATCTTCCTTTGGGACTTGGGAGACCCTATTTTGCAGTGCATATTGTTTTCTCTCATGGACAAATTTTACAAATTCATTTGCAATTAAATTAGTACAAGATGTGTACAAGATTTATACACCATTACTACCAGTACAATTTTGATGGATAAGGTGAGAAGTTTTGAACTTATCTTAAAAAATTTCACTTCTATTCATCTCTGATGTGAGATCACCAACTATGCATGGAGAGCTCGAAGCCTAAATGGATATGGAGGAATTTGAGGATATATAATAAAAGCCCACAGGTTAATGCACCATCAGGCGAATCGTCCAAATTGAGGAACCTAGCAAAGAAAATCACGAAGTTAAACAAATAAAAGCAGTGAATCAAAGTGATGTGAAACAGATTGTTAGTAGGGATTAAAAAAAAGAATTCACAACCGCTGATATGTTTGAGCTGATGAGTTTAATGAACAGAAACTTGACAAAATCATAGTATTACAGATTTACAGGCCTCAACTTGAAACAGCAATTTTCCAATTGTATTTAGTACATTCAAAGATTTTTCTAGTCATGGTCCAAAAGGGGAAAAAATAATTTACTTCTAGTCAATGACTCCACGGAATACAACCAAAGTACTACATATCATTACATTTCATAGAATTGTCTCCCATTGAACTCAAATCACCACTGAAGTAACCCATACATTCACACAATGCTGTTTTAGGAAGTGTTCCAGATTTGTCAGTGTGTCACTCAAAACAAATTGTGCTTTATGAAGGTACCGGATGTCAAGATAAATTTCATTCGTTTTTCTGCTTTAGCAGTTAAGTTAAAAGCAGCCATTTGCTAGTCATATTTTCTTTTCTTTTTCTTTTTGCAGATCAATGACAACTGAAAAGTAAACAAACAGCTCAAACAAGAATAGTCCTCATGGTAATTCATATGCCAAGCGCTGCTCGATTGGTGGAGGGTGTCGTCAAATGCCCCACACACTTGGGCTCAAACCCAGGTGCCTACCTTCCCTCTTAAGTGAATGCCAGAGCTCCTTGCCAAATTTCAAAAAAGAAAATCGTAGTCGCACCTTTCTTACAAAAAAATCAATGGTTATATACTTATATACAAGTGAACGACAGAAAGTTCAAGACTTCCTTTCTTGAGAATAGAAAAGTATAAGACTTGATGCAGTTGGCACTACAATATTGACTTTTTTTAGAGAGATACACTACAAGACTGACTTGATTGATTTTTTCGTGCATGTACTACAAGTTTTGGGCCACCACAAATCTTCAAATTTATACTAAAAAACCAAACATCCTTTATCAAAATCTGCAATGAAAACCTTGTACTCACCGGAGAAAATTTAGTATACAAACCATACCAAAAGGATAAAAAAATAAATAAGAACCTTCCTATCAACAGAACTAGTAAAAAGCCCCAGAAGCCATCTAATCTCAGCTGTGTGGCTCGTATCCACTCAAGTGAGTCAGTTTGTACGCAACTTGAGCTATCTAAGCAGTCAGTTGTTTAGAGATGGGATTAATCCTAAGGCATCCTTATTGCAGTCCCCCTCCATTGAAAGTTTTCTACTTTCTTTACATATCAACATGCACAACTATGTCACAATCTACATTTAAATCGCATATCCTCACTTCAAAGTTCTAACTTCCAGTACAGGGACTAAATATCCTCAATGTGCATAGTGTAGAGGCATTGTTGCATATTATATCACAGTACTAATTACCAAGATACTGTTCATTATTATCTAGCGATTTGTGTTGCAATCTCCATGACAAAACATTACCAAAGCAGGAAAGTTATTTCAGCAGGACTGAATCAGGCTAAAAATCGAGCCATATATAGGGTCGTTCCAAATTTGGTTCGATCATCTAGTATAGCTTGATTCTTTTGTATTCCTGGAGTATTAGACTTGACGTTAGTGCCTTATCCAGGTTTTGAGGTTGTTCAAAATTTTCAGCATGACTCCTATGAGCAATTCTATTCTGCTTTGAATTATGCATTACCTCACAAACTTTTGAGCAGTTCTTGAAGAGATTCAGTTGCATAGGATCTCAGCTGCATTGATGCTTTGTAATGATCATAAAGTTTCTCAGTCAGCTGGTAAACCTGTTTCTCAGTCTGCTAAAGTATCAGGTGTAAATAATCAAGGTTCACTAAGGTGCTAGTCGGGCGGCAGACCGGCGCCTAGCGCCTAATCGCCACCTAGGCGGGCTAGGCAGCCACCTAGGCAGCTAGGCAGGCTAGGCGGCCACGTTGGGGAATTATGTAAATAATGCCATTTGACTATCAATCAGCACATTCCTTTTACAAGTATAAAACCTCAATGATTAAGATAAGGCAACTTCATTTGGGTATAAAATCTCAATGATTAAAATAGATCAGCACCAATGGTTTCTTGGCCTCATTCGTTCATAAAACATCAAGCAGTACTCATGATGACTGGCGTGCTCAAAGCCCTGAAACATGCTCAGCCTCAACTCGAGTATCCTTATAACAACAATGCAACTTTGTTCTGTATGCTAACTAGCTGAAGGCGTTTGATATACATGCCACCACGCAGTGTTGCATGAAACAGCACAGAGTTCAATGCTATAGCTGAAAACGCTCAATCCTAGTGCAATAAGATTACTATAGCCCAGTAGATTTGGATGCAGTCAAAGATCATCGCTTCCAAATTCAAGAATCTGAATCTCACTTCCACATTTCCAAGTAAACAAGAACAAGCTTGTAACAGCATCAGGTACTATCATAGTACCTAGGATCAGAAGCATCAGGTACTATCATAGTACCTAGGATCAGACATGTTATTCTTACCTGCAGAAGCATTTCGTTTAGCAAACCAAGCCCAAGACCGCTGGCTCGTTCCATAGATCGATAGGATAGGACGTAAGGGGCATTTCGTCGAACAAGTTGTATGTAGGCAGGGAGGAGAGCCCTAGCCGAGGTGAGGATTGAGGAGAGTCAGGTGCAAAGAGGATGGCTGGATCATTTGGACCTGAAAGCAGCGGCCGTCGAGCTCCTCAACCTCCGGCACCATCATCGCCTCCTTCCATCTGCGGCAGCGGCTTCACCAAACTACCATCCCATGGGCATGTCCCCAGAAAAGAAGCAGCCTACAATCGAGGACATGAAGAGCCACATCTAGGGCGAGCACTTGTTTGTAGATTTTTATAAAAATAATCTATTTTTTAATAATATTACATAAATATATCACCGCCTAAAAAATTACAGAAATAACCCTTTGTCGACATTTGAATTGGCGACAGATGCTCTATCATCATTTCAAATACCAACAGAAGCTCTGTCGTTGAACTAGAGGACGATAGCGAGCCACATCGGTGCCATAGTTTCTATCACCATTTCAATTGGCAACAGACGTTTGGCCAATTGAAATGGTGACAGAAGTCCGCCATAATTCAATCGCCATTTCAAATGATGACATAGGCCCCGCACCCTTTTGTTGCCATTTGAAATGACGATAGAAGCCAAACTATAAATGGCCAAAAACAATCAAAATTCATTGTAATTCGGTAAAAAAAAATAACTAAAGATGTCAGTACAGAACAGGAGAAGAGGAGAGGAGAGAAGGGAGCGCAAGAATGAGTTGATCACTGCATCATGGAGGTGAGCTCTTTGTTTATTTGTAGATTTAATTTTGAAACAATGGTAGGCTAGCAAATAAAATCATTAGATGAGTAATTGTATATGGTAGTTGCCATATGTATAAATAGAGATATTTAGTTATATTGGGTGGTTGTAAGTAGTGTAATTGTATATATATAGTCCTGTGACACAGTTTGTAGAACTATAGAATTTTCAATCGTACTGCACCGATTAGTTTTGTAGTCATAGATTTGGTAGATAGATTTACTTGGAAAATAGAGGATACAATGTACAAGATCCATTATTAGATCTGTGCGCTGCGGAGGTTAAGTATGCATGGTAATTTTGATTTTCACATGACATGTATGAATAGTTGTCCTTGTCCAGGGTGTCGCATGTAGGAGAAATCCCCTCGTTTGCAAGTTTTTTTTAGCGGCGCAGGGGTTTTTTAGTTGGTCTAATTTGCGTTTATTTGAACGACTGAGCAGCTGTCATGAACATGAGATTTATTGTCGGTTGTTTGACAAGTATATCTAAACAAGTAATTTTAAAGTAAACTATGGAAAAGGGGTTCCATGGATGGGTATAGGAGTCAAATTGGACGATTTTCCGTCTATGACTGTCGGTCTGTCAAATGCAGAGTAGCATCCATGGGGCACTGTTGTGACATGGATGTACTAATTATTCTTGCTGGATCATGCGTGCACGACCTGAAGTTGTGTGGCGTTGCTACCCAGGCACAACAAGCATGTACTGGAAATTAGTAGAACTTAAGGGACAAACTCATGGAGTGTGAGATTAGTGATGGACCGCGGATGGACGCTAGTCTTACTAGCACAAGCCTATGAGAAAGCTCACCCGGCTCACGCGAGATGATGCCATTGGTGGTGATGGTGAAGAAGTTGGGTAGTCTAATGAAAGTGCGATGCATTCGTTAAACCAAGAAAGGTAGGTGGTACCGACTCAAGGGAAGTTGGTCAAGACCCCCATGGCTGAGGCACAAGAACCCTTGGGTATTGCAGATGAAGGTGAGTTGATCGAAGCCTGGGTGGGACAGATGGAGCTCGAAGACCGTTGTTCTAATGAGAACAGTAGGGGAGTTCCCTACTGAAAAATATATTACTAATAAAGGCTATATATTACAAATACAAGAGATATAAAGGATCATAGATCCTAGAAAAACAAAAAAGCTTAGTAGGAATACATAAAACAAAATTGGACAATATAGACATGAAATCAGCAGCTCAAGCATTCTGTAACCAATCATTTAGGGCCTGTTGCATAGTGAGAGACACTCTTGACTTTGAGAAGTTCCAATTCAACAAGCAGCATATTTTTCCATCTAGTTTTGCTCTTAGAAATCTGGTCAAATATGCATTTGTTTCTTTGAATCCAAATAACCTAACAACCCATGGTAATTAGTTCCTTGAAAAAGATATTAATGTGCATATTTTGACTTCTAGCCAGATCAAGCATATCGAGAATTTCCAAGGAAGTATTCCAAGATAGACTGATTGAGCTCCAGCGCTCTTTACTGAATTGACATTCAAAAAATAAGTGTTTCCACTCTCCTCTGATGACACGAGGCATTGTCCGGTGATGAAGCTTCTAATGATGAGCAGGGTGGAGGTGATCTGCTCGTCCCCTCGGACTAGAACGAGTAAGAATTTGACAAGCTAGCAATGAGCGGGTGGCCTGGGAGTACTCGCAAAATGAGGTGAGGCAAAGAGCCTTCTACAAAAGTAAGGGAGAGGTGCAGGAAGTAGTCAAGTTGTGGGTCATGTCATTGAGGAGGACGCTGAAGGTGGTGAAGTTCAATCCACGCATGTACGACTTGAAGTGTGAAATAGAGGGATGCCCTTGGCGAGTCCATGCGTACCAGCCTGTATGGGACACCCATTGGAAAGTGTTCCATAGTCGTCCCACACACTTGCATGGAAACAAAATCCATGACATCGCACAGAAACATGTCCTTAGGGTTTGTTGCAAATGTCATTTACAGAGAGATTGTCACTAGCCTGGATTCTAAGCCACATTCAATTATTCGTGCGGTTGAGAGATTCTAATACACAATAAGCTATCCTAAGCCTTGGCGGGTGAAACAGAAGGCAGTTGAAGTACGGTTTGTTACATTCAAAGAATCATTCCACAACCTGCGCGGTCTGCTCCAAGTCATACAACAAATGAACCCTAGGACCCATGTTGATATCTTGGAGCAGGCCTTGAAGCGGTTCCCTGGGAAGATGGTACTTAAGCGAGCATTCTTCGTTTTTGGCGCATGCATCAATACATTCAATCACTATTGTCTATTGCTCTACATGGATGGTACCTTCTTAACTAGGAAATGCATGACATTCACTTACACGGATATCGCCATAGGTATAGTGCGCCCAGGTGGCAGTGATTGGATGTATCAACTGAATGATGTGTGCTGGATTACCGCAGCCACACTGTAGGCATGGAAACTCAGGTGGCCCCCCTCATAGTTGGATAAATTTGCACTATAACCCTTTATATTTTAAAAAAAATTTGTTGTCATTAGTTTTATTTGGCCCCTTATCAAATGTAATTATATTGTATAAGTTGTTTGGCCCCCTCATTTCTAAATCCTAGCTCTACCCCTGCACAGGTGCATCCTTGCATGAATTGTCAGGGAAGGATCACTTCTTCGCCACCCACTTCTGCTTCCAAAGCATCTCAATGTAGTTTGACATCCCAAACCCAGCCGGAGTGATACCCTCTACCGTTCCACTCTCCTCCCTCCTCTCTCCCCCTATTTTCGATATTAGCTTGAGTATGTTGTTGGCTCTGGATAGGGAGTCTGGCCCCTTTTAATAGTCGCTCATAGCGTAGTGTTTGGGAGTAAATTTTGTTGAATGGAAGAGCACTCCCATCCACGAGAGCAAATCTTATGGGCATGGGATAGGTCACGTAATGTCAATTAACCGAGAAAAGATGATGTGTGCTATCAGATCACTAACAAAAAGCTGGTGCATGCTATCAAATCACTAACAAAAAGCTAATGCATGCTGTCAAATCACTAAGAAAAGTGTCGCGTGCTATCATTTCACTGACTGGTGCGTGTTGTCAACTCAATGACAAAAGTTGTCACGTGTTGTCAACTTGATGACAAAAGCTAGTGGGTGCTGCCAACTCGCCGTGAAAAGTTGGCGCATGAGGTGAATTCTCTTACACAAACTAGTGTGTGCTGTCAACTCATTGAGAAAAATTATCCTGTGGTAGCAACACATTGATAAAAGCTAGTATGTGTGGTCATTTCACTAAAAAGTGTTGCCAAGTGTAAAACATTGCACACGAACATGGCGGGCCTTGTTGAATTGAAAAATAAAATTGCATAACTCATAAAACATAAATGGCACCATGCATAGATTATCAAACCAAATTACATCTAAGATACATGTGGCCCCTGAAGA
Organism: Melocanna baccifera; assembly: GCA_036346265.1. Lineage (NCBI taxonomy): Eukaryota > Viridiplantae > Streptophyta > Magnoliopsida > Poales > Poaceae > Melocanna > Melocanna baccifera. The sequence goes on along the minus strand of CM070688.1, from coordinate 6,292,450 downwards.
ACAGAAACAACATTGACGACATAATTCTAGTAGGCCTTGCAGGGGAATGCCCCTAAGACCAAAAGGGAACACCGTAGGGTACCCACGTAGAGTGGCAGTCATCAGGGCGATGTAGACATGGCTGGGCAGGCGCAATTGCAACTTGGGTTAGCGTAGCAGCAATACAGGTGGTAGTCATTGCCGGGGTGGACCACCTCCTCATTGCTCCTCCCCCTAATCCTCCGCCTACGAAGCTCATTTTTGTTGGCCCTCTTGGTCTGGAGCTCCTCCCGCAACTCTTCCAGGTGGATTTGAAGAGTGTGGATGTAGACTTGGCCAGGTATTGCATATGGTTGATCCACCTACTTCGTGAACTTGCAATCCGCGGTCTGTAGGCAACACGAGGTGATTACAAGCGGTGCATGCGTGGTGTAGGTAGTAAATGAACCACTTACTCGAAAAAGAGGACAGTAAAAGAATCAATGTCCTAGGAGTATGTCGCTATCACAAAGCTAGACCACCGCGTCAAGTTCGTGCTTGCATTGCGGCTAGGGCTCATGGATGTGTGCATAGTTGAGACGATTTCTAGGGTGGACTCTCTGGTATTGAGTGGTAGATCAGGGCTTAGGGTGCGAGGTCTAGGGGATCGCAGATGCTCATGCCTTTGAGGTAAGGGTCACGGCCTCAAAACCCAGCTTGTGCCCGTCTCCTCCCATGCCTGCGTATTCCAGCCTTGTCTACCATGTTTTCTTCTCCTCTACTACTCTCCCCATGTCTATTTGTACTGAATTGAACTAAACTTCGGCTCGTTCTCTAGGCTTCCAGAGACGATAGAGGGTGTGAGGGGTTTCACCTTTTTATTGATGATGGATCTCCTTGTCATCATTTCAAATGGTAACAGAAGTTGGCATCTTCTGTCCGATCCTCCACCGTAGATTCAAATGGCGATGGTCGATTATTTTGTAATTTTTGTAAGCATCAGTACAGTCACCAAAAATAAATATAAAAACAAATTTTAAAAAATGCTTGTGTTTATGTCACCAATCAAAATGGCGAATAGAGAATTGTCAGCAGTCTAATTGGCAACAATTTCTCTATCACCAGTCCAATTGGTGATAGAAACATTGTCACCCGTCCACCCTATCACGTAGGTTAGTCACTGTCAGCCTTCACCCGGGGTGTTCAAACTCAAATACACACAAGCTAAGAGGTATGAGTCAAATATTTGATGCCGGCCTGAAGAACTCACGGCATTTTCTTCCTTTACTTATAAACTGCAAGTATTACACTGAATTGGAAAGAGCAAAGAAGGAAACTACAAAACGTGATTTCAAGGATCTGTGCCATCCCACAAATCTTGTAATCACGCATGGCTTTGCTACCAAATAAGGTTGCTCGGTCAGACCCTAAACTAGAAAAGAAAGCAACACTGTCTAACCGAAAACACAAACTAAATGGAAAGGACGCGCACAGGATTACTTGCCAACAAATCACCCCCTAATCCTGCTGCACTTCCTAAAGCTGCATAACACCAACTCTTGCACGGAGTTCTAGGAATTTGATGCGTGCAAGTGGTTTTGTGAGAAGATCCGCTAGCCACTCGGCTGAACTTGTGAACTCAATAGCGATCTTCCCATTCTCAATGCACTCCCGTATATAATGATAGCGTGTATCGATGTGCTTACTTCGATCATGATAGACGGGATTCTTGCATAGAGAAATTGCGGATTTGTTATCAACCTTCAATTTCACGGGCTTTGGCTTGTTGCCGATGATGTCGCTTAGTAAGCGTGCAAGCCAAATCCCCTGGCACGCCGCGGTGGATGCGGCGATGTACTCACCGCACGCGAGAGAGCGACCACTCTGTTCGCGATTGCCAAGTAATTGGGCTCGAACTAAGGAAGAACAACACCCCTGAGGTGCTTTTACGGTCGTCGACGTCGCCTGCCATGTCACTATCACTGTAACCATGGAGCTGTGCTTGTCCCTTGGTCCTCCTCCTGAGTTTGCACCCAAAATTGAGTGACCCGGCGATGTAGCGCAACAAATGTTTTACCGCCGCATAGTGCTCCTCCCTCGGATCCTCCATGAAGCGACTCACATAACCAACCGCATAAGTGATGTCGGGACGCGTGTGAGTCAAGTACCTCAAGCTTCCTACAATGCTTCGGTATATCATCGCATCCACCGGTGGGCTATCACTTTGCTTGCTTAGTTTGAGTTGTGTCTCCATCGGCACTTGACTTGGGTTGCAGCCAGCCATGCCGCTGTTCTCCAAAATCTTCCTTGCATATGCCGCTTGGCCGATAGTGATGCCGTTCGCACTTTGCTTGACTTCAATCCCGAGATAATAACTCAGAAGTCCGAGGTCGCTCATCTTGAACAAGGATTTCATCTCTTCCTTGAACTTCTGTATCTCTTTTGCGCCCGAACCTGTGATGATCAAATCATCCACGTACACTCCTACAAGCAATCGGGAGTCACCATGGCCACGCGCATATATTGAGTGATCCGAGGAGCTTCGTTGGAACCCGAGTTGATAGAGACTTTCATCCAACTTAAAGTTCCAAGCACGGGGCGCCTGTCGCAATCCATACAAGGCCTTCCTCAACCGAAGCACCTTGTGCTCTTCATCCTTGCGCACGAAACCTGGAGGTTGTGCTACATAGATGAGTTCGGACGGCTCGCCGTTGAGAAACGCCGTCTTCACGTCCATGTGATGGACTTCCCAGTGTTCCGCCGCTGACACTGCTAGTAGCAGCCGCACCGAGTCCATGTGATGAGGACATCACTTCTACTGATATGAACACTCCTCTTACTACTTCCATGAATGATGGGCAAGGTCCAATCACTCGGGCACGTGCTAGTCAACTCAACTATTAAATAAACTCGTTTTTAGGAGTCAATAATATTTCCGCTGAGCATTCGATACTTCCTAAGACTTGTGATTTTCTTGTCCTTAGGAACCATGGAGAAGAACCACGCGAGCTCAAGTGTAGAAGTGGAACCGTCAAGCGCAATCCAACTCATATTCACGGGTTCGACTCAGATTCGGACTACTAGACAACGTCTACTTCAAACGACCATAACTTTTGATCTAGAAGGTTTCTCGGGGCCCGTGAGTACTCGTTGGAAAGATCTTGGAGTCTACTTTCATATGAATCTGATCTCACCTCGAAATTCCATCCGAGACGATCAGAAACTGCAAAACAAGTGGCGTCACTTTTCCAGTCCGAGTCAAAGTGGGCCTTGGACCTTGTAATCACACTTAGACTATTTGGGCCTGCAGATTAATCATGGATGTACTGTTCATGTGAACAGTACCCATAAATAGTACCGCACCCCCTTTTGTTAGATAAGTGCGGCCTCCCCCACTCCTATTTAAGGAGGTCGCACCCTTTAGTTTTCGATGGGTTTTTTTAAGAGTTTATTCTACTTAGCAGTCTCACCGCACGTCCGGTTGAGGAACCCCAACTTGTGAACTCAATATTTATTTGTCTGATTCGATTGCATCTTTTACTTTTTGCTTGTGTTCTCGATTCGCTTGCAGGAGATAGCCTTCTTGGCGAGATCAACCGCGTTAAACACTCGCTGATAACCATCGAGCAAATGATGTAGTGATTGCGAGGATCGACCGCTTTGGCCTGAGCCTTTGGATCATCAACGTCGAGATCTCCACAATCGACTTATCAATACCTCTCGGAAGATCGGGCCATCGTCACATTAGGTGGTATCAAAGCAATGGTTGCTCGTGAGGTAATTCGTCCATTTTAGATTAGTTTATGTTCATCATCCTAAAACTCTAGAAAATTAGCCAAAAAATTCGTATTGTTCTTCCGCCGTCCCAACACCCTTGTGCCATTGCAATTTTCTTTTCAAGATTGCTCGTTGAATTTTTGTTGCATTTTCGTGTTCAAGTTGTCGATTACTAGTTTAGTCGAGTCGATTCGTCATTGTCTAGTTGCATCTCGTGTTCCTTTGCGTAGCTTCATCGTTGTGTGTTCTTTTTCCATGCCGCGCCGCGCCTTCCATCCTTGCCGCCCCTTCCATCCATCGCCTCGCCCCCCATCCGCCGCCATCCTCTCGTGACAAAAGAAAAGTAGGGTTTCAACCTAAAAAAAGGAAAAAATAAAATATAAAAGAAAAGAGAGATTGATTTCGGTTTGAAAAAAAAAAGAGAAAAAAAAAGGAGAGAGCCACGTGATAGTGAAAATTCGGAAAGTACCATTTTCCGCTGCCATCCTATCTCCCCTTTTCCGAAATTTGGAAAGTGCATCAAACCTTCGCCAAAAATAGTGAAAATTGGTGGAGCTGTTCTTCATACATCCAAAGGGATCAAAAAATTTTGAGCAAGTTCGGCCATGGGACCAAAACTTATAGCGCTTTAAACGGTTGAGTCCGCTTTCACACACCTTCAAGAAACGGCATAACTTTTGCATACAAACTCGGATTTCGACGTTCTTGTACTCATTGGAAAGCTATCGACGGCGCGCATCTGAAAATCCGACAAGCAAGCGCCTGTCGCCCTCCAAGACCCCTAGAATCGGCCATCTTTAGCATTGAAATCGCATCGCAAAATTAAGACTTTTGTTTTTGCTATTTTGCTAAATCTTCCCTTCGGAATTTGGATTTCGTTTCAACTGCAAAGTTGTAGATCTCGTTGAAACCTTTCAAACGAGTATATATAAGCCATATAAAACTCTGCCTTTTCATCGTTTGAGACTAGCTGTTGTTTCTGCTCAATCTAAAGGGTTGTTTGCATTGCACCGATACCGATTTTGTTGCCTTTTGTGCTCTACGTCGTGCAAACAATCTTGTACCCTACAAAGAAGTTTGGGTAGATTGGTTAGCGTCTCTCCTAGCACTTGTTGTGAGGTTCTCCATTGCTTACATCAAGTCACATTGATCGTTGCGTGTGCGTACATACACTTTCTTGCATAGGGCTTGATTGGCTAGCTTTGATTAGGCTAGGATCGGCAACTTTGACGAGTATTTTGAACAATCTTTCAACTTGCATTTACTGAATTGATTATTGCTGATCCTTTTGCTACCATATTGTGCCTTCCGAGCTCCACCTACTCTTGATCAGAAGTGGTCCCCTCTTGCAATCGCATCGCGCCGACACAGATCACTAACCAACCACCGCTGAACTCGCTATTGTTTGCGTTGGTAAGAACACTTATAAGAGTGTGGTAAGACGCTTGAGAGTGTGTGATTCCACCTTCCATCACCTGGTAGTTGATAGGGATAATTCCTTTGTGTTGTCTTCTGTTTCCTACTAACCATAGCAGGTGAGTCGTCCGAGGCACAAGACTGTGTTGCAAAGGGAGGGCTCATGACGCTCTTGGATGAACAACGCACTATCATTAATGAGGACATCGATAGGAAGCTCCAAGCGACTACAGATATATTGCAGCGATCCATCAGTAAGTATTGCAGCACTCACTACACGCCTTGAAAGAATGGTGAATCGGCCACTAAACAACAGACGCGAGAATGAACATGATGCACCCCAAGATCTTGAGGTGGGAGATGATAATGGGAGGCGAAATCATGATGATGCACATCTACGACACCGTCTACAACGCAACCGTCACGGTATGGGAGGTAATGATTTTCAGCACCACAATGCTAGTGCTAATGATGACCCGTTTGCTAAAGTTAAATTTACCATACCATCTTTTGCGGGTGTTTATGATGTTGCGGTGCGAATACTTCCTCAAAGTCGATGCCTTGCCGTTGCACATCCTTTTGCGACGAGGCGTGCCTTGTGCCGAACAATGTTTCCTTGCTCATCCCGCTTCACCTTGTATACCCACTTGAGCCCAATTGGGCAGCAGCCAGCGGGAGGATCCACCAATTCCCATGTCTGATTCCCTTCAATGGACTCCATTTCATCAAGCATGGTTCGCCTCCAGGAGCAGCTTTGCTCGGCTTCTTTGAAGGATGCTGGTTCTTCGGCGGAGGTGAGCGAGAAGTCCCCGGCGAGGTCTCCGTCGAGCCAGTGAGGCACCGCCGCTGCCCGATGATGTTGTCAAGTGTGCGGAAGCGGATCGGCTCATCGTCATCATGGTAGGCGTCGAAGGTCTCCTCTCTGTCCATTGGTGGTGTAGCAAACTCAACGTCAGCAACTGCAGCCGTTGAAGACACTTCGCCCGGGGTCGCAGGAGCTGGAGAATGGGGCGAAGCTTCAACAGAGGGCGGTGGAGTGGTTTGCTCGGTCGGCAATGGAGTAGGCTGCACGGCTCGTGGTGCAGATTGAGCTATTCCATGCGTTCCCCCATCATCTTCCGACTGCTGTGTCTATGTGACAACCACGGTAGAGAATTCCACCGAGAAGGGATCAGTATCAGATGGTGTGGGCTGCTCCAACCTCCAGTCCCATTGAGCTAGCTCGTCGAAGACAACATCTCTTGTCACGTGCACACGGTTGGTGACCGGATTGAATACCCAGTATGCCTTCGAGCCGGCTTCGTAGCCGACAAACACCATCGGAGTGCTGCGATCTTCAAGCTTCTTGAGATGCGGCTTCACGTGAAGTTCCTCACGTGAGCCACACAACCGAATGTGCGGAGGTAGCTCACCACCGGCTTCCTTCCACACCATACTTCGTACGGAGTCATGCCATCGACACTCCTTGTCGGCGAACGATTGAGGATGAAGACTGCCGTGGACACCGCTTCTCCCCAAAACTTCCCGGGCAGATTCTTCACCTTCATCATGCTTCGAGCCATTGCCGCAATGATGCGTTGCACTGCTCCACGACGCCGTTTGCTACGGGAGTAGGGCGGTTAATCGCGCCGCACTTTCTCGGCGCAATATTCACCGAAATCCACCGGCAAACTTCGCCGCGATCCATGTGCGCTGCGTTTTCAACTGCGCCGACCGCGCATTGCCGCTCGAACTTCTTGATGGCTTGCGCGCTTGGTCTTCTTTGGCGAAGGTGCACCACATGAAGCGCTCTTGTCGTCGACTCGCCAGCAGGAAGAATTGGTTGCCGCCGGCGTGGCGGGAGCAATCGCCCACGATGTCCCCATGGAGCTCGAGCACTCGAGCACTTCTTTAGGAGTGCGCCATTGTTCCGCGAGGCATGTCAACTTGAGGAGCCCGCACACCATGCATCGCTGGGCTAGCTTCCTCGGTGCGGAAGTTCAAGTGGCCGAATCGTGCATGCGGCGCTAAGCCTCTCCTCCGCTGCGGCGAGAAACATACTTGGCGTGCGACATCAAGCAACAAAGTGTAGAGGCGGCACGGCGAACGGTTTACCTTGGCAAGCAACTGCTTCTGTTGATCGCAAATTCTCATGACGCCATCTTGGATCAACACCTTGCAACCGTTCTCATCGAGTTGCCCGACGCTGATGATGTTGGAGGTGAGCCGAAGAATGAAGTACACCCCGTAAGAGTGCGGTGCTCGCCATTCTTGCAGGCAAACAGGATCGATCCTTGGCCTTCAATCTCCACCAGTGAGTCGTCGCCGAACCTCACCGTGCCCCGGATGCTGGTGTCGAGCTTGGAGAAGACGCCGCGGGATCCCGTCATGTGGTTAGTGGCGCCTGTGTCCACATACCACAAGCGGTCGTCGCGCCCGGAATTGCTATCGAGCTGTGCCAGCACTTTCTCCTCCACGAGATGAAGAGTAGTGCTGTCTGGCGTAGCTTCCGCCTCCTCTGCCGCTACTATCTTCAATGGCTCCGGTGTAGATGCGAACGCCTCCTCGCCTGTGCTAGTCGATCCGACCGTCAACAGCAGGGTAGGCTCGTCATCTTCACCTTGCGCCAGATGAGCTTCTCCCTGTCTCGGCTTGCTTCAGCAATACTTGGCCCAGTGGCCAGTTTTGCCACAGTTGCGGCACTTGTCTTTGGAGGTATCCCGCGCACTAGCTTCCTTGCCTTCGGTGGCACCAGGGGTGTTCGTCCGTTGTCATGGTGGACGACGCCGACGGTGCCCAAACTTGGTGCTGTTGGCGGAGTTCTCTTCATGGTGTTCCTTCATCCGCGCGGCCCACTCTTCTTCAGTGAGTAAGAGTTTGCCGCCGGACTCGCCTCCCTTGGGTAGTGCCCGGGCTTCCACCGTCCTCAATCTCCCGGTGACCTCCTCAATCGAGAGAGTGGACAAATCGAGAAGAGTTTCGATTGAAAGAACTAACTGGGAGTACCTTTCCGGTGCAACTCGAAGGAATTTTTCGACCACCTTTGTTTCCGGTTCAGGATCACCAAGAACAGCAAGTTGATTCACGATACTATTCAGCCTGAGCGCGAAATCGTCCACGGACTCGCCTTCGCGGAACTCGATGGCTTCATACTCCTTGCGAACCCACTGCGCGTTGGCCTTGCGCACGCGGTCGACTCCGACGCGCATCGTTTTGATGGCGTTCAAGGCCTCCTTCGCTGTTTCCTTGACAGCGAGCGTCGATATCATCTCCGGTGGTACGGCGCGAAGTATTGCTTCGAGCGCCATTCGGTCCTCTTGGAGCCCAACGTCACCGACGTTGACGGCCTCCCAGAGACCCCTTGCCTGGAGCATGACACGCATGAGGAGCGCCCAGTCGTTGTAGTTCGTCTTCGTGAGCATTGGGTATGATGCCGATCCTCCGACCTCCTTCACCATGCGCTGCACGACAACTTCGCGTCCGAGTTATCGCCATCGCGTGGTCGCCATTGTCGCGACGGTGATCATCCACGCCGCATCCTTGGAGGAGTTCTGGAGACCTGCCCGGCCGGCGCTGACATTTGCTCTGATACCAATTGTCAGCCTTCACCCGGGGTGTTCAAACTCAGATACACACACAAGCTAAGAGGTATGAGTCAGATATTTGGTGCCGGCCTGAAGAACTCACGGCATTTTCTTCCTTTACTTATAAACTGCAAGTATTACACTGAATTGGAAAGAGCAAAGAAGGAAACTACAAAACGTGATTTCAAGGATCTGTGCCATCCCACAAATCTTGTAATCACGCATGGCTTTGCTACCAAATAAGGTTGCTCGGTCAGACCCTAAACTAGGAAAGAAAGCAGCACTGTCTAACCGAAAACACAAACTAAATGGAAAGAAGGACGTGCACAGGATTACTTGCCAACAGTCACCATTTGGATTGACGACAGAGGATTATTTCCATGATTTTGGAAATCGACGGTATATTTATGTAATATTAATAAAAAAATTGATTTTTTAAAAAAATCATTGTTTTTAACAGTACGTGGTCAGTCACTTCGTTGTGCTAGATCGCCTATGGACTTTGTTTCTTACATTTTTAAGGTAAGAGGCCCCAAATGGGCTAGTTCATTGGTCGCAGGATCAAAAGATTGGCACATTACACCCACAATTTACATGAAACACTGCAGAACCCTAGCCACCAGGTTGCAAGGAGTGTCACCACCAGCCACCTCCACCGGTTCGTTGCCAGCCCCTCTCCCTTATTATTCAGTTTTTTCCCGGTATTGAGTGGGTAGAGGACCTATTGACCCCAGAAGTAATTTTATATTTCTTTAGATTCTTATGTGTTTTTTTCCTAGATCAAGTGAATCCTCCGCTAGATTTTCTTTACCCTTGATGGGTTTTGATTGACGGACTCGCTTGGATGAAAATGGTGACGCCTACTAGAAACTGGCATCAAGTTGAGTTGGCTACTAATAAATATCTCGTGATTTACTTGCGATGAACAACACTACTACTGAAGCACAGGTCCTACACATTCATAACGATCAAAGATAATCTACTACCTACTGTCGTAATCATCAGCAAGCATATCGTTGTCATAAGATCTGGAGTACGTCTTCGACAAGGAAGATAAAGAAGTTCAATATGTTCAACAACCCAAGGATTTGATGGTAACATGTTGTTCACCAAGGATCTTTAATGTAAAAGTTAGGTACTTATGTACTTTTTACTATTAATATAAACTGGGGTATCTTTCTAAAAACATTAAACACCCTTCAAAAAGAAAAAATACAACCATATCCCTAGGTTACTACCCCAGCAAAGAAGGGGATTGACAGCAACTCGTCAACGAGGATGATCAAGTTCCTTACCATTGGCTCCGCATCAATTTTCCCCGGAGTATCCACTGTCGATCAACAGCAGTGAGGAACTTGAAGAGTGTCTTTGCTGCCCATGTGGCATATGGAGATTGTTGAGGGGAGCCGACATTCAATGAAGGCGATCGAAGGAGTCGCCAACTACATGCCATGGTGCTCCCTATTGTGCCTTGGACTAGTAATGAGGCCCCCAACCACGATGGTTGTAGACTTTGGTGGATCCAGATTTAGATCTAAAATCCAACTAGAGAAAATAAGGAGGTGGTGCCAGAGTAGTAGTCACCGTTAGCGGAAGACCCGGCTGACGGCAAGATTCTAGAAGCCCAAAAGCAGTGATCAACATCAAGACCCACAAAGGAAGAAACAATCCACGTAGAGGAGACTAGAAGCTAGCAAAAAACATAAATCTACTACTAAGTCTCGCTAGCGGTGAGCTGGAGAGGAATGGGAGGCAGTGGCGAAGCCAGGATGAAAATGGAGGGTGGGCTCAAAGCCTCAAAGGTTTTAGCATTCAGAAGTTCATTGTGTAGTGTTTATAAAGCAAATAAAATAGCAGTGTGTGTATCAAAGGTATAACAGCTAAACTAAATTTTCGACTAGATGAACTGATTGGGGGCAAACATTGATACTGAAGCAAGTTTATGTTGAATAATAGAATGTAAGGAATATAAGAAACATATCAGGTTATGTGGACATGTAGAACATAGAGTATGAGGAAAAGAAGCTTAGCACCTTCATTTGCAGTGCCCTGGATATATGAAGAAAGAGGCCTTCTTTTCTAAGAGTGTCAACACCAATAATAACTTCACAATCAGGATATGCCCGAATAATATCAACCATCTGCGCCTTAAAACTAAGAAAACATAAGTATAGAACATCCAAGCATAGCATGACGAACGACATAAATTTCTATCTTGGTCACATGCACTGCATTCAGAACACAAACTTATGCACAGGCAACTTGCTTAGCTTAGCTACCATGGTAGCAGGGCACCCATCCCATCTTCAGTAAAATAAGTAGGATAGCTGTGAAGTGCTGATCAAGAGGAAGAACGGTAGGTTTCACATTTCAGTGTGACATTCTGCTTTGAGTAGCATTAACAGCCAATGTTACATTTCTTATGGAAATACTATTCATGAGTTGCTTCATGAATCAGGATAGAAGCACAGCACAACGCTGAGTCTATTGACGTATAAGAGCAAAACTAAACTAAAATAGTTCTAATTGACAGCTCAGGATGGACAACGAAATTTGCCAACGGAAGTGTATCTGATGATTCTGGAAACCTTAACTGCAATAATGCGATAATGCAATGATACAACATACATATAATCTCTAACAATTCAGATTGGTCAATGTCAATAGCTCAATATAAAGAATACAGAAGTAGAACTAAAGACTAGAGGTTTACCCAGTCGCCAGCCGTCGGGCGTCAGTCGGTGTTGCCGCGTCGGTCGTCCAAGCCTCCAAAGGCCAACCGGCAAAGGCGGCTCCCCAGTCCCCAATTGGCCAATTCCCCACTCCGGTCCGGTCCCCCTCCCGAGTCCCGAATCCAATCGGCAAGATAGCGACAGCAATTGCTGCCTCAGACGCCTCACGCTGCCACGCCTCCCCAGATCCCAGCAGCAGCTCCCCTCTTCAGACTTCAGCAAATCAGCAGTTCAGCAGCCCTTTGGCTCCTCGGCCTCCTCTTGCTAGTTGCTAGCCTCCTGCTCTTCAGCACTTGCTAGTTGCTAGCCTCCAACTCTCCAAGGGCCAACCGAGTGACCGACAACCGGCAAAGGCGCCCAATTCCCCACTCGGCCCTTCCCGAATCCAATCCAATCGGCAAGGGCGTAACCGCACGGCCTCAGACGCGACGCCTCAGCAGCAGCTCCCAGCCTCCCCTCTTCAGGCTTCGGCGCAGGAAGCCAGTCAAGCCACAAAGTGCCGCCGGGCGCCCGCCCGGAGCCCTGGATCTGCTCGGCCTCGGCGGTGCCTCGGCCACCGCCCGCCCAGATCTGCGCGCCGCCTCCCGAATCTGCTCTCCGCCGGGCGCCGCCAGCCGCCACCGCCGCCAGGTGTGTGCGCAGCCCCTCGTCCCTCCCGTGTGTGTGCCATGTGCGTCTGTGGACTCTGGTCTGGTCTCTGAGTGGACCGCGTGGAGGCTGCGTCGTCTCTCGTCTGGTGGTCCGCCTGACGCCTGGGGTGGATGCCTCCAAGCCCTCATCTCTAGGGTGCTCGGGGCGGGCTGGAGAGGACGCTGAACCTGACGAAACTTATCCGGTGGCTTCGCCCCTTATCGGAGGGACTGGATTTAAAGGCCCTTCAGTTAGACTTTTTAAGTTAATTTATAATTAAATCTATATTATAACTAGTTTATTTTATATTATAGTTGATAATAACTTATTTTATATAATTAAATTTAAAAATAGAAAAACAGATTAACCCATTATAGGCAATACAAATGAATACAGAAAAAAAGAACCGACAAAAAAGCTAACAAATCAGAAAAAAGATAAAATTTACGAATAGTGAAAAATAAGTTGAAGCCAAAAATCTTACGCCAAAGTGAGCGGTGCTTAGGAGGAGGGCTCTAGTGGAAAAAGGGAGATAGATAACAAGAGGTTTAGGGTTTCTACGATAGCCGTTGGACTTGCTAAGCAGCGCTGCACACAAGTCCGGTCTCCAATTCGGTAAAAATGTTAATGGCCCAATTTGGTTATTATAAGAATAATTTTTATGATAAATCTATTCATATTTGTTTGTATGGCCAAGCACGATACTTTCTGATTCACTAGTCATTATGTTGAGATGATTTGACTACGTGCATACCAAATCGGCATGTATTTATGGAAAAACGAGAATACAAAAATGTGGAATATCTAGAAGAAACTAGGTGTCAATTTAATTAAGAAAAAATAAACACCCAAATCTACAACAAAGAGAACTTAAAACTAGGTTGTAGAGGTGTACTCCCACACTTTCCACCAAAAGAGCCAACTGAGGGGTGATCGGAATAACGATGATTTTTGACTTTTGCTGAAAAAACACTGTAGCTAGTTGAAAAAACACTGTAGGTGAGTTGATTTATTGAGTATAATTAAATATAAAAAATTATAAAAAAACCAAAAAAATGTAACTAAATTTTAAAAAAACGAAAAAAATAAATTTATTGAAAATTACTACAATGTCGCATGATGAAAAAATCGCCAATCGCAAAAACCAAAAGCCGAACTGATCGGTGCCTGAGCTAGGCTCAATTCCTTGATATGCACTTAGAAACAAAGTGGGAATTATTACTCACTCTTTGCCAAGCATCTAGTTATTTTGCAACCTTGAAATTTTTTCCTTCTGTATTCCTCCTGGCTTGATTATCCTTATCCTATTCAAATATTAAATCCGCAAGTCCCAGTTTGGTGTTATCCATTTTGTTCAATACATTAATTCATGGATCAAGTCACTGTGTATAGGTTCCGTACATCTTTTTTATCCCTAATGTTCGCTGGTTCTTGTCTGCCCCCTTGGACGCATATGAATTTCTCCATCATCTTGCGCCCATGCGCAGAGGTAGAGGTAGGAGATGGACCATATTTTTCTAGATCAACCCGAGACCCAGTCGACTTGGCACGGCTTAAGCACGGTATAAACACGTTACGTGACCGACCGTGCCGGTATAGCCCGAACGGTGGGCCAGCCTGGGCCTGGAAAACCAGCCCGTCGAGCGACACGGCACGACTCGATGAATCGTGTCGTGCTTGGGCCGGTCCGGCATGAGGAGCATGATGGGCACGGGTAGCACGGCAGGCACACCGGCGCCATCGGCCGCCTCGGCCTTGGCCTTCCGCCTCTCATCACCATCCCATGGATTCAACCCCCACAAGCCATCACACATCACAGAGCAGAAGAGAGAGGGACTAGAGGGGAAGAAGTATACCGTGCCAAGGGAAGGAGCCATCGGCCATCGATCCCGCGTCTGCGTCACCACTCACCAGCTCGTCGCCTCCCACGGCTCCTCCTCAGCCTCGGCGCCGCCTCCCTCCTCGCAGTCGCACCGTCTCCTGCGTCGATGCCACCTCGACGCCGCTTTGCCTCCCACATCGCCGCCTCCCGCCGCGGCTGCCGCCCACCTCCCACGCCGCCGCCTCGCCTCCGCCGCCGCCGCCTCCTGCAGCGAGAAGAGGACCAGGGAGCCCTGTGGCGCCGGGGGAGGAGGGGGCGCCGAGGTGGGGGCTTGGGGGGAGGGAGGTGGGGAGGCGGCCGGAGAAGGGACGGGAGGGAGGCGGTCGGGAGAGCCAGGGAGGGGAGAGGGGCCGGGGGAGTTGGGGGCGTCAGGGAAGGGGAGGGAAGCCGGGGGAGGGAGGGAGGCGGGTCGGGTCGAGGAGCAAGAGGAGTCGGGGAGAGGGGAGCTAGGCAGGGCGGACAGAGGATCAAGTAAGGGGAGCCCAGGGGAGGTGAGGGAAACCGGGGGAGGGAGGGGATCAGGGGAGGGAGGTGAGCCGGGGAGCAAGAGGACTCGGGGGAGGGGAGCTGGGGAGGGCGGACAGAGGGACCAAGTGAGGAGAGGCTGGAACTAGGAGGGACCGAGGGAGTAAAGCTGGGGAGCGGGGAGGGCGGAGGCAACAGAGCGAGTGAGCGACCGAGGGAGGTGAGGCCGGGGAAGGGAGGGAGGGAGGCCGGAGGGAGAAGAATCATAAGATTAGGAGCTACCGAGCGAGACCGGAGAGGGTGTTAAAGCTGAACTACTACTTGGAGCATGATTTTGCAAATATTGATCCTGATTTTACTGGTGGAGGCAAGATAAACTTGTTCGAGTGGTGATAGAACAACAAGCGGATATTTTCTATGTTGTCATATTTCACACGGGGTGTTCTCTTGGTGCCGGTGTTCACCATCTCTTCATAAACGACATTCAGTACGGTAGAAAGAATAATCAAAAAAAGGAGATCATCCTTCGCACCTAAAATAGTGGAGGCAATCACATGTGCTAAAGACTGAGAATTAGCTAAAGAGCGACAACAATATCAACTAGAGGATCCTGAAATCGTGCGGTGTACGCTGACCTCGAAGGTATGAACGACCTAGACATTGATAAGTAAATACTATGTGTGCATGTTGTTATAGTTGGTATGTACATATATTGTTACTGTACTCTTTTCCTTACTCGGGGAACCCCACTCTGGGGCGTAAGATTTTTAACGAGGCAGTAACATTGTATTTTAAAATATCAAGGAAAATTTACCCATTTTTTGAAATATCTACGTCCTTGTGTACCCATGTTTTTATACAACTAATCCAATTTCAACTAGTTTTTAACAAGATGAGTACAAGAAAAAGGAAGATGGTGATCGTCGCCACCATGGTTGCCGCCGTCTTCGTCGTGTATAGTTACTTCAGATTGGGCTTAGGCTAGCATGGCATGAACACTGGCATGATGGAATTTAGGCCGTGCTTGGACCTAGATGGAGGCGAGGCGGGCCGAAATGGCATGTCATGGTGGGATAACTGGACCGAGCCGGCACGGCACAAATCGGCCCGAAACACGGTGGACCCCCGCCCGTGCCAGCACGACACAACCCAACTCCCAGCTCTACGCGGAGCTGCCGAAAGTCGAGCTCATCCTCCTCGCCCTAGCAAGGAGTTTGCTCATGGAAGCACCACGTGGCCACGTGGGTTTGCAATCCATGAATGGGCGTTGGTTACTCCACTAGACCACGGTATGGGTTCATTTCATCTTTTGAATAAGATTCAAACTAACAAAAAATAAAAATAAATTGGGGATGGATAAGGCTAGGATAATCTTAAACAAATTATCATTATAAATTCCCTTATTGGCTCACTAATGCTGAAGTATGAGCATATTGCACACTTTTCCCTAACTTAAACTTTTGGTAAACTGATTGGTACATGAAACTGGATATTAAGATTAGTGATTTTTTGTCTATCCAACAATGAACTGTTTAATTTCTTCCTAGAAAATAGCCAAAATTCCACAGTTTGATCACTTTTATATTAGTGCCCCAACCCTAACCTTTCTACACACCTCCCACCTCCACATAGCCGCCGTTAGCCAACCACTCACCTCCACCAATCCCTAAAAACCTGGCTCACCACAACAGCTTCCCCTCATAGCCCACCATCTTTTTCCTTGTCTTCGATGGTTCACTTGCCGCCAATGACCACCCTAAGCACCTAGCTTGTCATGGCATGATTCACCCACCCTGCGTACTCCATTCCCATGCACGACAGCACTACCACCTCCACCACCGCCACCACCACCCATTGCCGGTCCACTACATCCCACCATATAGGGATGAATCCTAGTGAAACCTGACTTAACTCTAGCCAACCAAAGCCCTAACCTCGCTAGCGAGGACGACGACATTGGAGCACGAATCGGGAGGCAGATCAAAAGGTTAGAAATTTAGATGTTTTTTTTTAAGAAAACGTCCAAATGATTTCTATCAAAAATCCCATTTAAAATAGAACACCAAAGCAAAAAAAAAAGATACAAATTGTCAATATTCAGATATACTGTCTTCTCTGGGTTGGTGCCTTGTCTTTCTTTATTCCCAACGCCATGGGAGGACGGAGGGAGGTAGGAAACGGTGAATGCGCATGCAGCAGCAGTGTCTTATCCACCGCCACCGCATCCCCATCCAATCGAACGCCACCGGAATATGTTCAGTCACTCGCAGATCACATGACACATGCCAAATCAGGAAGGACGCTCGCGCCCGCCAGTGGCGCCCGACCACGTCCCCTCCCTCGCCGAGCGCGCCATGGTGCCATCCAGCTCGGGAATCGGAGCCCCCCAACCCCACAAAGCCGCCGGATAAGCTTGCAAACCGCGCCGCGGAATGGCCGCGCCAATGGCGTCCGGACACACGCGATGCAGACACAAGTGCGATGGGGTGTTGCCGTGTTGGTAAGCCGTTTGGACAAAGATCTCTTGCGAGAAAGGAGGGAGTCGGTCTCAACACAACAGAGCTGAAGATTGTGACATCAGCGGACAAGTGAAGGCCACACGGGCAGCACGAGATCAGTCCATGCTATTTTTGTGTTGTGTTGTCTTGTTCGTTGGCCAGTGGCCACATTAGCGTCTACCAATTCATACTGCACCGCGTGCATCATGCCGGCCCACGAAGTCGCAAATATCTCACAGGAAGTTTCCATGCATCTTAGATACATTATCTGCATATTGGTCTTCGCCATGGACAAAAGGAAAGAGAGGAACAAAAAAAAAACTCCATTTTCCACATGCTTGATCTTCACCGCTGACTAAATTAAAATGGCAAATTTACTTATACTCCGTCCCTTCCCTTTTAGATATTATTTTAGAACACGTGCAGTCGATCTTTTCAAACTTTAAGCTCCAATGTACGCAAAAATATTTGGATTTATCGTATAGAAATGATATTACTGGATTTGTCATATAAAAGTATTTTCATGTCATTATATATTTAATAATTTTTTCTTACATATAATTAAAAAGTAATTGTCAAAAAGTGCCAATACATGGAGGTAGGATTCCGTCACTGTGGGCGTCTCATCTATACAAAGCTACAAACAACAAATGCAAGCAATTTGTGCATTGTTTGGTCCAGCATCGACTTTTTTTCTCCAGAAGCTTTCTCAGGAGTTTTCTGGTTATGAAAGTGATGGCTTGGTTTGTCCATACATGCTTAGAAAGCTACTCACAACAAGACGATTAGAATGGGGTGACTTGAATTAATTGGCTTCCCAATCAGAGTGAACAGAAGCTACCCAAAAAGGCATGGAATGGAAACATAGAAGGACGGACTTTCCCTCTTCATCCTCATGATTCTGTTGTCATCCAAATGGTCGGCAACCTAACTTCACACAGGAAAATTCAGATATTTTCTCACCAATTCTGTCTATTACAACCGCCCAAAAACTCGCGGTCTTGTCGAATAAGTATATTCTTTAATTATGAAAGGATATCTAGTATTACATAGATAAAAGGGTTATTTATATTGGTTTATGTTTTTGACTTCTGCTTAGAGAAATCAGAAATTAATATAAAATAATTATCTTCTCGAAACGGTTTCTCCACTCCTCTCAATTCTGTCTCACTTCAAAGTTAAGACAGAAGGTCACAGACATATTATGCGCTCACTCCTCTCGCTCCTATCTTGCGTGCATATCCCTCCCTTACTTTTTCACTGCTCACCTCCTTCTTCTAAAAATCACTTCTTTCAGTCAACATTACTCATTTTCAACCAAAAAACATCAGTCACAGCCAAAATTCATCACTGCAGCCAATATGAACACCCAAAAATATCCAATTCCATCTCAATAACAGCAAAGGAGATCTTCCATATGTATATATATTACAGCGCATTCCGAAATCTACCCAAATCAAAAAGGCCCACGCCCAAGTATTAGTGGAATGTTATCCTAGAACACAATACAAATAGCCATCACAAATGCAGAAAAAACTCTAGGTTGTTTCAAATGCAACAAAAAGGCAAAAACCACTCCATGCTTCTCTATTATCTACACATACTAGCAGTATGCATACATAACCACGAGGTAGCTAGGTGCAGTTCCTAAAATCTAAGCCATCACTAGTTTAGCTGCTACAAATACATAACCTTACATACTAATTCGATCCTTACAAGAGACATATATATGTGAAAGACAATGGAGAAACAACCAGTCTCAAAAAGATTGAAATCTCCGGCTACCCTTTGAAGCTTCTTATTCATGCTGTCCCGCTTGTCCGTGCCGATGAGGATGCTATTGTTCAAGTGGCGATGTAGGCGACTGAACCGCTAGCCGCTCCGATACCTCTGCGAGAGACGTAAGGTTGCACTTGATCACGGCCTCAACGAAGTAGCAAGTCTCGTCCTTTGTGTTGCCGTCGGGCACATCCACCACGAAGGACTCGATCACAAGCGTCCCTGGCCTCCCATCGATGCTCTCCGGATGGACAGTTATGATGGATGAGTAGTTCTGAAGGACATGCAACACAGCGCATCAGTTTGGATCAAAGAAAAGCTTTAAGAAGTAGTAAAGGTCGTCAGTTCCGACATGTCCACGAACAAAAACCTTTGCTTTACAACTAAGGCACCGTGGTCAATTCATTTTTCAGGCAAGGTTCAAGAAAACAGCAAAATCACATGCAAAACAGATAGATTCAGAGTACATACCATTGCCTTCCAAAGAAGGCAGCCAACACGTCACAAATTCACAGTTTACACCGCAAATTATTAATTTGAAAATCAAATGAAGAACAGGAAAAGCAGGGTCAATTTCCTAGGATGTATCTTTCCATTCTATCCTGATCAGAAGTCAAAACCATAAGCTTCATGATCGTATTTGTCACAACAGTGATGAGGAACAAGGTAAATGCCTGATCTAGTAAGAGTGAGGGATGAGATAATGGTGGCCTCTTGAAAAGCTAAATGCTTTCTAACTACAGATGGGGCAAGCAGAGACTAGAATGCTACATATTTGTCACAACAACAAAAAATATTTCTGCAACCACGCCTATTGCATTCCATTTATAACATCCAATGATCAGTTTATCATGAGACTTGCAACACTAGCTAAGGAGTAAAAATATTTAGTAAGCAGGAACAAGCAAGAAACAGAGCATGTGCAAGAAATGGCTAGCAGTAGCACGGACCCTGAGCCGGTGGTCGCCACCGACGAATTTGACGCTGAGGATGTGCTTGTCGTCGTCGAGAAGCTCGAGCCTCTCGGTGCTGGTGGTCGCCGGCAGGCCGGTCTTGACGTTGACCTCCCGCACGCTGCCGATCTCGAGGTCACCACCGCGCACGACGCAGCGGCTGACGAACGGCTTGTACCGCTGCGGCTGGTCGAAGCTCCGCACCAGAGACCACACCTGCGATCGATGACCACCAGTGCACCATTACATCAATCAAACAGTTACATTGAAACGACCCATCCAAGTCGCCAAAACAGAGCACGGTTGGCACATTGAATTCTAGCATAGCAAACAAATGGTAGGAATCCAATAACCGAACAAGAAGTCAAGAAGACATCAACCGAACAAGGACATCAAACCAAGAGCCAAGAAACAAGAACTCCAGATCCACCAAATACCCACCAACCGAGGCAAACACACCCATAAAATCCAAGAAACGAAAGGAGCAGCAAAGGAAGGAAGGGTTGGGGTGCCTTACGAGGTGGACGGGGGCCTTGATGTGCTTGACGAGGGCGGAGCTGCACTGGTTCTCGCCGGGCGAATGGCTGTGCAGCCGCCGCATGTGCTCCGCCGCCGCTCCTCCTCCGACGCCGTTAGCCGCCTCGTCGCTGAGCCTCCACCCCCGCCCTCCTACGCCGCCGCCAACCAGGCCCACCATGCCGGCCCCTCGGTTGGATCCCTCCACCGCCACTCCGATTAGTGGTCGGGTCGCTCCGCCTCTTCCTCCTTGTGGTTGAGCTATTTTTCTCCCTCCTCCGCGTTTACTTGGCTGGCTTGGAGAGAGAGAGAGGGAGACAGAGACAGAGAGGAAGGGTGGTTTGGGCCAACTGGTTTGGTTGGTTTCCTTACACGGGCGGGTACAAAAATCTGCGGGGAGAAGGAGCGGTGGGGCCCACCCACGAGTTATCCATGCGCAGGCCTAGGGCAGGGAGGGGGGAGCTTCGAGGAAGCGTGCGCCGGGTCCATGGACCAGCGGGGTCGTTTTTAAGGATTGCTTAGCGACGAGGGTACCGATGATATTTTGCTAGTCAGTCGGTGCGTAACTGAAAATATCTCCCCTCCTATCACACACACAAAAAAAGAGTTGGAGAATAACAATTTTGTTTTTCTTAAAACAACAGTTTGTTTTACTTCTATAGGTTGCGACCTGATACAAATTTTAAAGTGTTATAATGTTTTATCAGAACCAGATTTGGTTTTATTTGCAAAACCACTGCTACCTGTTTTTCATAAAGCCGGTTTCCTGTAACGACGTTCTCAATGCTGTTGCCTATCCCTTTCCATCACATGAATTCAGCATATTTGCGTCACAAGGTTAAATAACCAACAAATTGTTCCATCGGGTCTTCTTCACTTGAATGATAGCATTACATACGTTTTGATGATGATAAATAATGCACTTTATTTATACGTACCAACAAAACACTATTAATTAAAAACTCGTTCTAGTTGTTATCTAATAATAATAAGTAAACTCGTTCTAACAGAATAATAACTTAAATTCGAACTCTCTGTGTATATCGTACTAATTTAGAATCACACTAGCATACACAGTGTAAATATAGATAAAATATCAACTATATGTATGATTAATAAAGGAAAAGACTCAAATATTATTAATTATCAGAGAACGATTTTACGGCCAAACTTACAACTTACTAACCTGAAGGGCTTAAGAATCTAGCAGCGGAAAACCAAAAATAAGCGTAGTAGTCACTCGACATGCCCACAGGCAATCGATTGAAAAGCGAAGTCCTAATCTGCGAAGTCGTCGAAATATCCTTCTTCTGCATTACAACAAAAAGGGTCATCACAGACGATTCAAAACTATCATCACATATAGTTTTCTGAATCGTCTGAATTTATATATCAGTGATAATCAGAGGTAATCATAGATGGTTTGTGAGCCGTCTGTGATAAATACAACACAGATGGTTTGTAACTAGAACCGTCTGTGAATAAAAATATTACAGACGGCTTGAACAAAAAACCGTCTATGATACTTTTCCATTACAGACGGTTGGTAGATAGAAACGTCTATGATATGTAAGTATCACAGATAATTTTTTGTTAGAGTCGTCTGTGATAATCCTTTATAGACGGTTTATACCGCAAAACTATCTCTAATAGTTCTTCTATACATAATTTATTTTTCTGTTTTTTGGTTAGCCCTTTGAAAACAAGCAAATACAGCAGCAAACAGAACAATACATTCTGTTGTGGAGATGGCCTCCACCTTAGGCCCATTCAGCCTGAGTGTTTTCATAGCATTGTAATGACTAGATGAGTCAGGCCCAAGAGGCCCATCTGAGTATATAAAAGACAATAATCCTAAGGTGGTACATATAACCAGGGGCAATATTGTAATAAGAATATGACGACAATATAAATAGTCCCCTTTGGTGATCCCAGGGGCAAGACCATATTCGATCAACATTTTCTTCAGTTTCACTATTATCTACTGTTTGG
The DNA here is from genome assembly GCA_036346265.1 of Melocanna baccifera. Classification (NCBI taxonomy): domain Eukaryota; kingdom Viridiplantae; phylum Streptophyta; class Magnoliopsida; order Poales; family Poaceae; genus Melocanna; species Melocanna baccifera. The sequence continues at coordinate 6,270,289 of CM070688.1, read as the reverse complement.
TCCTGAAACCACAACAGTTGGCGTTGTCCATAGGGAACGAGAGGATTAGAAAGCTGCGATATGAAGATGGCACCGATGGTAGCGATGAAGAAGAAGCGGAGTACGGCGGCAGTCGCGCAAGCCAGGGTTAGGACGGGCGGTCGATCGGAGCCGGCGCTGAGAGGAGAGCCCAATGCGGGTGATGAGTTGGCCGTCGGAGATGAGGTACATGCTGGTATCACTTCTAGCCGAGTCGATCCTACAGCGAAGCAGACCAGCGTTGCCGTCGATCCATCTAGGCTTCTGGGAGAAAGCTTCAGGGTTGATGGCGGTCAACGCGCTCAGGCGAGTTCTGTCTTCCGTCAGGATACCCGTCAGCCTGGAGAAACGTCCAACACCGGTCAGCTTCTCGGTATCGCCGGTCACTAGGTTGGAGAGCCAGGGCCCTTGGCTTCCTGGGTTAGAAGCTGCTAGGCAGGGGCCGAGGGCGCCCTGATAGCGGCCCTTGGCGCATTGCAACGTGAATTGATAGACCTCCGAGGTGCAGTACGGGAGTTACAATAGACGCGAAGTCATCCGACGCCTCTAACGGCCGCAGAGGAAGCCATCACCGAAAGAGTGGAGAGCCAGGAAGTCCCCCTCGCTAATGCCGGAGTACTTTGGCAGGTGGATCCGAGTCCCCCCTCTCCGCAGGTTTGCAACAAGCTGCTTGGCCCGAAGACTTCAAGATGCCCACAATCGAGTCCTACAAGGGCGATGCGGACCCTCGGGAGTTCATGCGTGTTTATGAAACTACTATCGAGGCGGCGGGAGGCGATGACTCCACCAAGGCGAAGGGTCTGCCTCTTGTTCTTCAGGGGATAGCACTCTCATGATTCTTTACCATAGAGCCGAATTCCGTGCATTCGTGGGAACAAGTTCAGAGTTGCATCTATAACAATTTTCAGGGGAATTACACTGAACGAGTCGATGCGAGTCAACTTTTCGCTATCAGGCAGAAACCAACGGAAAAACTTCGCGAGTATTTCAAACGGTTCGCCTAGATATGTTGTCAAGTCAAGGATGTCAATGAGACCACAATTATCAATGCTGCAATACAGGGACTTCGTCCGGGGCGCTAGCCGCGTATAATGCTCGTAAGCCCATTAAAACAGTGGTCAAGCTCTTTGACAAGATGGAGGAGTATGTCCGAGCGGAAGAAGATGCACAACTTCGTTGGGAGACACCCCTTCCTTGAGGAACCGGGACTCCGGGGAAAGCTCCGGTCATGGGCAACACCAGAGACAAAGACCAAGATATGTCCTAGGCATCGATGGAGCAGGTGACCGAGGCAATGGCAATACCCCAGTTGGCCGAGGAGAAGGTCGACGAGGACGAGGTCGAGGTTAGGAGAGAGCCCCAGGTCGAGACGGTGGTTGAGTGCATCCGGACTGGTTGTTCCCTAATCATTATCGGATTGAGCAGCAGCTCCAAGGACAATGGTGCGAGGTACATGGAAGAGGTGACCACCTAACCAGGAATTTCCCCTCTGTTGCCGCACTTCGGGAAAGCATCCTCCAAGATAAGGCTCTCACTGTGCGAGCACCAACAGTGGCGCAAATGCCGTTCTCGGTGGGCCAAGTACTTCCTCCTCCCCCTGCTACTCTTCGTATAGAAGCATCCGAAGGCACGCAGCGTCGAGTCATTAACGTCATTACGGGAGGATCATCGTTAAAAATCACATCAGAGAGGCAAAAGAAGGCGTACGTTCGTCGCCTCCATCATGTCGCTGCTTTCCCGGCGCTGGTGCCCCCGGAGAGTGCAGGAACTGAAATTACCTTTACAGCCGCCGATGCGGAGGGTATCGACTTTCCACATCAAGATCCTATGGTAATATGAGCGAACATCGTGAGATGTGATGTCAAGCGGTTTCTCGTGGATGGTAGAAGCTCGACAGATATTTTGTTCGTCGAAGCCTTTGACCAGATGGGTCTACCGCGAAGCCGGTTGCAGTCTTCGGGAGCTCCGCTCCAAGGATTTGGAGGCTAGCCTTTCCATGCCATGAGACGGATTCAGCTCGGAGTGTCCTTTAGGCAGAATGACCAAGAGAGGAGTGAAGATATTACATTCGACGTCGTAGACCTCCCCTATCCTTACAATGCTATCCTCGGTCATCCTACACTTAATGTTTTTGGCATGGTGACGCACCACAATTTCTTGTGCATGAAGCTTCCTGGTCCCTACGGCATTATCACAATTTATAGAGATCAAAACCTCGCCCGACAAATAGAGATGGGGGCTCGGAGGCCACCTCGCAAAGTTCACATGGTCGATGAAAGCTCCACTGTAACCGTCGCTGCTCCGCCTTCGGCTCGGGATGGACCCCCAAACCCAAACCTGACGAAGCAATCAAGAAAGTCCATCTGGGCGGTATGGAGGATCCTCAAAAAATATCTTTGAGGGAAGGGCTAGGCCCAAAGATAGAGCAGGGTCTCGGCTGGGTTTCCCGTGCTAATGTTGATGTTTTTGCTTGGACGCCGAGTGATATTACTGGTTTGGATCGAGCGATCATTGAACATCACCTCGCCGTTTGGTCTGACGTCAAGCTGGTTAAACAGAAGCTCAGGCGTATGTCTTTGGAACGCCAGCAAGCCACCAAGACGAAAGCAGCGAGTTGCTAGGTTCAGCAATAATCTGCGAGATCCATCACCCGGAATGGTTATCTAACCCAGTGTTGGTAAAGAAGGCCAACAACACGTGGTGAATGTGTGTTGATTGCACCAACCTAAACAAAGCCTGCCCTAAGGATAATTACCCACTCCCTCGTATTGATTAATTGGTTGACGCTACCGCTGGATGTCAATTGATGAGCTTCCTTGATGTGTATTCTGGTTACCACCAGATTCTCATGGCGGCCGAAGATGAGGCCAAGATAAGCTTTATAATCCCAGGAGGAACGTGTTACATCACTCGCATGCTGTTTGGCTTGAACAACGCGGGGCTACCTTCACCGCTCATTGCACTTATCTTCGCCGAGCAATTGGGAAAGAACATGGAGGCGTATGTCGACGACGTAGTGGTCAAAAGCAAGTAGGCAGGGACCCATCCGAAGATCTTCAAGAAACCTTCGCCAGCTTGCGAAAAGCCGAGTCAAGCTCAACTTGGGCAAATGCGTCTTCGAAGTACAAGCTGGTAAGCTCCTCGGTTTTCTGGTGTGTGGCCGAGGAATCCAGGCAAATCCAGAGAAGGTTGATGCGATCCTTTCCATGGAGTTGCCCAAAACTACGTGAGAAGTACAAAAGCTTATGGGTCGTCTCGCCGTCCTCAGCTGTTTCTTATCCCGAGCGGCAGAGTGGGGTCTCCCATTCTTCAAGACACTACAAGGATGCGATGGCTTCCAGTGGAACCACGAGTGTGATGCGGCTTTTAGCGAGCTCAAGATGCATTTGGCTAAGCTACCTACTTTGGTTTCTCCGCCACTAGCAGATCTGCTGTTATTGTACATCACGGCATCCTCAATAGCCGTTAGTGCGGTCCTCATTTGGGAAGAGAGAGCCATCCAACGTCCAGTATACTTCGTGTCGGAATCTCTCCAAGGGGCAAAGATACGCTACACCGAACTTGAGAAGTTGGCCTATTCACTCCTGATGGCTTCGCGTAAATTGCGACATTACTTTCTTACACATTCGATCACGGTGCCGTTGTCGTTTCCATTGGCGGAAGTGTTGCAGAATAAGGAAGCTACTGGGCGTATTGGGAAATGGGCAGCAGAGCTAGCACCTTTCTCTCTGACCTACGTTTCCCGTACGGCGATCAAGTCGCAGATCCTTGCCGATTTTGTCGTGGAGTGGACCCCGCCGGTCCAATATCAAACCATGAACCCTTTGGAGCCTATATGGATGCTCCACACCGATGGGGCATACAACGTTGCCGGAGCAGGGGTAGGAGCGCTCATTACTACACCCGAAGGCCATCGTCTCTCTTATTCTACCCGTCTGGAATTTCTTGCAACAAACAATGTGGTGGAGTACGAGGCCCTCCTCTTCGGTCTAGGAAAGCTTAAGGCTCTCGGGGCTCAGAGAGTCATAGCACACACTGACTCACGATTGCTCGTAGGACACGTTGATAAATCTTATCAAGTGAAAGATGATAATCTTGCCAAGTATCTGGCAGCGGTCCGAGCAAGCGAGCGGCATTTTCTGGGTTTTGCAGTTAAAACCATTCCAAGAGCGGAGAATGAAGAGACTGACGCCCTTGGCAAGGCAGCAAGCATGCGAAGGGTCTGAGGCCGATCTAGTGCACCAGATCATGCCCATTGAGGATTGGCAGGTGCAGATCAGCGCATTTTTCAGGGAACATATGAACCCGAAGATCCCTACCAACTTAAACGATTGCAACAGAGGACATGGACATTTCGATTGATCGAAGGGATACTTTATAAATGTGGAGTTTGCTCTCCACTCCTCCAATGTCTCTCCCATCCCGAAGGTCAGCAACTCCTCGTAGACATTCATGCCGGACTTTGTGGCTCTCAGATTGCTTCGAGGGCCCTGGTTGGAAAGGCTCTCAGACAGGGATTCTACTGATCAACTATAGCGACAGACGCCAACGATATTGTTAAAAAGTGCTAGGGTTGTCAATGGATGGCACGTATGGTCCACAAACCACCCAACGAACTGCACAGTATACCGCCAGTTTGGCCACTTGCTAGGTGGGGGATGGATATCATCGGACCCCTATCTCGTGCCCCTAGAGATCTGCGGTTCATCGTGGTTGCCTATGAATACTTCTCCAAGTGGCTGGAGGCATCTGCCTTGTCGAAGATCACCTCAAGTGCTGTGCAGCGCTTCTTATGGCAAAATATCATCTGCCGATTTGGTGTCCCGAGAAATCACAGTTGACAACGGGCTTCAATTTGACTCCACAGCTTTCAAAGAATTTTGTCGACAGATGGGGATAAACCTTCATTATGCTTCGGTAGGACACCCCCAATCTAATGGAGCAGTGGAACGTGCCAACGATACCATCTCTGCAGGGCTCAAGAGGTGTCTGGTTGGCCTTCCGAAGGGCACTTGGCCGCAACAATTGTCAACCGTCCTTTGGTCCATCCATACTACGCCGACACGTTCTACAGGGTTTATACCGTTTAAACTCCTCTTCAGTGATGAAGCAGTCACCCCCCGAGGAAATAAAAGCAGGATCCGAGCGAGTTACCATCTCGGCGCCACCTGATGAACGAGCAATTTCTCTTGATCTTCTTGGTGTCCGATCGAGTGCAGTGGAACATATCTCCAAATATATGCGCATAACCGCCCGATCTTACAACAGACTCGTTCGCCACCGAAGTTTCTGAACAGGGGATCTCGTGCTACGCAAGGCGCTACACGCTCCAACAGTTAGAAAACTTGACTCGAAGTGGGAAGGACTATATATCGTTGTCGACAGGCTCCGCCTAGGAGCTTATTAACTATCCACCCTCGAAGGCTAGGCTCTTAACCACACCTGGAATGCAGATCATCTCCGACGGTACTATGCTTAATGAATACGTATTCCCCACTACGTGAATGCTTTTGTAAAAATTACATTCTGACCACGGATAATGTTAATAAATCGCCTTGTTTATATGTATTTATTGATGGCCATCATTTGCATCTGTATATGTGTAAATCGCACGGTGCCGCCTCGTGCACCCGACGTACTCTGCGGAGTATAAAGCGTTGGGGATGTAATCGTCCAAGGCCAAAATCTGTCGGTGCAGCCAGCGAGCGCCCGATGTACTCTGCGGAGTATAAAGCGCTGGAGACATGGCCGCCCCAGGCCAAAAACCGTCAGTGCCGCCAGCAAGTGGCCGACGTACTCTGCGGAGTATAAAGCGCTGGGGATATGACCGTCCCAGGCTAAAAGCCGTCGGTGCCGCTACTGAGCGCCCGACGTACTCTGCAAAGTATAAAGCGCTGAGGACATGGTCTCCCCAGGCCAAAAACCGTCGGTGCCGCCAGCAAGCACCCGACGTACTTTGCGGAGTATAAAGCGTTGGGGACGTAGTCACCCCAGGCCAAAAACTTTTAGTGCCGCCAGCAAGTGGCTGACGTACTCTGCGGAGTATAAAGCGCTGGGGACGTGACTATAACATCCCAAAAATTTTATTCCTTTATTAAAATATTTATTGGATTTTCCTGGATTGTATTCCAAGCCCTGGTTTGAGAAAAACAAAAAGTATTTTATTTTATAAAGGCCAAAAGGAATTTATTGCACTCATGAAAGTCAAAATAAATGTAATTCTTTTCCTAAAGTCAAATATGTGATTACTTTAATTTTCAAGAAATTATAAAGATTTAAAACCCTCCCTTTAAAGTCAAATTGTGTTTGTGTAAAGATCAATTATCAAAATGGGTTGAAAATATTTTTATTAAGTCTAAAATAGTCCCAGAAGGTTCTCTAAATTTTTCAAAATTTATTTGGTATTTTCTGAGTTTTCTAAAGCTTAAAATCATTTCTGGAAATCAAAAAGAAAATTAAAAATCCAAAACCCTCCCAGGGCGACAAGTGTCACCCATCGGGCTGATCCACGCCGCCGGATCTAACCTCAGCCGTCTGATCTCATTCAAACCCTCTCCCCCGCCTTCCCTCTCTCCGCGCGCGACGCGTGCCGCACATCGGACCGTCCCATCCCCCGCCCAGATCGATCCCAGCCGCACCCGATCACTTACCGCTTCGCCGCTCCTCTCTTCCCTCCGATCGGCGCGTGGCTCAATCCCAGCCATCGCCTGTTGCCGTACTAGATCACAGCCGCCCCCTCCCACTTAATGCACCGCTCGGCTCAGATCTAACCCCCGTTGCCGGATTGCATCTCAACCGACCGTCGTCACTTACCCCTTCGCCGGTGGTCAGCGGCCCCGATCTCTCCTTGCCACCCGTCGAAGATCCGACCATCGCCTCGCCTCCTTCCTTTTCTTCTCTCTCGCTGACCGGTGGGCCCCACCTGTCGGATCCGTCTTCCCCGCCCCCTTTCCTTTCTTCCCCGCGCGATCGCCGCCCGCTGCCGCCATTGAAGCCGAAACCAAAGCTTTAATTGCTTTGGTTTCTTTCCCGTTTACTCCCCACACCAACGGCAAATTCAACCTCCGCCTTCACCGCGTCCGTTTCGGGCATAATTACCCCTAATCGCGCCCTTTTACTCCGTCGCATTCACCCTCTCCGGCCGTTTCCACTCCGGCGTGCTACGCGCGCCCGTTACTGCCTCCCCCGGCCTATATAAGCCCTCCCCGAGGATCTCCTCTCCACACCGCCCCTGCCCCTCTACTCAATTCGAGCAATCAAGCCCCTGAGAACCCCCTGCGCTCGTTCTTCTACGCCAGCCTCCAGCAACTCCGGCGAGCAATTGCCGTCGCCTCAAGCCTCCCCGAGCTTCACCGATGCCTCCTCGACGTTGCTGGTGCCTAGGCGATCCTCGACGACCTCTGCCCCGAGCATTTGCCCCACCGAGCCCCTCCGCCGCCGTGAAGCCCTCTCCGACCGCCGCCCCTCTCCGTCGATCTTCCTCTCCGGCCACCCTTGGACTTCGTGTGAGGTACCAGGACACTCCCCTCACCCTCCCCGTTAATTCCCGCGCATTGGCCGGCGCCGCTGCCCGTCGGAGCTCTGGCAACCATCGGGCCCCGAGCGCCACCGCCGCCGCCGCCCGCCTGCGTCGGGCTGAGGTGGCAACAGACGTGGCCGCCAGTTGGGCGCCACGCCAGCGCCACCCGGCGCCTGGCGTGCGCAGCCACGTCGGCATATTGCCGTGACGTGGCAGCCACGAGGCGGCCACGTGGTGCCAAGTGGCAGCCACGTGGAGGCCACGCCGCATCACCCGCCAATTTTAAATAAATCAAAATCCCATCGCGTCATGCTGACGCAATAAAACTAATTTTCCAATATAAAAATAATTTGGCAGAAAACCTATTTATCTTGTTGACGTCATATTTTAGATTTTCCCCACCGCCAATTTTAAATAAACCGAAAATCCCTGTTGACGTCATGCTGACGCAACAAAACTGATTTTCCAATATAAAAATAATTCGACAGAAAACCTATTTATCTTGCTGACGTCATATTTCAGATTTTCCTTTAGGAAAATAATTCTTGCTGACGTCATAAATGCTTTTCGGTTTAAAAATAATTTCAGAAATTGAGTATTTTCTTTTTAATTGTATTAAAACTTTGGAAGGCTATAACTTCTTCATTTTAACTCCAAATTGATCCATTCAAATTTCTAAATTTTTCTAAAATCATGATCTATCCATTTCTGGCATCATTTTGAAATTTTGAATTTATTTGAATTTTGTTTTTGAATTTCTTTTGAATTGGCTCTTTACGTTAGATTTTGACGACAGATATGCATGCGCATTTCTATTCAAATTTAATTTAAATTGCTTAAATGTTAGATATGCCCATAATTCTTTGAATATGGCCAATTTGAATTTAACTCAGATACTTTGTCACCCTATTTAAAACTAGTTAGTACCATAGTATTGACTAGAAATTTTATCAAATACTTAGCCCGGCTTAGTATAATTTTAGGTGCGATAAATTCTTTCACATGAAATGATAGTCCTTTTGAATTCTTGACTTCGGTGAGTCAAGGGTAGTTTATAAAAATGGTTTAAAAATGAAAATAAAAACTCATGATTTGGACTTAGGCTAATGGTTAGGTGGTGGGTACCGGCATGCCTCGTGTTTGGTGACACCCAGGGAAAAATCTTTCGGGCAGAGAAAATTTTTGGTGGGGGACGAAAGGGACGAAACAAACGAAATTTCGGAATTTCGGCTAAAATTCCGTCCAAAATTTTTAAAAGCTGTTTGAATTCTGCGCTGAAAACAGAACGAAATGCATCCGAAACATGGACGAAATGTGGACGAAATTTGGACGAAAATGCCAAAATTTCGCCCATTGCCGTGTTGGTCAGAAAAAAAACATCTTAAAAAAAGAAACAAAGAAGAAGAAAGCTTGGCAGAGCTTACAAAGAAACAACATCTTTTGGAGTCACGTTTCTATGAGCAGTTGCAGCAGTAATCAAAACTTGGTGTCTCTCACATTCAACATGGTAATTATCTAAAAACAAACATGTAACAAGCTAGTATGAAATGCACCATTCATATCGTAGCATTAGAAACAGTAAAGGCGCTGATGATCTCAATGCCCTGGCCATCGCAGTCGATGGATACCGAGCAGCCGATGACGTTGTTGATGTTGTGATGTCGTCGCGGTGCCGGTCAGCGACGAAGCAGCCGGCATGGGGCCGGGATGGCCGCCGGCCGCGCTCTTCTTGGCCGCCGCTCGCCGCTCGCCTGGAACCTTCAACCTTGCAAGATGGGGAATTGGCGCCGCCCGTTCGGGACTGGGAGTTCGGGACTGGGGTTAGGCACTTAGGGTTAGACGGCGGATGGGCCTGGTGGGCTGCCGTGCACTGGGCTGCTTGCTTAAGCGGTGCGAGCGAGCGAATTCAAAAACGTCCGAATTTTTTGGATGTGACGACGCTTTTTTGGTTAGCAATGAAAGCACCGAAATTTCGGTGTTTCGGCGAATTTTTGGGCGAAAAAGTTTTCCCTGGTGACACCTGATCGATTGTCGTGCATGTGGGTATGTGGTTGAGCCTGAATCAACTTAAGGACCGTTTCTGTGAATTATTTTACGAAGTCACTTCGTACTACCACAAGTCCAGTATGGGACAGACTTGGCTAAGTAATTCGTGAAGTTCCAAATATAGTCTTACTATAGGCTGAATGTGAGTGTGACGTAGGCCGCGAGAAGTCTCACATGGCACCAGAGGGGGCTCCAACTCGTGGATTCGAGTTGTGGTGAAACCTTAGTGGCGGCGTGATTATTTTGGCTATGGATCATCGGAACAGCCTAGTCATGAACTCTCCGCCACACACCTAAGGCAGTGTGCTTATCGCGTGCCTCAAGTGAGAGGGAATGTCTTGTGGGTAAAGTTGTACACCTCTACAGAGTTAAAACCTATCCTGGATAGCCGTGTCCACGGTCATGGACATGCTAAGTAGAGTCTTCACAGATTAGACTTGAATTTTACAAAACTTGGTTTTCGACAAACTCAGTGGTTTTGGTAATGGTCCAGGTGGATTCCCGTGGTTAGGTTAGTGTAGGTCGGAGCCTACACTAATGATACTACTTCGCAAAAATGATGTTAGTATTGATGTATTGAAAATTCAGATTTTCATACTTATGCTATTGTATTTAAATTCAGTACTGCTTTTCGCACAACTAAACTTAATAAGCCTCCCTTCGTTATTCCTATGCTTGCATGAACTCTGTTATATTCCCGGTGTAACTTGCGTAAGTACTTTATGTGCTTACCTTGGGAGTACTTTTTGTGCTCACCTTGCTAAATCTGTTTGACTTTGACAAATGACACGACGGTGAGGACTACTTCAAATAATAGGACGCGTGTTACGCCATTCGCCGTGGGAGGTGGATGGGTCGCTCGCTACCTTTACCGCTTTTTCCGCCGCTTAATTTCTTTTGTTGGCCTTGCGCCCCTATATTGTAAGACTTGGCCATAAGGCCGTATTTTTGTTTAATAATATTCTGTGGTAATTTTTGCATGATATACATTACTGTTGACCCTGTGTGCACTAGCTTTTCCTGGGATAGTGCGATTTACACAGAAGGACTTGGAGTCGTTGTTCCGGGTCCCGACAGTGACCATCCCAGGGGGCTTCGAATGTCTTATGCGACCTCCTCCTTTAGCCTGAGGAGTTTAGAGGCTACGAAGGATCTGTTGACCCTTAACCGTGAAGGGGGTTCTCGTTCGCTTTAATTTGTCACTACGATAAGGTGTCAACTTCGTCGGCACCAAATCGAGGGATGGAGACGAAGTGCGCACTACTCTTAAGAGGTTATCGAAGTCGGTTCGAAGGTGGTTAAGTAAAGTGTGCGCGCAAAGCATGCACTTCCAGCCGAAGTGTGCGCTTACAAGAGAAGTGTGCGCCTACAGGCCTCGCTTTATTACCAACTACGTGCGTTCCTATCTTCGTGATGCAAGAGTAAGAGAAGAAGGTTATGAGTCAACTACCCTTCGGAACATGATCCCAATAGAAAATTCGAAGGATACAATTTGCCGCGATTGCAAGCATCAAACATTTAAGAAGTCTTATTCGTTCGAAGACTCTACTTTAGCATCCTCCAGATCGACAAAGACTTCACCCCGGGGTGTCCTGGGTTGATTGGCCCAAAAATGTAAAGAGTCTTCAGCGAAGCTCCAGTGCCGAAGTCGACGCCTTACGAGACGATCTGAAACAAGGGGCATATCTCTAGCAAGCACCTACTCGATTCAAGTGGTCGACAAAGATCAGTATGTGATGCAAAGCTTTGACATTATGAAGAGTGATGATTACATTATGCAGACTTGCTGCTACAGAAGTAGGTGATAAAGCAGGAGGACTTCAGAGTGACACCTGCGGAGCAACACCAGAGTCCGATCCAGTCTCCTCACCTTCGTCTCGGTAAGGGACTTCATCTAACCACCGCCCGAGATCGGTGTTAGCTCCAAGGGTATGCCGCAACGCGATCTTGGCAGTGGACTTGACGATGAAGTCCCAAATGCACTGGTGGAAGGCGTGGACGGATCTTCAAACGGCGTAAATAGCCCCAGACATGACGCCGCCTCTCGTGGAGGTCCAAACAGGAGATGCCACCGCCAATATGCGCATCTACGCGCGTGAGCAAAGCCGAGCAACATCTTTGTCGTCACCAAAGAACAGTGATTGTCGAATGAACGCGCGCGATCGATGCTACGGAGACTGCTGGAGGTGTCTTCGGGGCTGTTGGTTCGAGGAGGGACCTCGACCGCCAACTCTGCCAGCGTGTTCTCCAGCGATTCCATCGATTTCCACGCCAGCAGAGAAGCATATCCAAGTCGGCATCCCATGGCTTCGACATCGGATGTTAGCCGCACTCTCTCTACCTCTAATTTGGAGATTTGTGCAGTAAGCCCATGCGTTCTTCCGTGGCGGCTTCTCGAGTCCGCGACAAGAATTTCAGTCGATGGCTTTGGCACCCTCTGGGACCAATCGTTGAGCTTCGACAACTAACACCTCACCTGGAGGACTCGAAGGGGTGCCCTCGAAGGGCAGCAGACCTCGCGTCCCGAACTCCAGCCGGTCACACTGCACCGACATGGGGATCTTAGTGGTGTGTATCCTTAACGGTGAAGAGCGTGGACTGCAAGACCCGTAATGCCTAACGGGCGAAAGTCCGGAGACATTGTCGCCTGAGAGGAGGGGCAAAACATGGGGATCCGGTGTGAAGTCTAAAGGCGGTGAGAGGAGGGGCAAAACCGTGAAGTCTAAAGGCGAAAAGGAGTCGACCGCTCTTGTAGCTTGATCAACAACTCTTGGCTGTGAACCGTCGCCATCTTCCCTTTCAGTAGTCCCAATAAGGAAATCACCTGTCCTTTCCGCGGGGACCAGAGTTTCCACCTTGACCCCTGAAGCAATGACCTTCACCTCGATCTCGGGGGCAGTAGCCCCCACCTCGACCTCGGGAGTGGTGGTTCCCATCTCAGCCTCTGGGGCAAGGACCTCCGTTTCTATCCCAGGGGCCATGGTCTCCATCTGGGCCCCGGGAGCAGCAGTCTCCACCTCGGAATCATAGCCGTCTAGCAACATCGTCATTGCTACCAGTGGCCGTGGTGGGGCGAATGGACACCGGGGAGTTGATGTCTTCGTTGACGCGGACAGGAGAGCTAAGCTGGGCGTGCTTAGCTCCGCGTGCCTTAGAAGGGGAGCCAAGATTCGGCTCCTCGCAAGGGGCTTCTTGTGGGCCCAGCCCCACACTGACGTCTTCGTCAGTATGGATAGGAGAGCTAAGCCAAGCATGTTTGGCTTTGTGTGCCTCAGGAGGGGAGCTCGGATCCGACTCCTCGTGAAGGGCTTCTCGAGGGCTTGACCCCATGTATGCTCATTTTTTGAGGCCCGAGTCAGCATGATCCGCAGAGTTTGACTCTGCGGCGACAGCAACGTCCAGCTCCCTCACCTCGGAGGGGGGGTGCTCCAGCATGGAAATCCCAAGTGCCTCGCACGCCCGGTTAATTCGCCCATGGTTCGTGGTTATCGACTCCCGTAGGCTGTGTTCCTTGGCGATATACGATCCAAGGAATGTAATGGCGGCTCACTTCACGCCTTCCAGCATCATCCCTACAAGGGCATGACAAGTTAGGAGGATACTAAAAGCAAGGACTTATACCACCAATCACTCAAGGACTTACGAAGGTGCTCGGGTCGGTGTAGAGAAGCGATGGTAGGACGGACACCATCATCGCGTGTACGGCTAGACTGGATGAACCATTGGTGCACTAGCAGAGACACCCCAAACATGAGGAACTCCTCCGCCAGATCCCGCATGTTAAAATGAATTGCTACCCCGACCAGTCTTCACGCCTTCAACTCGTCGTCGCGATCAAGGGCTACCGAAGGGGATATATTGAAGTCTAGTGTCCCCCCAGACCACCTCAGTGTGTCGCTCTCCTCCAAGTGGTGGTAAAACCAGTTACGTGTCCAGTTGGACTCCCATTTTGTCCTCGTCGCATTCACCGGGAACAACTTCGTGCATTGTGATCGCAGCACAAAATTGATGCTGACGAGGTTGACGTACTCGCCTGCCCCAATCTTCTTGGGCTGACACCGGGCGTCGTGTAAAAAGCAGAAGAGGAGGGCGCTCGGCAATGACCCCTCCGTCCAACACACCCAGCAGAAGACAGCAAGGCGCACGATGGCATTCAGGGTTAATTGCGCCAGCTCCAGCTCATATCGGCGGAGAACCTCGCCCACAAACGGTGCTGAGGAGAATCACAGGCCGACGTCAAAGTACGTAGAGAACACCACGACTTCAGATGCCGAAGGCTGGGGCTCTTTCTCGTCGCGAGGGGGGAGCCAAGCACCCTCCGACTAGAAATCCTGTCTTCATGGACTAGAGCGTGAATCAACTCTTCGGTGCCCAGGCTCGTCCCCAACGTGTTGGAGCAGTTGCCATCCATCTTCCTGGCCGCGCTCCATCATTTTCCGACGACGGAAGACTCCCGCTTCACGAGCTCGTATTCAATCTCGACTGGACGGCAGGAGCGAGTCATCTTGACGGCAAAGAAGAAGAACAGGGTGTGGAGAAGAAGGCAAGCACAAAGGGAATGCTGTTGCTAGAGAGCAATGTGTACAAGTGAAGTGTTTCCTGGAAGAGGCATTTGCCTTTTATTGGCCGGGAGCCTGGCTGCGGGCGTATGCCCCCTTGATGGCGCCACCTTAAGTTCGCCGGTGGCCCCTCGGGATGCAGGTTGAGCATCGGGCACGTGTGAAGCGACTAGATGGGTATGGACATCAATTCCCAAGCATCACGCCTTGGGGGAGTGTGAGGGGACAGGCAACGCGGACATGGTGGCCCAACAGCCACCTGACGCGTAACTGCAGAGTCCCATCAGCTGTACTTCGGGAGCGCCCCATACCTTGAAAACACGCGAGGCGACAGACACACCAGCTACGACCCTTCAATGGCCAAGCAACATTTTTTCGGCGGTACTGTACTTCTGATAGATTGCCAGTGTCGGGTGCCCCTGAGGACACATAGCTGTTCGGCCTCCGATGTACGTGTTTGCTTGACGTCCGCCGCTCGCTACGGCTTCTCTTCAACCAAAGCTTTGTGAAGGCTACGGCGCAAAGTTGATGAAGACAATCGGACTTCATGGGACCGCCAACACAACAAGTAAAGACTAGAGGCTTCAAGCGCAAGGACTCCGTCGGTTGCCCCAGGAACGTGTTCAAGATCGGAGACCTCGTTGCATTTCGCGGAGATTGCATACCACGCCTAACTACCGAAAGCCTCTCGCACGCTTCAGCGATGTACATCAAAGAAAGCGCGAGGATGATGGGCTCCGCGTAAGTTGGGCGAAGACTAGAGGCTTTGAGGGTACGGATTTCACAATGCCCCGAGGGCTGCAAAGGTGGAGGAGGCCAAGTGGTTTGACAACACAGTCTTGACCTACCTAAGGTAGAGCATACGTGAGGGTATCCATCCCTACAATGTGAACAAGCATGCGTACTCTTGGCAAAATGCGTGCCTGGCTCTGCATTTCCTCGTACGATGAAGGGAGTACCAAAGATATAGAGGTCGAAGGACGCCAGTAAATCATACACTTAAAAGCACAATGACATGAGGGATTTGACGAGGCCTTTTACTGCTCATGCAACGGTACAATACTTCGTAGTTACAAGTGCGGAGCACCTAGAGTGGCCTCCTTTTCTAAGAGCTATTTTAACACACTGAACAAAGACTTCACGATTATGCGGGCCCTCTAAATTGGAAGCACCAGAAATCTTCGTAAAACCCCCGTGTCGCAGTCGGCGGAGCATGATGCTATCTGAGTTAAGAAGCACGCACAAGCAATAGGCCAGGGGAGAAGCCATGGGCGTCCGAAGTCGAGTTGCGATGCTCCCGTGTATTGATCATACGAATAACGCAAGAAATCAACCTTAAGCTTACACTTCTGAAGAAAGGAAGCAAGGTGCCCGTGGGGAGTGTCCTTGTTGGGGTATCGCCCTGAGACGGAGGGGTCAAAGCTCCTCCCCGGAGTTAGGAAGCCCTCTGCCCAGCACATCCCATAATGGACGACTGCGCTCGGTGTCAACTGCATCGACTATTGTCCATCTTGCCAGCGTACCTCGATAGAGGAAGCTGTGACGGCCACCTAGCTTCGTAGCCACATGCCGCTGTTTGCCGATGACAAAAAGTTTTTAGTTATATCGGCACCAGAACACCGGATCTCATCAGAACTCCAAAGTTAGGCGCGCTTGGACAAGAGGAAAATAGGATTAGAAAGCAACATGGGCCATAATGGTTGGGGAGTTTGGAAGATAGGATGGAGCGTTGCTGGGCCGATCACCCCTTATTATAGAGTGCCCGAGTGAAGCTCCGGAATTACGCTTCGGACGTCCCATTGGCTGTGCCTCGCAAGCACGTGAAGCTCCGACAATTACGCTTCGGACATTCCATCATATGCACATCAAAAGCACGTAAAGCTCCACCAATTACGCTCCAGATGTCCCATCTATTGTGCCTCGAAAGCACATGAGGCTCCACCAATCACGCTTCAAGTGTTTTGATGGACACATCCCAGAAGCGCATAAAGTAGTAGTTGATACCCCGCACACCACTGGCGTACGGACAGGAGGCAGAATGGACGGAGGAGACCAAAAGGTTTGACAGCACGGCCTTAGCCCATCCGAAGGAGAGCCTTTGGTCGTAAGAGGCTACTGTTATGGAGATGGCCTCCACCTCAAGCCCATTCGGCCGGAGTGTTTTAATAGCATTGTAATGACTAGATGAGTCAGGCCCAAGAGGCATATCTAAGTATGTAAAAGACAATAATATCCTAAGGCGGTACGTATAACCAGGGGTAATATTGTAATAATAATATGACAACAATATAAATAGTCCCCTCTGGGCGATCCTAGGGGCAAGACCATCTTCGATCAACATTTTCTCCAGTTTCACTATTCTCTAATGTTTGGTCCCGAAACCACAACACATTCCATTAAGATTAGAATCCACCATTATAGCATAACAAGATAACAAGCATATTATCCATCTAATACAGCAAGAATATGACAACAAC
The DNA here is from genome assembly GCA_036346265.1 of Melocanna baccifera. Lineage (NCBI taxonomy): Eukaryota > Viridiplantae > Streptophyta > Magnoliopsida > Poales > Poaceae > Melocanna > Melocanna baccifera. The sequence goes on along the minus strand of CM070688.1, from coordinate 6,253,670 downwards.
ACATATCATAATCCTATAAACCCAACTCTTTAACATGGTAAGAATATATAAGAAGCAGAGATCCTAGCAGACAGTAGAAGTTGGATACAACTGGATGTCCTTAACGCCTGCCATCAAGGAAGAGAAGGGAGGGGATTGGATGGTGGTCAGATATCATTGGCAATGAAGGAGAGGTATTGGTGGTAGCGTCACCTTGTGTCACGACAGTGACAATGCATAAGACATTCTTACGACACTTATAACAAGAGTGTCTTGTGCACTAAACTGTGGTGTTACAACTGGAGGCAGAGGAGCTAGCTCACGGCGGTAGTCTCGGCGTCATCTAAGGGGGATGCAAGAAGCTAGGAAAGGGAGAGGGGAATTAATACAGGCAAGAGGTGGGAGGAACCAGTGCTTGCAGTTCGATGCGGAGAGAATGGATGGGTGAGATCGAAATCTTGGAGGATATACCATGGATCGGTGATGTGTCATTATCACAGATGGTTTGTTATACAAACCGTCTATGATAATGCACATATCAAAGACAGTTTGTTATACAAACTGTCTGTGATAATATCCGTCGCTTCGCCTTCAGCAGCCAATCCCCAAGTGCCAAGTGTTGCTTTATTCGGATTGTCCGATCGTCCTGAACCCTTTGGATCGTCTGATCATCCTTACCAGAGAAGGTTTGTTATACGAACTGTCTATGATAACGCTCAAATATGCACGCCCTACTCCCGCCTATTAATATCCCGATGCAAGCAACCCTTAAACTTCCACACTGTTCTAGCATTATGTGTAGTGCGGTACACAATTCTTTGATACCACAAACTCAATCTCTTCTAAACTGCCCTCTCCCTTATCATCTTCCTCACCAGATTTCTCAATAATGGCATCTAATATCCTTTTATTCTCCTTCCTCTCATCTATCCATTATAAGTTGTTCGGTCGCCACCTTACACAAGCGGCTAACAACTTACGTCTGGAGCAGCTCCTCCGCTCACACTCTGCTCTCCTTCCTCGACTCGCTTCCATCCGTCAGCTAGACCTCATTATCCACCGTCGACAGAGGTGTCTCATTTTTGCTCAGGAAAGGGAAACTGCCCTCAGCCTCGTTCTTCTCTTCAATATGCACAAAGCGGAAGAAACTCTTGCGGCAGTGAAGAGGCACATGAATAGCCTTGCCGATCAAGCAGAAGTAACTAATTTTGAGGAAGATTATCATGGCATCCTCTTTGAGATTATGAACCATGTTAATGATTTGCCCAGGCTAGAGGAGGAAGTGAAGAGGGCAAGGACAATCTTCACGACATTCGAGAACGCAGCCGCTGATCCTCTAACTCCAAAAGTAGAAAAGGAAGCATATGAAGCCTAGAAGACCAACATCTGAAAATCACTTTTTGTGGGACTTTTATAATAAATTTGACTTGAATTTGTCTTTTGTAAATTAATGTGACTAGTCACACTTATCAATGAATTATTAGTTGGACAAAAGAACCACGTAGCTTCTACATGTAGTTCATATATGAGATAGTTATTTTGATCATATTCATTTAGAAAATATCTACTTATGAGGTGAGAAAGGCATGACAAAGGACAAAATACAAATGGTTGAGTCATATGTGATAGTTTCATAGGCGATTAAAGTGTTATTGAGGTGAATGGCAAGACCAATGAATTATTAGTTGGACAAAAGAACCAATAAAGTCATAAGTACATTGGTACTCAGCAAGTCGTTTGTAACAAAGATGCAATATAATATATAAGGCTTACCAATAAATGGCTGGAAGGTTACTTTGCAGAAAAAATAATTAAAGTAAATATAATAAATAGATCACCAGTCGTGAATTGAGTATCTACCCTTCGTGAATTGGATGGTAATAAATAAATAATCAAGAGAATTGAATAAACCGCTCATGAACTAACCATTCATGAATTTAAACACTAGTAAACAAATCATTCACTCTTTCAAAGTTAACTAACCAAGTTTTATAAAATATCTACCCTTCGTGTGAAATCACCGAGCATTGTACATAACCGGAGACACGTCTATTTAAATAGTTTTATACTCTACAGAGGTTGCACAACTTTACCCATACAATATGATCATCCTCACGTTAAAGAAAATCACAACAAGACCTTTACAATGCTCAACCTCAACTCAATCCTGCCCGCTAAAGTTTCGCATCACACTCCCCTTACGCCTAATGGAAATCAGCAACCATGTTCATCACAATGGTGAGATTGAAATTGAAATATAACAAATTAATCAGCCAGGTCTATCCCATACTAGACATGTGATTTGCAAAGTAAGGCTAAGATCAATGGCGCACAAAGTTAAGTTCTTAGACATTACCTAAGCGAGAAACCACATCCCGCGAAGTGAATCCATACATCCCCATTTACTGCACGATCACTTGCCCAAGTGGATACCAATTTTTATATAACCAACACCAATGTCATGGCACACAAATTTTATAACTGTGGCTACATTCATGATTCAATATCTCATTAAGTCACATTAATTAATTGATCACATGTGATGATGAACCTAACGGGACTATAAGCATGGCTAAGCATATTAATCGTACAAACCATATGACAATTACTATTGCATTACTAAATAATTTTACATCCTACGATGACAATGGTAATATGGTATTCAAAATTATCAAAAGAGGGATTGTTCAATTAGGATAATACCTACCAAGTACAAGGTTTTGTAATAAAATTACAATGCATGATAATTTAAAATAAAATTAATAAATAATAGATTTGAAACTAGGTTCAATATTATTAAAGGACACGACATGCATTGACCTTACTTAGTTATGAATTCTTGATCTTCTAATGGTTCTAGGCATAAAATAAATGAGGCATAAAATAAAATCAAATAAAATTCAAATGAATTCTAAAAACTTCAAAACCAGAACAAAAGATGAATCTTGATTTTAGATGAATTTAGAAAAAAAGAACGAGATCAATCATAGTTAGGACAGAAAAGAACGGGCTCTTGAAAATTTTAATCTAAATAAAATACTAGAAAATTAGAAATTCTGTTGTGCTGTGAACCCAGCTCAGGGAATAGCTGGTCTACAGTGGGCTCAGCATATGGAACAGTGTATGGGTGACTCGGCCAGCTGGCGTGGCGGCTAGTAGTAGCGATGTGGTGTGACACATGGCTGCTAGGTGCTGTATAGGGCTGACTGGTAGGGTGACGTGGCATGCCGACATGGCATACTGACACGGCACAGGGACAACTTGGCTGCTAACGTGACACCCACATGGCAAGACATGTGGCAACACCTGTACATTAGGGCTGAGGTGGCAGCTAGTGTGGCAATGACTCGCCTAGGGCTGCTCGGCTGATCTACTAGTGCACGGCACAGTTGGCACTAACGTATGGGTCCCAGTGGTCAGAGACTCAACTCATGTGGATGGAGTTCATTGAGAATATGAAGCGACATGCGGGCGCGATGCGAGGTGACGTGGTGTCTCATGAACCTAGGCGACCTTTCGGGCAGCCGAACAGATGCAGCGTGTGTTGGGCGAGGGGGCGACGGTGCACGTAGACCGAGGGGTGACAGTGACTATCGATGGCAAGGTAGGCGGTGGAGCAAAGCTCACAATCGGTAGGGCAGACAGCGACTGACGGCACAGAGGGAGACGATGACGTCCTTAGTCACGCGGGTGATGGCTGCCGAAGCGGAAGACGATGGCGGCTCGGCACAGACGTCAAGACGCACGAGAGAACTCAATAGCAGAGCATGTTTATTTTAGTCATGTTAAATCCTTTTAATTATTAAAACTTCAATTTAAGCTTGTATTAAATCCAGAAAAATTCAAATGGTGAATTTTCTTTTAAAATCTTCAAATATCTCTAAAAATTAGGATATTACACTATGCCAGCACATGCCCTTAGAAGCAAGCCCTGACACCAGTCCATTTCAATTTGAGACCATATCAGTCGAGCACCGCAATTAGTTGTGCGAGGACAAGTAGACCATATCACCATAGAGGAGGCTCAAGCAGCACCAGATGTTGTGATTAGTAAGTTCCTAGTAAATTCAGTCCCTGCTACAGTTTTATTTGATTTTAGAGCTTCACATTCATTTGTTTCTCAGAGTTTTGCCTTAAAGTAATGATTAAAAATTGTTGTTCTTAGATATGTCCTTTTGGTTCAATCTCCGGGCTCCGAGTTGAGTACAATCCTTGGCTATCCTGGAGTCAAGATAACCATTCAAGGAGTGAAGTTCTTTACTGATCTTGCCATGTTGGATATCTAGTCTTTGGATGTAATTTTGGGAATGAATTGGCTTAAGAAATATCAAGCAGTGTTGGATTGTAGAAACAGAGCTATTACCTTGACCAATTAAGATGGGAGCAAAGTAAAATTTGAAGCCAGCATAAGTCAGCCAGAGAAGGCTATGGTTTTCCATAGTAAAAGAATCTTGTTAGAGGATGTGTCAGTTATCAGAGAGTATCCTAATGTGTTTTTGCATGATCTCCTAGAATGCCACCTGACCGAGAGATTGAGTTTTCAATTGAGTTAGTACCTAATACTTCACCGATTTTCAAGAGGCAGCACCGGATGTGTACTAATGAGTTAGCATAATTAAAAAAGCAAATACAAGAGTAATTGAACAAAGGTTATATCAGACCTAGTTCACTCTCGTGAGTAGTGCTTGTGTTGTTCATCAAGAAAAGGATGGTAGTCGGTGTATGTGTGTGAAGTACTGAGCAGTCAATAAGGTCATAATTAAAAATAAATATCCATTGTCTAGAATCGATGATTTATTCGATCAACTTGAAGGAGCTGGAGTTTTCTTCAAGATTGACTTGTGATCAGGGTACCATCAGATGAAAATTCGTCAAGAGGATATACGTAAGATAACTTTTTCAACTCGTTATGGTCTATATGAGTTCACAGTAATGTCCTTTGTGTTGACCAATGCTCCAGCTTATGTCATGTACCTGATAAACAGTATGTTCATGGAGTATGTAGATAAGTTTATCATTGTGTTCATTGATGATATTTTGATTTACTCCAAAGTTGAGACGGAGCACGAAGAGCATTTGAGGTTGGTGTTAGAGAAGCTAAAAGAGCATAAGCTGTATGCTAAGTTCAGCAATTGTTAGTTTTGGATGAAGGAAGTTGTTTTCTTATGCCATGTCATGCTAGCAAGAGGAGTTGCAGTTAATCCTAGAAAAGTGAAGGGTGTGCTTGACTGGAAGTCACCGTCGTTAGTGATGTAAGTTAGGAATTTTCTTAGAATGGTCGGTTATTACCGTCGTTTCATTGAAAGATTTTTCAGTGTAGCGAGGCTGCTTACACAGTTGCTAAAGAATGAAAAATATTTGTTTAGATGCCAGAGTACGAGAAGAATCTCCAAAAGTTTAAAGAGAGTTTGACTACAGCCATAGTGCTAGTATTGCCTAACATTAACAAGAATTTTAAGATCTATTGCAATGCTTCCTGCAAAGATTTATGATGTGTGTTGATGTAAGACAAGAGAGTGGTAGCTTATGCTTCACATTAGCTGAGGTCACATGAAGAGAATTATCTCACATATGATTTAGAGTTAGTAGTCATAGTGCATGTGTTAAAAATTTGGCATCATTATCTCATGGGTAATCGTTGTGAGATCTACACGGATCACAAGAGTTTGAAGTATATTTTCACTTAAGCTGATCTTAATCTTAGGAAAAGAAGGTGGTTGGAGTTGATAAAGGACTATAATGTTGGAATTCATTATCATCTAGGAAAGAATAATGTGGTAGTAAATGCTTTGAGCAGGAAGGTTTATTGCAATACAGTAATGATTAAAGAGAGTCAACCAACGTTACATGAGGAATTTTAGAAGCTTAGTTTGGAGTTGGTTGAGGGAGGATTCTTAGCCACAATGGAGTTGTAGCTGACTTTGAACAGTCAGATTCATCAACCTCAGGCAGAGGACGAAAATATTTAGTGGATCATGACTAACATGAGTAAGGATAAAGCGTTAGGTTTTACAAAAGATGACAAATGTACCTTGTGGTTTAAGAAGTGTTTGTGTGTGTCAAATAAAAAGGAGTTAAACGAGTTATTGCTCAAGGAGTCTCATAAGTCGTTGTACTCGATTTATCCAGCAGCACTAATATGTATTAGGATATCAAAAACAAATATTGGTGGCTAAGCATGAAGCGTGAGATAGCAATGTATGTTGCACTGTGTGATATGTGCCAAAGGGTCAAAGCTGAACATCAGAGGCCAGCAGTTTGCTACAACCACTGATGATTCCTGAGTGAAAGTAGGAAAAAGTTGGTGTGGACTTTATTACAGGACTACCTAAGACCAATGATGGTTTTAATTTAATTTGGGTAATTATTGATCGCTTGATAAAGGTCGCTCACTTTATTTTGGTCAAGACAACCTATGTAGGAGACAAGTTGGTAGAGCTATATATGTCAAGAATTGTGAGCCTCTATGGAGTGCCTAAAAATGATATCAGATTGTGGATCATAGTTTACTTCATGATTTTGGGGAAGTTTTCATGAAACAATGGGTACTCATCTGAATTTCAGTACTGCGTATCATCCACAAACTAATGGTTAGACTAAGCATGTGAATCAAGTTCTTCAGGATATGCTAAAAGCTTGTGTGTTAGATCATGAAGTCAAGTAGGGCACTTGTTTGCCTTTCACAGAGTTCTCCTACAATAACAGTTACTAGACTAGTTTGCAAATATCACCATTTGAAGCTCTGTATGGCAGAAAATGCAAGACCCCTCTCAATTAGAAAGAGATGAAGAAAGGTCAAGTCTTTGGACCAGATTATTTAAAGGATGCTGAGGAAAAGGTTCATTTAATCCAGGAGAGGTTAAGAACAGCTCAGACTAGACAGAAAAGCTATGTGTATACTCATCGTCAAGAGTTGAGATTTGAGCTAGATGATTATGTGTATATCAAGATTACGCCATTTAAAGGTGTTAAGAAGTTTCAAATGAAAGAAAAGTTTGCACTAAGATATGTGGGACCGTTCAAGATATTAAAGCGCAAAGGAGAAGTTGCTTACTAGTTGGAGCTACATGCGACCTTCAGTGGGATACAAGACATCTTCTATGTGTCTCGGTTGAAGAAGTGTTTGTGAGTAATAGAGGTGACAGTGCTAGTAGAATCTGTTGATCTTCTGGAGGATCTATTGTACAAGGAGCACCATATCAGAATCTTGGAAGCATCAGAGTATGTGATCACGAGCAAGGTCGTCCATTTTTGCAAAGTTCAGTGGAGCAATTATTTTGAGGAGGAAGCCACCTGGGAGTGCGACGATGATTTCAAAGCGGAGTTTCCAAACCTATTCTCTTAGTGAGTCAGAATCTCCGTGTCGAGATTCCATTTATGGGGGAGGGATTTATAACATCCTGTTTTCCAGATTTTATTTGAAGCTTTTAAAAGAAAATTCAAGATTTGAATTTTATGGATTTAACACACGCTTAAATTAATTTTTTTAATGATTAAAATGATTTAATATGATAAAATTAAACATTAACATTTACTAGAAGTATCTTATTTGGGTTCCTTATGTCTCAAGAAATTTTCTGAATTTTTTTGGATTTTTTGGATTTATTTGAATTTCTAAAAATAAAAACCTTGTAAAATCAAAAACCCTTCGGCCATTAAACCTCAGCCATCCATTTTCCTAGTCACCACGTGTCATCTATCCAAGCCCTGCCCCGTCTCAGTCATTGGATCTCGACCAGGACACATGTCAAACGTCTAGGCCATCCATCACTATTCATCGGTGCCATTAGACCTTGCTCGTCCGATCATGGACACGTGTCAGCCATCTAGGTTGTTGAGAACTATTCATTTATGTAATCTACCCCAGCTGTATGATCTTTCACCAAGCCACGTGTCAATTGTCGGTGAGCTCGTGCGCTGTTCATCGGCGTCTTCGTTGCGAACACTGCTGTCGCCGCCCACATTCGTCCCGCCTTAATGTCCGTGCTCGTCTCAGACTCTCCACCGTCTCTAAGCTGGAGTCCTTGACGTCCGTGCATATAAAGGCCATGCCACCCCTTCGGTTCTCTCGTCCTGCCATCGCTTGCTTCACCGTCTTGGCCGTCGTCATTGAACTCTTGCCAGAGAGCTATCGACGTCCAACCACCATCTTTCACCATTCATCGAGCCACCCTCACTGCTGGTGAGTGCACCGTTGAGCCCCTTCGTCCACCCGTCATCTAGCCGCCGGCGAACCCTGCCGCCTTACCTTAGTTTGCATCCCACACGCTGCTCCGCCCATCTGCAGTGCCACCTCGAGATGTGTGCCAGCCACACTAGCACACACCCACTTGGCCGATGCTTTTAACTTCTACGTGGACTGAGATCATCGTGCGTCGTTACACTGATAGCCGGGCCCCATCAGTCAGCGTCTACTATTCCATAGACCCATGAGCCAGTCAAGCCGAGTCAGCGTCCACATGAGCTATCACGCAAGCCCTAGGTCCACATGTCACCATGTGTCACACCACGTGTCAGCCATATCAGCACTGAATCAAATCACCATGCCACATGGTAGTGCCACGTTGATGCCATGTGTCTGGCCTTGTCACCCTGTCACGTCATCCCTAGATGCCACCTGTCAGCCACATGTCATGCCACATCAGCCCTAGTGCCACGTCAGCAAGCACAGTAGAATTTCTGTGAGATGGGTTCACCGTAGACTATTTTTTCTGTGCACCAAGTCTATAATACAGTAGAATTTCTGAATTTCTAGTATTTTCCTTATATTTAATTTTTCGAGAGCCCGTTCTTCTTCGTCCTAACTCCGATTGATCCGATTCTTTTTTCTAAATTCATCTAAAATTGAGTTCTATCTGGTGGTTCTATTTTAAAGTTTTTAAAGTTTATTTCAATTTAACTGTGTTTTATTTTGTTTTCTCTCTTGTTAGATCGCGTCTTTGACGGAGCTGAAACAAGATTTAAAGATCAAGAGTAATTAACTGAGTAAGGCCAAGGCAAGTCATATTCTTTGATCATATTGAATCTAGTTTTTAAATATATTTATTTAATATTTTATTTCAAATTATCATATATTATTATTTTATTACAAACCCTTATACTTAGTAGTTATTGTTTAATTTGATTAATCTCTCACTTGATAATTTGAAAACCATGTTGCCATTGTCACCATAGGATGAAATTTTTTTGTGATATAATACTAGTTGTCACATGTTGTACGATTTATATTCTTAGCCATGCTTATAGTTTCGTTGGGTTCATCATCACATGTGATCACTAAATTAATTTGACTTAATGAGATATTAAATCATGGTTGTGACCACAGTTATAAAATTTATATGTTATGACATTGGTGTTTCATTAGTGGTGGTTATACAAACTTGGTTTTCACTTGAACGAGTAATCATGCGGTGAAGGGGAAAGTGTGAATTCACTTCAAGGGATATGGATGTCTCGTCTTGATAATATCTAAGGACTTAACTTTGTATGCCATTGCTCTAAGTATTACAGTGTAACCACATGTCTAGTATGGGATAGACCTTACTGATTAATTTGTGATATTTCAATTTCAATTTCGCTAATGCGATGAACATGGATGCTGATTTCCATAAGACGCATGAGGGGGCCGAGATGGTGAAACCTTAGCGGGCAAAATTGAGTTGAGATTGGCATTGTAAATGCCTTGTTGTGATTTTCTTTAGCGCGTGGATGATCACATCGTATGGGTAAAGTTGTGCAAGAACTGCAGAGTGTAAAACTATTCGAGTAGCCATGTCCCCAGTTATGTACAAAGCTCGGTGATTTCACACGAAAGATAGATATTTAATAAAACTTGGTTGGGATAATTTTGGAAAGTGAATAGTAGTTCATTGGTGGTTAAATTCGTGAATGGTTAATTCACGAGTGGTTCAATGAGGTTTATTCACTTCCTTTGATTAGTTATGTATTATTATTTTCTTTAAATTTTGCTTTCAATTTATTTATTATATTTACTTTAAATTATTACTTTATGCAAAAATAACCTTTTAACTATTATTTGGTAAGTCTTGCATATTATATTATATTTTTGTTACAAATGACTTGCTGAGTATCAATGTACACACGGCTTTATACCTACTGTTGCTCAGTTAAAGAAGAGAACCCATATCAACAGAAGGTACCTGAAGAAGGATACTTCGATGGTTTCACGGATTAGAACTTCGCTCACCAATCTTGCCTATGGGCATGTTAAATGGTTACTACACTTATTTTTGTTTTTCACTGGTAGTTTCTCAAGCCCTTCAGGTTATAATTTGTAAGCTTGACCATAAGGTCGTTCTCTGATAATTATTAATATTTGAGTCTTTTTCCTTTATTAATTATGAATAAGTTGATATTTTATCTATGTTTATACTGTGTACATTAACGTGATCATAAACTAGTGCGATATACACAGATAATTTGGATTTGTAGATTCGGATCTCGACATTTCCTAAAACCTATTATTAGTCCATGTGATCCAAACAACCACTTAAGGTCAAACTGAGTCTTTATCATCAAGGCAGTCTCTTTTGATGCATATATATAGAATTGTACTCAAATTGATTCTGCGGTTCTAATATTAATGTATTGTGCTCCTGGGATGTAAGAAAATAAAAAAGTTGAAATGATTATGTGAGCTAAGTGTGTGATATTACTGCAAAACTTAATTAAGGGATCCACTTAGCTACAATTTTTTTTAAGGTGTAACATAATTTGATGTCTGTAACATGAGGTACATAACAAAATATCACACATATACCATCGTGTAAATTAGCGCTCTCTTAGCCGTCGGATCACGATGATTGTATATGAACATTGACTAACAACCAAAAAAATATACTACAAGTACATTAATTCAGTTTTGTTCATGATTAGCAGAAACACGAGAACTTTAGTAGGAAACCACATGACATAACCTGGTCCATAGACCTGGTGCACAGCGCTCGTGGCTCCCGGACCATCTTTTACAATATCTACTTGACCTGCCAAAGCCGGTTTTAGCGCCGACTGCCTATTGTCCGGGCAGTTGCATTTAATTCATCCTAACGATGACACTTGGGCCCTAGAACACCTAGGATTCCACATGTCAGTGACACGATTCCCCTTTCCCTTTTGGGTTCGTGCCAATAATCGGATGCCTGCTCTTTTTTTTTTCTGAAGCTGGTCACCGGGCGGCAAAGGAAGAGCATATCATTGGTAGGGAGCTGTAATCACTGTCATGCGGGACCCATGGTTCATTGGCCCGCATGTAAGTGGGTGCAGAGGTAAAACCACGCGTTATCGTGGGGGCGGACATGTAGCGGCCTGATGGCTCCGCTCACGGTCGGTGCTTCGGCTCGACACGGCAAGGCTGGCGCCACCATGACGTCACAAAAAATAAAATTAAGTTGGTAGAAAAAACCAAAAGGGTTTTTATAAGGGTAATGCTTGCATCTAGTTAGATTCGGACGCTAGCTTTGAATGTTCAATTACAATATTTTTTAATCTATATTTATAATATTTTTGTACATATTTTTATTGCAATATTTTATTTCGTGTATATAACATCGATTTTTGTATCACACATTTTTATTACATACAGTGATTAAAATTATCATATATATTATGTAAGAATGTTGTATCAGAACGTACGATGCGATTACTTACATCGTTCTTTATTTTTTTTTGTTACATACATGACCGATAAATATTGCATACATGGATAAGAAATGTTGCGGAATGAAATACTTCCATTGTTCTTTGTTTTTTTTTGTTGCAAACATAAGCGAAAAATATTATAAATATAGATAAAAAATATCATAGCTGATTGTATAGAGCTAACGCCTGGTTCGAACGTCTGGTGCTAGCATTTTTCTTTTCATAACCTTTCTCTTCGCATTACACGCCAAAAGAAATGAGATCCACATATACGGTCTTACTTTACATATACCACAGATATAACCCGAAAGTAATTTAGAGGTTTTGACTTTTAATTGACAAGAGGTCGCTCTAATTTGCTCAACCATTTGAGCCTGGCTTAACAAAATCACGAGTCAATGCCTAACTATCCATTCATAAAGCATTGTTTGAATATACGGCCCATGAAGTCTTTCTCGTGTTCTAGACATGTAATAAATTTAAGTTTATAGTATGTTCTATGTTGCTTTAGGGGTGTTTAATTTGGCTTTTTTTAATGATTTATTGTTTCTTTCATCGTAGCTGACTTATTTTACATTATAGTTATTGATAACTTTATTGACGTAATTAAATTTAAAAAAATAAAAAATAGGTTAACCTATCACAAATAATACAAAGAAATACAAAAAAAAGATAAAAAGTTTTAAAAAGATAAAAAAGTTAAAAAAAGATAAAATTAAGGAATTGTGAACTAAAGCTAGAAACTAAAGTTGAAACCGTTGAGATCCTTAGACCCTAAAATGCAAATCACCATAATTCTATGGCGAAAATACCCTCACTAAGCTCTAGATTGGCGCGCGCCTATAGAAACGATGCGTGCTCCCTGTGGATCGATCATGCCTGGCTGGGCGCGGCAATGAGATCCAGATCTGGCTGACCTCCTAGCTAGCAATGTGAGTGTGTGCTTCATTGATTGTGTTTGACGTTGCTTGCTTGTCAATGAAAGCAAAACTGGCGGCAAGGGTTGGCAGGCCATTCATGCGGTCTGACAGTACCATATCTGTTTACCCACGGGCCACTCATGAACTGCCGGAGGATTGGGTGGTGCATGGCTGTTGCCTGGGGCAGCAATTAATTAGACGACAATTAATAATATGGACGAACGAAATTCATGTGTAGAAGCTAGAGCAATGAATGAAGGGGAAATAACTAGGATGATGATTACTGTTATTCCGTAATTTCTTGTTATCAGTTATTTTTACAGGGTACAGAGCAGATGTATACACTAAATCATAACAGACTCATATCATCCATGCACACATATACGTGCACGTCTCTATACACGATTAGAATTTATTAGAGACAATAAGGTCTTACGAGTATGAATACATACTTTCTTATTAAATACATATACATATATACTTCTAAAATCAGTGATCGTCCTCACCATCCAACCGCGCCGCCATCTCCCCTCCTCCACCGCTACCACCCCGCTCAACCTAATATTTAGTATGCCGCCATCGCTGTACCTCCCTCCGTCACCGCCCTCCGCAGCCGCCCACCGCCGAACCGCCGTCCACATCTAGGGGGTCACGTTGAACCCATCATCGGCTATCGGACTCCGGAGCAACAACTACCGGATCCTCTATGTAAATCATATTAGTCCAGGATCAGCTAGTGCATATACTCTGTTTAAGTTCGAGAGAACTGAACTGTGTTAGTGCTTGTATGGTGTAAAAGTTCCATCCGGTTACTCTGTCAGCATGAAGAAACTTGTTTTCGTGGAAGATTTAAAATTAATTGGCATGAAGTCTCATAACTGTTATGTGTTGATGACACAAATGCTTTCTATTACAATTAAAAGTAATTTACCGAATAAGATTCGAGTGACAATCCTAAGGTTATGTTATTTTTTAATGCAATTGCTCAAAAGGTCATCGATCCCAATAAACTAGATGCTTTGCAGATCGAGATAGTGACAACAATATGTCATCTTGAGATGTTATTTTCTCCATTATTTTTTGATATCATGTCCCATCTCATTGTTCATCTTGTGAAAGAGATAAAAATATGCAGCCTGTGTTTCTATGTCATATGTACCTGTTCGAGAGGTACATGGGAATTCTCAAGCTCGATGTACAAAATTGATCTCGGCCAGAGGGCAGCATCACTGAAGGTTATACAACCGAAGATATCATTGAGTTCTACATCGATTACATGGTGCAAGTCGAACCGATAGGTGCGCCTCTATCTCGTCGCGAAGAGAGGCTAGAGGGTACGGGGACCATAGAAGAAAAGCAATAACTCTCGATGTGGATACGTATGCTCAAGCCTATTTCACGGTCTTGCAACACATGATCAAAATGTCTCTGTATATTGAGGAGCACAAGAACATGCTACGCCAAGAGAATCTAGGCTGATCAGAGGTTTAAATCACGAGACAGCACAACTGTCGATTTAACGAATGGTTAAAGGTGCGATTTACTGGGAGGTCATCAAGTGAAACGCTACAATGGTTGACAAAAGCACCAACATTTTCAATTGTGACATGGCAAGGATATAATATAAATGGGTACATATTTTATACAACAGATCAGGATAGAAAGAGCACTATTAGAACTCAGGTATCCACATAGATGCATTTCATGTGTAGTTCAGTACCGCTGGCCTAAGCTCCTACTACGGGCTTGTAGAGGACATTTTGGGAGCTTGATTATGTAATTTTTAAGATCGCTTTATTTTGGTGTTGTTGGGTCTAACTCCCATAAGGTGAAAAGGTCGACAAGTGTGGTGTCACTACTGTAGACCTTGAACGTGCAGAATACAAAGATGAACAATTTATACTCGCTAGGCAGTTGTTCAAGTTTTTTACGTAACCGACCCATTAAATAAGAAGCGTCACGTAGTTCTTCATAGAAAAAGAAGGATTGTAGAAATTGAGAATGTCACGGATGAGGAAGAGTACAATTAATTTAACAAGTTACCACCTCCATTCAGAGATGGGATCATGTTTGAGGAAGAACCAAGTTATGAAGCAAGCTATATGTATGTCGATTATCGTGAAGAGGTTTATTTCAAAGGAAATAGCCAAGTAAAATGATCCCACACGATGAACACCTATTTGAAAATCATTCTAATGTAACTAAGAATCTTGGCCTATAATTAAGAAATTATTCCATTATAATTGATTTAGTAATTAAGAAATAATTACATCTATGATAGTATTTGTTGCTTATTTTTGGAGGACATGGCTAGCATTTCCTAAGGCTAGTCCAAAAAATAGTATATGTTGTAGCTAAAGAAGGAACAATTTCTATGAAGTTATGGCTACTGTTTCTTCCTCCTCATCATGCTGTATTTTTGGCTTGGTTGTTGTCTTAGGGCTAAAAGAACTTTTAGGCTGCCATGTCATTCATTTGTAAATGAAGGACATTGTAGCTCAAAAGTTCTTTTATACCTAAGAAAGCAACCAACCCCAACACGCAACATGATGAGGAGGAAGTGACTCTAGTCATAACTTACTTTATAGAACCTGAGACACTGGATTGTGTGATTAGGCATGTTAGTGTTGCAAGAGACCTTGTAGCAATAATATATACCGCCGAATGTTCCTATTTCTTAACAACTACATTAAGAATATTACATTATGTCAAATCAACCATGTGCCAATATTTATGCTCACGACTCATTGTAATTAGTTTTTGTTGTAAGAAGAGAGATGATGTCCGCACAATCATTGTCATCATCAACATCGCCAAATGGGTCTCATACTCTAAAGACCAGGGTAACTAAGTGTGGTAGAGGATTATTGGAAAGGCTAGAGGGCCAAATGACCATCACAGAGGTCTCTCCGGATGGGCTCCCTCTGCAACTGAAGAAAGTAGTGGTAGCATTTCAGACAACCTACGTGATACTTGGAAGGCAACGAGTCCCCATCACCACAGCAAACTGGAAGTCTCTGATACCCACAGAGTGAAAGTAGCTATGGGTGGAAATTACAAGCTTGTCCGAGATCTCAGCAGAAGTCCAAGAACTTGTGCGATATCAGGTGTTCCTCACGATGGGAAAAGCATGGTAGACCTTCAATAGCTCGCTTGTCACGCAATATGTGAACAAAGATCAGACGCCCTTCATGGGGTATTGTTTCTTATCGTCGGAAACATGGGAGGACTTTGTGCGGATGAAAACGATGACCGAATTTTAACAACAAAGTTTGGCACCCAAGGCTCTCTAGGCACAAAATACTCACCTCCACAGACTCGGCACCATTGGGTACGCTGGTAAATTCCTGCAATGGAGGATGGAGGACGATGTCACAATCTGATCGGAGGCCTCCCCACCATTTTCCCGAATCACAAACGAGTGCGCCCAAAACTGGTTAAGGGTGAGGTCATCAACCACGTCTACAGGTGTTACCTGTTTCAAAAACCTCATAGATGAGGAAGTGTCCTAATGTCTAGTAAGATACATTGAACTACCTAGTTGTTAATAGGTTCATAACTTTATAGGGTCTAAAATAACATGATTGACTCTTGCAACAAGCATTGATTACCAAATCTTCCCAAGGCTCTTTCAAAATAGATAGGAAGAGGGATATATTATCCATGGCCCTGAAAAATAAGGAGCGTCTAGATCGCACACGAGGCCTAGGGGTTTACGTACCTTCAAGGCACACATTTCTAAATGACTCTAAGGCACATAGGAGTAGGAATAGATCTAAGGATGAGCACTCAGAACAATTAAAATAGGAGCTTCATGTATAGCTTGAGGAAGAGCTATCTGCCTCACTTTGAGACAAAATAACTGCCTCACTTCGAGGAGAGATAGATTCATTGAGGGAAGAACTGAAAGAAGTCTGCAACTAGTCGTAAGCCACCCTCGTTATTGCAGGTAGACAGTCCCTCTTAACATCGGAGTAGCTACGCATCCACACCACTTTTTGAACATAGCGATGCCCAGTTACTTATCGATGACATCTAAGTAATGTACTTATCTAGAATGCTACATATATAGATTTGGTGGATGTCTTACCTCATCATGTATCGTTATGTAGGAGTCCACGCTGTGCACCCTCAGAATCAAGTTTGTTGCCTCCATTCATGTTCACACTGGGCAAGGGATGGCATTTTCATGTCTGCCAGGGACACAAGTGTACGGTGCCCAGCTAGGGACCGATTTTGTAAAGGTCCAGGTGGACATGATTAATGATGTTTTGAAGGTTGTCCCACAAGAGAAGCTCCCAAATAAAGAGATACTGATACTAAGGGATGTCGTCCATACATTTGTCTAGTGGCCCAAGAGGGACATAGCCTTGGATCCTTCCGTGCCGCAATCTCCAGATGACCATTCCTATGAAATAGAATCCTCTATTACTCCACTTCAAGCTCTACTTCAAAAGGCCATCACATCAGTTCTCAAGGAGACGGCATCGAAGATGTATCGCAAGCGAGACACTAAGCCCCAATCGAAGAAGATTAAAAGGCCTCCTAGGCCCTGGAAGTACAAGCTCGGAGTGCCGTCGGTCCCCAAGTCATAATTACCCGGCCTTAGACTGGTTTGCAGGACTTTGCATATCTGGTACATTGAGAGGTTCAACAGGAAGGCAAACCAGCAAAGTGGATTCACCGTGGGATACATGGAGGTGTATTTCCTCCACAACTCAGGCTACTTCGCCGTGGCCTTTGAAAACTTATTCAAACTATTCAACTTCGATAAACTTGATGCCTTACTTCTACGATGCTGGATACTGCAAGTGTACTGTACTGTCAAGTTCTACATTCATATTATACTGATAAATATCATAACTCATTACTTATGTATAAATCTATGATCCAAGAAGTCCAGTGATGGCGAGAACCGATCGGTTTTCTCAACTCACACTTGGTTTCTAAGCAATGCATAACAGAAAACACCTTCTTTGTCGAAGATTACATAACGACGAGATTGCTTACTTAGAGTGACAAGGACTACATTCTGGTACCCTATAACCAGGGATAAGGGCTTCACTAGTTATCATACAAGTTTTATTTGTACTTTATATATAACATGAACTTAGGATTAATTATTATGGTGACATACATGAGTGGGTTTGACTAGATTTTGATTATGATTATAACAAACTAGAATTACGTAATATACATTGATTTCCTACTTAGGAATAGCCATGACTTCACCCGTGTGCAACAAATAATTGACAGGTAAACTCATTTCCACAATATGTAACTCTATTGTAGTCTTTTCTTCATTTGCAATGATCGAGACTAACTTTTTAGAATCATGTAGGTTATTCAATGCTTATATTGCCTGGGGAGGGAGACATAAGGAATCCAACACCACACTACGATATAGGACGCGATTTTTGGTAACCGCTATAATACAATAATCCTATATCACGCTTTGCAATATTGCCTCTAGAACTATAACATCCTGTTTTTCCGCATTTTATAAAGCCTAGAATTTAAAAATGAATTTTTGGATTTTTCTAGAATTAATTCAAGCTTAAAATGAATTTTTAGAATTTAGAAAGATTTAATTTGATTAAAATATATGTTAACATAAGTTGAAAATATTTTATTTGAATTCCTCGGGTCTCAAGGATTTTTTTGGTATTTTTGGTGAATTTTTAGAATTTATCTGCTATTTTCTAGAGCTTCTGGGATTTATTTGAATTTTTAGAAAAAACAAAAACCCTAAATCCCTCCCAAAAACCCTAGCGGGCCGGACCCGCCCGACCCACTTCCCTTCGACCGCCTCCGCGCCTGCCACGCGTCGGCCACCTTTCCCCCTCCCGCGCGCTCGTCTCTCGCGGCTCGGCCCACTCCCGCGCCGCCCCGCCGCCTAGCGTGCCACGCGGACGCCATCCGTGCGCTCCGCGCCGCGTTGCCCTAAGCCGCCGCCACCTCCCGCTCGCGCCCACGTCTGCCTCTCTCCCCGTCATTCGATCGGCCACGTGTCGGACATCCCGTCGTCGTCTCCGATGGGGATTCGATCTCGCTGCCGCCCGGGGTCGATTCGAACTCCTTGGTTCGCATGCCATAAATCGCGTAGCTGCCTCGGTTCGTGTGCAAGTACCGCTATCTCCTTCTCCGCCGCCTCCAGCCCTAGCCGCCGTCCTCCGCCACCGGCTGTGCGCCGCTGCACCCTCGACAGTCGTGCCACCGTCGGAGTCCCCACGTCGCCACCTCCGGCCGTCGCGCCCTCACCGAGCTGCCGCCCCGTCGTCGTCCTCACCATGCCCGACGGTTCCGTCGACGCCGTCCCCGACGCCGACCACTGGAGGTCGCCGTCGTCGAACCCACCGGCGTCCCGTGCCCTCCGCCGCCCGAACTGCCGCCGGAGACCACCCTATCGCCGCATCGCCCCAGCCATCGCCCGCGCGCCGCCCCTCGGTCCGCGTGCGCGACCCGTACTGGCTCCGGACGCGACCGCGCACCCGCACCGCGCCGCTCCAACATTCCGCGTCGCCTTACGCCGCGCGCCACGACGCTTCACCCGCCGTGCCCGCCATGCGTTGGCCATCTGACGGCCGCCGCCCCATCTCCGCCGCTCGTCCAGATCTGAACCAGCGCCCTGGATCCCGCCACGTGGCCTTCCTCCAGCCGTCGGATCTCGCGCCGCCGCCGCCTCGAGCCCGAGCCACGTCAGCCCTAGCCGACGTGGCAGCCACGTCAGCCTTAACTGCCACGTGGCAGGCCACGTATCATGCCACGTCAGCACAAAATCTAACCCCCGGTGCCACGTCAGCGCATGCCACGTGTCAGCCCCTCGGCTTGCCACGTTAGTCCTAGGCCGCCGCGTCAGCACCGCCTCCCCCGCGCGCACTGTTCCATACACCGGGTCCACCGTGGACTTGGTTCTCTGTGCACCCGGTCCACAGCACAGTAACTTTTTTGATTTTTAGGATTTTCTTTATATTAAATTTTTCGAGAGCCCGTTCTCCTCCCTCCTAGCTCCGATTGACCCAGTTCTTTTTTCTAAATTCATCTAAAATCGAGCTCTAGCTTTTGGTTCTGGTTTCATGATTTTTGGAGTTCATTTGCTTATCATTTTATGTATTTTTCTTATTTTAGTCGTTTTCTCTCTCGTTAGATTCCGATTCCGGAGGAGCAGGAGCTACACCGAAGATCAAGAGTACCTCACTGAGCATAACCAAGGCAAGTCGTGTCCTTCGATCATGTTGAACCCAGTTTGCAATCTATTATTTAATTATTTTGTTTTAAATTACATTGCATCGCTATTTACTACAAATCCTTGTATTGGTAGTTATCGTCCCAATTGTTTATCCTTCCTTGATAACTTTGATGCCATGATGCCATTGTCATCTTAGGCGGGGAATTTAATTAGTGATGTTATGTTAATTGTCACATGGGTTGATACAATAGAATTGCTTAGCCATGCTTAATTTACAATCGGGTTTATCATCGCATGTGAATTATTAATTTGACTTAATAATATATAGAACAGTGGTTGGTGCCACATATATTAAAATTTATGCCATGACATTGGTGTGTCATTGGCTTGGTTATACAACTTGGTTTTGCACTTGAGCGAGTGATCGTGCAGTAAAGGGGGAAGTGCAGGTTCACTTCGGGGAATGTAGTAGCCTCGCCCGGGTAGAAATTAAGGACTTAACTTTGTGCGCCATTGATCTAAGCTTTATCGTGCAAACCACATATCTAGTATGGGATAGATCTAGCTGACTAATTTGGGAGATTTCAACTTAATCTTGCCAATGAGATGAATATGGTTGCTGGTTTCCATGTGGCGCAAGGGGGTGTGATGCGAAACCCTAGCGGGCATTATTAGGTTAGGATTGAACTTTGTAAAGGTCTTGTTATGATTTCCTGAGATCGAGGCTAATCACATCGTGTGGGTACAGTTGTGCAACCTCTGCAGAGTGTAAAACTATTTGAATAGTCGCGTTCTCGGTCATGGACAATGCTCGGTGATTTCACACGAGGGTTAGTGTTGTCTTTTAAACTTGGTGGTTTATGTTGGAAGTGAACAGGTGTTTCACTGTCGGTTTAGCTTGTGAATGGGATGTTCACAAGTGGTTTATTTTCATTCCTTTGATTATTTATTATTATCGTTTTCGCGTAAAGTTCATTTTCATTCTATTTAGCATATTTCAGTGTGAAATGTCTTTTATGCAAATTAACCTTTAAGCCTTGCATACTATATTGCATTCATTATTACAAACGACTCGCTGAGTACCAATGTACTCACGGCTTTACGTCTATGTTGCTCAGTTGAGGACGAGGAGTATTATCAGCAGGAGGTTCCCGAAGGAGAGTACTTCGACGACTTCACGTATTAGGCTTCGTTCTCCACTCGATAGCCTGTGGGCTTGTCGATTGGCCGCTACGTTTTATTTTGGATTACCACTGCTAGTTTTAAAGCTCTTCCAGTTAGAGATATTATAAACTTGGCCATAAGGTTGTACCTTTGAGATTTATCGATATTTGAGTTTTTCTTTATTTTATCATGTGTATGGTTGTGATTACATCTATGTTTGACTGTGTGCACTAGCGTGATCTTGGACTAGTGCAGTTTATACAGAGAGTCCGAATTTGCATATTTGGGTCTCGATAAGAACCGACAATATCTATGTATGTGATTATATTTTTGCAATACCATCAGCAGCTACAGGGTAACGTATGTGGATTCTACGTTTGTTGCCATATACAGAAAAAGATGGCCACTAAAACGTATGATCTAAAGATTTGTTAACCTACCAATAATTATTTCATAATTATCAATATATATATATATATATATATATATATATATATATATATATATATATATATATATATATATATTAATGACTTTACTACTACTAGCGACAGGACATGGAAATTGACTTAAGTGCATTCGTTCTTGACAAACTTGCCAAAATTTGAGGAAAACTCTCTGAATTCTTGATGGCGGAAGTCATTCAACTAAAGGGAGAATTTAACCCTAGCGATGATGATTAGATGTTCAGACATTTGATTCAATTGTAATTCACTCAATTGCATTTAATCAAAACAATTTATTCAATTGTATTTCATTCAGTTGTTTAATTCATTTATAAGATCTGTGTAATGATTGTTGTGTGCTATATATATGATATGCTTGATTATTTTTTGAGGGCATGAATAGCATTTCCTGAGACTAATCGAAAAATAGAAAAGAATTTAGCTAATCAAATAGCTATCACAGACGGTTGATAATACCAAACCGTCTGTGATATGTCAGATATCATAGATGATTATTGGTATTAGCCGTCTGTGATATATAAGATATTACAGATGGCTATCTTTAAGCATCGTCTGTGATATCTTATATATCACAGTTGGTTTTGGTATAGCAATATGTTTTATGTCAAATATCATAGATGACTATGTTTAAGAACCGTTTGTAATATATGATATATCACAGACAATTTAAGAACTGTGTGATAACCATATGTAATATGTCAGATATCATAGATGGTTATATTTAAGAACTGTCTGTGATATCTGAAATATCATAGATGACTTTTTTAAAAAAATTATCTGTGTTGTAACTATTACATACGGTTTGAGAGCTATCTGTGATAACCATATGTTATCATAGACACATAAATTTAGACAGATTGGAAACTGTTTATGATGATAGTTTTGAACTGTCTGTGATGACCAATATGGTAGTGTACTTTAGTTAACTATAAAGAACTATAACCATAGGAATTTTTTTAGCGTCCAGCATCCGTGGAGGATAACCATAAGGTACTTGTTATTGTTCGTGGGCTCCATTTTTTTACCAGAAAACTAATATCGGTATTCATCGTTGGCTTCAATTTCTAATTAATAGGAAAAATAAAGCAAAAAATGCCCCTTTCTACAATGAAAGATAGGATAAAACTGATTGTTTGCCTTGGAAATGGATCCTATATGTTACTAATTAAAATGTAGAGAATCTACAACGACGTGCAATCGTGCATTCAAGCATCTTTTGACCATCCGATCAAAATCCAGTAACTAAGGTTGGGCCATATAATTAATATTCATGCTATAATACTTGAAATTGAGTTGTAATACCAAGATGTACCTATGCTTGCATGTACTTGTGGGAGATGCATGGAATTGTAGATCGTAAATTTTGATTTATAGTGTAAATTAAAGGATCAAGCATTGTAAATTTTGACTTGGGCATGTTTATATATGGGGATTTAGATTTGAATCCTTCGGGTTTAGCTTTTAAGTTTGGACTGTCCCAGAAATTTCAACAAAAAAACCCTCATTCAAACACCCTAATAGTGCAAGTATCTTGCTTTGTGTAGAGATTTCTTTCCACTTGTTTTTGGCAGTAAAAAAAGATAAAGAAATCAGTTCACTATCTTGTGCACATGGGTTGACATTTGCGCACTTGTGCTCCAGATAGTTGAAACTTGTCATGAATGCACGTTTGATCATGTGTTGTCCTGAAAAAACTCATCAAAAACCAATATGTAATTTCCTACTGAAAACGGACAGTTAATTGGTGTCACG
Source organism: Melocanna baccifera (assembly GCA_036346265.1). Taxonomy (NCBI): domain Eukaryota; kingdom Viridiplantae; phylum Streptophyta; class Magnoliopsida; order Poales; family Poaceae; genus Melocanna; species Melocanna baccifera. The sequence goes on along the minus strand of CM070688.1, from coordinate 6,230,541 downwards.
TTATGTGGGGTTGTTTTGAAAGGGAATATGTCACTACAAAACTAAGGGACTGCAAAGACATGCATAAATATAAGAAAACTTGCAAAAACAAATGAGACTTGATTGGAAACTATCGGAAGGCAGTTTAAACTTTTCCACAATATATACCAGCTGGTCCTTTTATTATCCCAAAATAGATAAATGTCGACAATCACTTGCATCTTCTACTTACAGTTTGTTGTCTTCTATTTTAAATATGCAATTATGTCAGAACACAAAATCTCATCGAACACTTGTACGTAGTACTCTCGCTGTTTATAATTTTGTTCTTTTTTGTTGCCTGTTTGTGATCGTTATCAAGTATAACTTCCTTCTAAGTTCTCCTAACGCTACACTTTCTTTCTAAAAAACACTACACTTTCTTAAAACGTTTACTTTGAGCCAAAGGTTTGCATTGGTCCCCTTGTCTAGGCAAGAAGGCAAATTCCACATTATGCATACGCTGGTTGGTGCCGGAGGCAATATTGTATTTCCTCCACACATGCCAGGTCAATTCATTTGCTACTACAGAGAAGGTTATACTAGACGCCTCATCATAAACGATTTATCAGAATTTGCCAATGTTGTAATTATCACAAACGATTTTATAAACGTAACAATCTATATTATTAATGATGGCTAGAACCGTCTGTAATACATAATTATCACAGACGATTTGTGGTTGAAACTATCTATAAATTATCATAGATAGTTTGGATTAAAAATTATCTGTGAAGTCTACATTTATCACAGATGGTTTTAATCCGAACCATCTGTGATAATTCACAGACACTTCTAACCACAAACCGTCTATGTTATTTTTTAACTCCATTGCTTAGAAGGTTAATGATCTTGATGGACTAGATACTATGCAGGTGAAGGTGGTGATGACTCTATGTTATTTTGAGATATATTTTTCTCCATTATTTTTTGATATCATGGTGCATCTTATTATTCATCTTGTGAAAGAGATAAAGATATGTGGCTCTATGTTCTTATATCATATGTACCCATTCAAGAGGTACAAGTGAATTCTTAAGTCGTATGTACGAAATCTATCTCGACCGGAGGACAACATCATCGAAGGTTGTGCAATCAAAGAGGTCATTGAGTTCAACGTTGACTACATGGCTCAGGTGTAACTGATAGGTCTGTCTCTATCTTGTCATGAGTGGAGGCTAGAGGGTATCGAGACCATCGGAAGGAAAGCAATCACTCTTGATCTAAATATGTACGCCCAAGCTTATTTCGCAATCTGGCAACACATGACCGAAGTGTCTCCATATATCACGAGCACAAAGACATGATACGCTAAGAGAATCTAGGCTGGTTGTAGGTTTGGATCACGAGAGAGCACAACTATCTGTTCAATAAATGGTTAAAGGTGCGATTCACTGGGAGGTCATCAAGTGATGATATGCTATGATGGTTGGAAAAAGTGTCAAAATTTACAATTATGATATGGCAAGGATACAACATAAATGGGTACACATTTTATACAACAACTTAGGATAGGAAGAGCACAATCCCGAATAGTGGTGTTCGCATCGATGTGTTTCACAAGCAGTTCAATACCGTTGGGAGCTCAAACAGGTTGAGCTCCTATTATGGGTTTGTAGAGGAGATTTGGAGGTTGACTATGTATTTTTTAAGATTTCTTTATTTCGATGTCGTTGGATCTAACTTTCACATGATGTGAAGGTCGATAAGTATAGCATCACTATTGTGTATCTTGAACGTGTCAGATACAAAGACAAATCATTCGTACTCACTAAGCAAGTTATTCAAGTTTTTTATGTAACAAATCTGGCAAATAAGAACCACCATGTAGTTCTTTATGAAAAAAATTATTGTCGGAATTGAGAATATCGTGGATGAGAAAGAGTACAATTAATTTGGTAAGTTGCCTCCATTCGGAGATAGCATCAGACCCGAGGAAGACCCAATGAGGAAGCTGGCTATAGCACATCAATCATCGTGAAGGACCTTTTTTTTAAGGAAATAACCAAGTGGAATTATGAAACTTGGCATGTACATATATTTCTAAATCATTCATATTAAGAATGCTCTCTAACTTATGCTTGTTTACTTTTCTGATGTGTTTGTGTTTCTATTGTACTTCATTTTATAAAAGAATACATTTTCTTTCTTATGATATATTGCAAGACAGATTTATTCATTAATGATTCAGTAGTATGCATTGTTGTGTGATGGTTCAGTACAAAGATAGGCTAGTTTTGTTGAAATGTTTGTCTATTGAAGCATACAATATATCATATCATAAACGGTTTGTTACTAGAATCATCTGTGATAAGAATATGTGATATAAATTCATATCATAGACGATTTGTTACTAGAATCATCTGTGATAATGTATCATAGATGGTTTTAATAAATAATCACCTATGATATGATCATATCACAGATAGTTGTTGTTTTCATATATATATATATATATATATATATATATATATATCTCATACACACACACACACACACACACACAGACACTTAGGGTGACCTAACTCACTCTACGCACACACCCCTTCCTTTCCCATCTAGTCGACGACTTCCACGGCTACCACAATAGATCTCCCCCTCATCCGCTGCTCCCGGCAAGGTGAGCTCTCGCCCGCCTAACCCTATTACCCTCCCTCGCTCCTAACACTAGAATTTGCCTCGTCCACCTCCACCGCTGGCTTCCTCTTGTCGACCACCACTGCCATTGGCCTCTTTTCTTTTACCATTAACCTCCTCTCCTCGACCACTATCGCCACCCCTAACCCTAGGTCTCGCCTGATTTATATGTATTGAAGATGGTTCTTGCTTCGATGGATTTGTATGTATTGAAGATTGGTTCACTACCATGATACATTCTGATATAGTCTAGGGTCTAGCACACTACAATTTCTTGAGTAATGTATGCCAAAGTTATAGCCTCTTAACTTTCAGTTCAAAGAAAAATAGTTGTGAAGGATGTGGAAGGAACTTTACCAAATATGGCTGATTGGAGTTAGGACTTTGGAGTAATGTTGTTTTTATGTAGTTTGTAGTTTCTAAGATACACACCTCTGACTGATGTTAGTGGTTGTGTGTTGTGTGTTGCTTGCATCATTGTTGTAGCATGAAATACTGATGAGGACATCACTTTCTTTGATACACACAACACTCATCCATAAGATGCTACGCAAGGACCTATGACAAGGGCACATGCACGATAGTTGAATTCTTAGGTGAGCTCATTTCGATGAGTTTATAATTTTTCTATTGAGCATGGATTGATACCTAGGTCATGTGATGTTATTTTACTCAGGAGTCAAGATGAGGTGAGTAGGACTACTACCACAACAAGTCCAGGCCGACCCTATTTCAATTCCAAACCAATTCAGAGTCAGCTTGATAGCACCGATTTCAAATGATCATAACTTTCACATACAGAGTTCGTTTGAGATATTTGAGTACTTGATGCAAAGCATACGATGAGACCTTTTCAACAGATCTAGCCCCACCTTTAGATTCACTATCTACATGTAACAATCCTCAAAGAGAGATATTGTGTCACTTGTTGGGCCAACTTGGGCCATGTAATAGTGTTGGAATTCGAGCCAGGTTGCATGCACCCCATTGGTGGCACACAAACACTAGGCCGATCCTCTCCTTGGCCACCACCTCCTTTTAACCTTTGTGGCTGCCACTATTTGTGCTTAAGCTTGTTTAGATTGTTTTTCATTCAAAAAATATCGGTCATGTACTTATGTCGATTGGACCAACTATGGCGATTTCAGGCCTATCTATTCTTCAATAAAACTTCATCTTTCATTCACAGAATCAGATCACACTTATTTCTTTCTTGCTTGATTCTCGATTGTTTGCAAGAAAGATCAACCGTGTTGGACATGGTTGGTAATAACAAGGGTGTGGTGTAGCGATTGTAGGATGAACATGAACGTTTTGGTCAAGTAGCCACGTCATCAATCAATTGTAGTTATCGTTTTTATCGAAAGATCGAGCCAAATCCTCTCATCAGTTGGCACATATTGTCTGGTGAGATTCTAGTTTTAGATTTGTTTTTCATACCTATATCTAGAAAATTGCCCCACAAAAATAATTCATTCATCAAAAATCACCAAAACTGAACCCGAGTTGTGCCTTTGCAATTTCAGTTTGTGTTTTACTGTGTAAAATTTTCATCCATTGTTAGATTCTAGTTGTTGGTCTAAGTCTAGTGCCTTAATTTTAGTTTCGGGTATTGCATCTAAAAATAAAAAATTGGTTAGATCTGTTTTGGGGCTGGCGCTGGTCGTGGCTTTACCCCCTCCCTTGTTGCGGTTGCTCTTCACTGTCGAGTTTGTGTTTGTGCCACCAGATTTTTGGAAGTTAGAGATCAACTCAGGTTTCCCTTCTTGGCTAGCCAAATCACCTAGGACAGAGTTGTGCTTGGATTCTTATTTTTTTGGCTGAGTTCAAGACAGTTTTGTGTAGCGTTTACTAAAACAGCCATAACTTTTGCATAAGAACTCGGACTGTGATGTTCTTTGGCTCATTGGAAAGCTAATGAGAAGTTACATCCAAAAATCCAAGGATAGGTCTGTTGTACTTCGTGAGGTTGCAAAAAATTGAAAAATAAAAAAAGGCCATTTGGGGCCACAAAACTACGTCCGAAGTTTCAACACGTGTTTTTGCCATTTGTTTGCCATCTAGTTTGAGTTTCTTTCATTCCAGATTATGTAATCTTTGTTTCTAGGTCATATTCTAGTGAGATTTAATATTCGTGCTGCTATAAAAAAGAAAAGAGGCAAGTGCATAAAGAAAAGAGTCGCACAAGATATACAAAAGAAAAAGAAAAAGAAAAAGAAAAGAGGCAACTGCAACAAGAAAAGAGCCACACAAGTTATAAAAAAATCAATTTTTTGTAGCATTGTTCATTTTTAGATTTTGAGCTCTCTTTATATAGCTCTTATGTCGTCTAGTGTTTGCTTGCTTGAGCTAGCATCGAGTACTAATTCTGGCCAGCAATTTAGTCGATTACTTTAGATTATTATTCAGCTAGTGTAATTTTGAAATTGAATATTGCCATTCCTTTGTTACTTATATATTGCCTATCGAAGCTCCACCTACTACTAACCGAACAAGTCTCATCTTATTGGCAATCGCTATACTGATCACTCTAGTTAAATTATCACAAACCAGCCACTGGTTGTACTATCTGCTTTGCTTGGTAAGAATTTTATAAGCATTTGATAAGAGTTTGAGAGTGTGAAACTTCTGTAAACTGCAACACCTAGTAGTTAATAGGGATCTAACAATTTTTTTGTTAGCTTCTTGGTTCTATTAATAATGGCAAGTTCACAAAATTCGAAACGTGGTGGCAAGGATGATGATCCATCTTCTGAACTTGAGAGTGCTGTACCTCTCACTCCTCGCACAAGGATGCTTGTGCAATGCTTCAACCGTGAGGTCAATAAAAGAACGAAGGAGTTCTACAACGTGTTGGATCGGCTCAATGACACTCTCACCACCATTAATAACAGAGTTAGGAACCTTGAGCAACGTCCTACCTTAGCTACTCGACGTGCTATGTTTCCCCCTCCCCTTTGATGGATAAGGATGACGATGGCTAAGAGAACAACTGCGACACCAACACTACAGTTGAGGGCTTCGATGACCGCAACCGTTATCGACTCTGGCAAAATCGATGAGATATGGGTAGATTACAAAGAGAGGTACGTGATGATGAAGCATTAACTAAAGTCAAATTTGCAATTGCTCCATTTGTTGGTGATATGATCCTGAAGCTTATCTTGATTGGAATTATAATTAGATAAAAAATTTGCATACTATGGTTTTTCTGATCATAAAAGAGTTAGGGCAACTACTAGTGAATTCACTGATTTTGAATCAATCTGGTGGAGAGAACAATGTAGACTACCACATATACTTAGAACTTGGGATATTTTGAAAAGAGTCATGAAAGCTAGATTTGTGCCTTCATATTTTTTAGTGACATGTTAAAAAAATTACAACGCTTAAAACAAGGCAATAGGACAGTAAAAGAATACTATTAAGAATTACAAATTGGTTTATTATGTTGTGGTTTGAAAGAAACCAAATAAGCTAAAATGGCTAGAATTTAGGAGGGCTTAACTGAGAAATTTAGGATATACTTGACTATAAGAAATACAATTCCATCACTCTGTTTGTTTCATCTTACTTGCAAAGCTAAAAGAGAAGTACAGGGGTGACAAATGAGAATAAAGAGCAATTTTGGAGGCTGTTCTTCCTCCAAACAAAGTGCTAAAACAACAAGAGTGCCTTTCCATCTACACCAAGCAAGGGCGCTCTACGTCTACTTCCACATCCTCACATCACTCGAAGCAAGCAAGGCGACAACCGTTGAAGCTCCCACCAAATCTACTCCGATAAGGAGTGCATCTTCAATTGCTTCCATTGGACATACAAGGGATGTCCAATATCACAAGTGCAAAATGTTCGGGCACTTCATGAGAGAGTGCCCAAGTCAGCGAGCTCTCATTATGAGAGAAGATGGTGAGTATACTTTAGCTAGTGAAATTAATGAAGAATATACACTTGTTACAAATAACCATGCAGGTGACGAGATTGACACTAGTGATGAACAAGAGGAACACTGGAGTGCTGAAGTTTCAGACAAGTATATAAGCCTTATAGTGAAGCGTGTATTTGGTGCATAAATAGAGAGTGTCGAACAGGGTCAATGGTACAATTTGTTTCAAACTAAGTTCATCATCAAGAAACATTTGTGCCGTGTCATCATCGATGAAGGAAGTCGCAAAAATTTGGCTAGCTTGGAGATGGTCGAGAAGCTTGATTTGACCATAAGTTCTCACCCACGACCTTACAACACCCAGTGGTTCAACTCATGCGGTTTATATCATGATTATGTTAATTTTGATGTCGTGTCTATACAAGTATACTCCTTACTTTTAGGTAGATCATATTAGTTTGATGAGGATTTCACTCTTTATAGTAGAACTAATAAATATACTCTCATACATAAGGATAAGAAAATTATTTCACTTCCAATGTCTCCTGAAGCCATTATTAAAAATAAAATTAAATGATCTGAATGTCAGAAGGAGAATGCTAAAAGTGAGAATCAGATAGTAGCTAAATAATGCTTTTCACCTAAAAAGAAAGAATTAAAAGAATCAAATGATAGAAAGAATGAAATTAAATTAAGAACTGTTATGCTATTAGCTAGTAAATCTAATTCCAATGACTTAGAAGTGGAAAATTATGTTTACTATACTTTGCAAAGATGCTTTCTTTTCACTTGAGAATTTGCCTGCATCTTTGCTGATGAGGACATCACTTCTACTGATATGAACACTCATCTTACTGCTTCCATAAATGATAGGCAAGGTTCAATTACTCGGGCACGTGCTCGTCAACTCAACTATCAGGTAAACTCGTTTTTAGGAGTCAATAATATTTCCGCTGAGAATTCGATACTTCCTAAGACTAGTGATTTTCTTGTTCTTAGGAACCATAGAGAAGAACCATGCGAGCTCAAGTGTAGAAGTGGAATCATCAAGCGCAATCCAACTCATATTCGCGAGTTCGACTCAGATTCGGACTGCTTGACAGCATCTACTTTAAACGGTCATAACTTTTGATCAAGAAGGTTTCTCGGGGCCCGTGAGTACTCGTTGGAAAGATTTTAGAGTCTAATTTTAGATGAATCTGGTCTCACCTTGAAATTCCACCCGAGCCAATCAGAAACTGTAAAACAAGTTGAGTTACTTTTTCAGTCCGAGTCAAAAAGGGCCTTGGGCCTTATAATCGAGTCCTGTTCGATTTTCAAGTGTGTTGGCCAACCCTCAATATTACCGCACCCCCTTTTATTAGTTAAGTGCGGCTTCCCCTCCCCTATTTAAGGAGGTCACACCCCTTTAGTTTTCCTCGGGTTTTTCTTAAGAGTTTATTCCGCTTAGCAGTCTCACCGCACGTCCGGTTGAGGAACCCTAACTTGTGAATTTAATCTTTATTCGCAATACATTTTTAGATTGCATCTTTTACTCTCTTGCTTGTGTTTTTGATTCGCTTGCAGGAGATAGCCTTCTTGGCGAGGTCAACCGCGTTCGACATGGTTGATAACCATCGGAGCAGTGGTGTAGTAATTGCGAGGGGATCAATCTGTTATGGTCAGAGCCTTTGGATCATCAACGTCGAGTTCTCCACAATCGACTTATCAGTACCTCTCGGAAGATTGGGCCATCGTCACATTATTTGCCTCCGGCTATCACTAACATTTTGCAAGAGTTTACTGATATGTTTCCATCTGAAATACCCCAGGGCAACCACTTGTTAGAGGAATGGAGCATTAAATTGTTAGAGATACGTCCTAGAGGCAATTATGGAGATGATTGTATCACTTCTATGTTTGTGATCTTTTGAATAATATGTTATTTTAACTCTTAAATAAATGTCTTTCATATTGATCAATAAGCATGTGACTTGTTCGTAGAACTCTTTATTTATGTTTTGATGTTATTCTAAATTATCGCTGATCTTATATCATTATGTGGACAATTATAATTTACAGATAAGGATATATATACATTGATGATTATATTTCATGGATTACGGATATGAGATATCAAATCAATAATATAGATACATATTAGAGAACATAATGTTGGTTTAACCACCATGAGATACTGCAGGAATTGTTATATTCTTAAGTGTCATCAGTTGGTCCCATATACGGTGTATGTAGGATCCTTAGACTGTTATCGTCATTATTTTCTACATGTGTAATAGTCTACTTCGTTACTCGGTAGTCATAAAGGTAGTTTTCGGGTTTACTATGAAACATACGGAGGAATATAAGTGATCAAGATAGAATTTGCTCCTCCTATATAACAGAAAAGATATCTCTAGGCCCCTCAATATGGTTGGATTAAGAAAGTGTATGGCCATGTCGAATATGGTTGAAGAGTCAATCACAACTGAGTAATCTACTACAGGTTCGAGCGAAGGATCGAGATATCATAGGATGGCATGCTTCTTGCCTTGAGTTTGATCTGATATCATAAGGCAAAGAGATCGATACATAAGCACTATATATGTTCGTACGATATGATCTCTGTGTATATTTGGGGGTCATTATGTCCTGCTAGAGACCACAACCGACTTATGAACCGAAAAGGAGTTTTCGGCCTATGGCCAAATATATATGAACCTACAGTGTCGCACATAATTAATGGGCTGAAATGATAAGGGTTCGGATGATAGTCTTCAAATGGGATACGATCTCTACTCGTATCAAATAAGGATCCGATTTGAGGCTATATAAGGAGAGGTGTGAGGGCTGAGAGATGTATCCAAAAATATACCCATCAAAACCCTAGCCACCACCTCTCATAATGCCTGTCGTGCATGCTCGTGCTAGCACACCGACGCACGGTATTTCCTCCCTGAACATGTGGACCTCGGTAGAGGCATTGCTATGATTGCGGCGCTGATCGAGATGATCGTGAGGAGGAGACGGTTGGTCGATGGACGATCGAGTGCTTCCGCTATACCGACGCGCTCTTTGTTGAATCGGCTAATCCAACTCTACTTTCACTACACTGCGTATCTAGTGGTAACGATATGTGATCTCTTACTCGCATGGCTTCATGTTTTACGTGGTAGAAAATTTTAATTTGCACTAGTGTAGCATATTCGAATCCTAACACAAATTAACTTGATCTTGGTAGCTTCTTTGCCAAACCGTGCACCATATAGGACTAATCTGGAGGAGAGTAAGAAAATTCAGCGTCAAGTGCAAGACTTGCTTGATAAAGAATACGTACGTGAAAACCTTAGTCCTTGTCTTGTTTCTGTGATTTTAGTTCATAAGAAAGATGGATCTTGGCGTATGTGTGTTGATTGTAGAGCGTTTAATAATATAACTGTTAGATATCGTCATCCTGTTCTTAGCTTAGATGATATACTTGTTGAATTAAGTGGCTCTACTATTTTATCTAAAAATGGCTTGCGTAGTGGATTCCACCAAATTAGAATGAAATTCGGATATGAATAGAAAACTGCATTTAAAACAAAGTTCAGGTTATATGAGTTTCTAGTGACGCCTTTTAGCTTAACTAATACATCTAGCACTTTCATGAGATTAATTAACGCAGTTTTACGTGCTTTCAGTGGTAAATTTTGGTGATTTATTTTGATGATATATTAATTTATAGTAAGTCACTTGATAAATATTTTGAACACTTATGTGTTGTTTTTAATGTTTTGAGATATGCGCGTCTGTTTGGTAACCTCAAAAAGTGCATGTTTTGCGCCGATCGAGTTTGTTTTCTTGGCTATATTGTTACTCCACAGGGAATTGAGGTAGATTAAGTCAAGATTCAAGCTATAAAGAGTTGGCCGACACCACAAATGATCACACTAGTACGGAGTTTTCATGGACTTGCTACATTTCATCATCGCTTTGTGAAGGATTTTAACACTATCGCCACGCTACTTAATGAATTGATGAAGAAAGATGATCCTTTCAAATGGGGACAAGCGCAAGGAGAAGTTTCGAACCTTCTCAAATAAAAGCTTACAAATTCACCATTGCTCCAACTGTTTGATTTCGATAAGACTTTTGAACTTGAGTGCGATGCTAGTAAAATTAGAATTGGTGGTGTGTTACTTCAAGAAGGTAAACAAGTTACTTACTTTAGTAAAAAAATTGAATGGGAAAAGGTTGAATTATTTGACTTATTATAAAGAATTATATGCTCTTGTTCTTGTGCTTGAAATTTGGCAACATTATTTATACTCTAAAGAATTTTTTATTCATTCTGATCATGAATCTATGAAACATATTAGAAGTCAAGCTAAATTGAACCATAGATATGCTTGTTGAGTTGAATTTATCGAATCTTTTCCTTATTTTATAAAACAAAACAAAGGAAGAAAAATGTTATTGCTGATGCTTTGTCTAGATGGTATATTTTGTTGTCTCAACTTGATTGTAGAATTTTAGGCTTGGAGATAATCAAAGATTTATATGCTTCTAATGATGAATTAAACGATACCTTATCCAATTGTAAAGATGGTGAAAGTTGAAATAAATTTGTTTTTAATGATGGTTTCTTGTTTAGAGCTAACAAGTTATGCATTTCAGCTAGCTCCGTTCATTTTTTTTGTTACATGAGGTTCATGAAGGAGGATTAATGGGACACTTTAACGTTAAAAAAGATGGAGGACATCCTTGCTAAATAGTTGTATTGGCCAGGGATGAGGCGCGATGTCGAGCGCTATATTTTGTGATGTACTACAAGCCAAAAAGCTAAGTCACGATTGAATCTACATAGCTTATACATGCCGCTTCCTATTCCTAGTGTTCTTTGGGAGGATATTTCTATTGATTTTGTTTTAGGATTGCCTAGGATAAAGATAGGAAGGGATAGTATTTTTGTTATAGTGGATAGGTTTTCTAAGATGTCATATTTTATTCCTTATCATAAGAGCAACGATGCTACACATGTTGCTAATTTATTTTTCCCAAATATTGTTTGACTACGTAGTGTGCCCAAAAAAATTATTTTAGATCATGATGCGATGTTTCTGAGTCACTTTTAGACGATACTTTGGGCAAAACTTGGGATGAAGCTATTGTTTTTAACTACTTGTCTTACCTAAACTGAAGTCATCAATCATACCTTGTCAACAATGTTGATGGATGTTTTGAAGAACTGAAAGATATGGAAAAAAATATCTACCTCATGTGAAAATTGCCTACAATCACTCGTTACATTTAACCACAAAGATGAGCCCTTTTCAGGTAGTATATGGCTATAACCCTCACGCTCTAATTGATTTGTTACCTTGACTATCTTTGGAGAGGGTAAATCTATATGCTAAGAAACATGCTGAATTTGTTCTTAAGTTGTATAAAACTATAAAAAAACATAGAGCACACAAATAAGAAATATAGGGCTGCTGGTAGTAAAGGAAGAAAGGAAATAATTTTTGAACCTAGCGATCTTGTTTGGTTTTTGAGAAAAGATAGATTTCCATAATTGAGAATGTCTAAGTTGATACCTAGAGTAAATAGTCCCCTTAAGATTATTGAAAAGATTAATAATAATGCATACAAGCTTGAGTTGCCTGCAGATTATTGGGGTTGGTCCGACATTTAATATTGCAGATTTGAAATCATACTTAGGATAAGAAGATGAGTTTGAGTTGAGAACGACTCCAATTCAAGAGGGGAGGATCATGAGGACATTACTTTTTTGGATACACACAACACTCATCCACAAGATTCTAGGTAAGGACCTATGACGAGGACACATGCGTGATAGTTGAATTATCAGATGAACTTGTTTCTTGGAGTTCATAATTTTTCTATTGAGCATGGATTGCTACCTAAGTCATGTGATGTTATTCTACTCAGGAACCAAGGTGAGGAGAGAAGCACTACTACCACAACATGTCCAGGCCGACCCTATTTCAATTCTAGGCCAATTCAAAGTCATCCTGATAGCACCAATTTCAAATAATCATAACTTTCACATACGGGGTCCGTTGGAGGTGTTCGTGTACTTGATGGAAAGTTTATGATGAGACCTTTCCAACGGATCCAGCTCCACCTTCAGATTCACTATATACACATCATAATCAGCAAAGAGAGGTGATGTGTCACCTATTGGACCAATTTGGGCCTTGTAATAGTGTTAGTATTGGATCCTAGATTGTGTGCACCCGGGTGGAGCAAAACCCTAGGCCAACCCTTTCCTTGGCCACCACCTCCTTATAACCTTTATGTAATGCCCTGAATGCCTTTACGACATCCTTGGGAATGATTAGCGGAATCACGGAGTTTCTTGATTTTTCGGTGAATCGCGGGAGTGAAAATTAAATTAGGGAATTATCCAAAATTAAAAATAAACTAAAATAATTAATTTAAATGTTTTTAGACTGTCCGGAGGGGTGGGCTAGCCAACCCAAAGGGGGCCACACTCCCCTCACCCTAGCCGCCCCCTTTATAAACTCCCTCCCTTTGTCGCCCCCTTTCCCCACCCCTTGGCTGCCACCCCCTCTCCTCCCCTGCGCCTCCACCTCCTCCCCAAGCTGCTGCCTTGCCATTTGCTGCAAAGGAGGAATCAATCAAGAGAAGGGAGAAGAGAAGGAAGAGGATGGAGAAGAGAAGTAAGAGAGAAAGAGGAAGAAGAAAAGAGAAGAGAGGTGATCTTGAGGGATCACCTAGGTAATTTTTCTCCATCCCAATTCTCTCTATTTTAGGATTAATTATAGTTTTTGGCACGGGATTAGTAGCGTTCTAATGGAGAAATTAATCGATTAGTGTTTTCTACTATCTGCGCGTAGGCTGATTCACATAGCGCAATTGTTTGTATAGATTTGAGTATCAAAATGATTTTTGCTGCGGTTCTGGCCAACATGAAAGTTGTAGAGGATGACGAAACCTATCTTATGTAATTTGTTTAGATTTTTTAGCTGCGGGGTTTGGTCACAGCAGATTCGGAAACTTCGCTGTGAAGTAGAGGGGTAGTCTGAGACTGATTGCTGTTTGGGTGTAGTTTCAGAGAGGTAGATGATTTTTATGATTTTTCTCGCAAGAACAAAACTTGTAGGAAATCTTGTAAACTAGTTACTGTAAACAAATCATGAATTTTAGAGCATTTTACAGAAGGTGGGGTTTGTTAGAAGATTACTGGCCCGATTGCCAAAATAGAGTATGACCTCTATTTTTGCGATAATTTACACCCTTTTAGCAGCAAAATAAAAATAAGTTGTCTACTTGAAAATTGTAGGTATTTCACTGTAGTTTTCATAAATATCTCATTTTATGTGCCTGGTCTAGTAGTTTTAAAGATACAATAAAAACAAGCAGCGCTGCTGCAGTGGGGCTTAGCGTAGAGTCGACGAGCTGAGAGGGTATTTGTCGGGATTGGGGTATAGCGGCATCTTATTTTCTTTAGATGCGGATTCCTTGCTGTAGCCTTGTGCTGAGAAATAATTTTGGACAGGTGACTGCGCTCTTGACCATGAGTGAGCGCTTCACTTCATCGATAGTGACAAGTAAACGTAGCAGATGTGCTACCGTTTAACTCGTTAATCATTCTATATTCACATTAAGTATTTCTCTTATTTTGAGATGCTATGCCATTGTTACATGCTTTCTTAATGTGGTGCTTGTGGTAGCAAACTAGCAATCAATTGTTTATGGTCTTGATGAATTAATTGTGGGTATGTGGTATTGTTCTTGATGAAATAGATATAGTTATGAGGTAGTTTTATTTATGAGGATATTGTGGACTAAGTGTTGATATTCTTAATGAAAATATTGTGGTCAAGTGGTAGTATTCTTAGTGAATATATTGTAGTCTTAGTGGTGGTATTCTTAATGACTATATAGTGGTCTATGTGGCAGCATTCCCTATGAATCGATTAATTATGATCTTGGTGAATCAAATATGGATTATACGGTATTGTCCTTATTGAATTATATGTGGATTATGAGGTAGTATTATTGATGAATATATTGTTGATCTTTGTGGTTAAAATCTTATGAATCATTGGTATCATATCATACATATCATGATATGACATTTGCATAGTGGATGTCACCGCATATAGCTGCGATCGTACCGGTACAGCATCGTACATTACCGTAGTACGATGCACACTCTTACCTTGTTGGGTAATGGTACAGTGGATCATATGCATTTTCATTGTGGATGGATCATTTGCATATTTATGCAATGTGTTGTAGATGATGGATTTGCAAACAAATGCAACTTTTTAACTTTTATGTGGAATTGACTCATGAGAGTCCCTTGTAGTATGAGAAATGTGGCTGTGATCGTAGAATAGGTTCACCCCCCTTGTGGTATGGTAAGGGATGTGGTTGTGGTATGAGGTATTTCTCTTGTGGTAACTGTTGTTAGCGGTTGTGGTTGCAGGAAAGAATAAGATTAGTGAGGAAAATATGTTAATGCTTTATTGACATTGGTAGTAGTGGTGGTTGTGGTTATGAAGTAGGCAATCGAGACCGAATTGCTAATGTTTTGTGGTTATTGTTAGTAATGGCGGTTAAGTCTACAATTGTGGTCAATGTGAAAAATAAATGTTGATGGTTAAACTGTTGTAGTTTAATTAGCTTGTTAAACAATTTACTTTTTAAGATTTTTATCTCACTCTTGTTTTCCCCCTTCCAAGTGGTTCTTGAGCATGCATGGGAAGGGTAGAGCGGCACAACACAATTACACACCATCTTATGAGTTATGCTGTAATAAATATGTGGAGTCTTAGTCATGGATTATTTCCCTCACTGATGTTCATTTAAATTAATAATGCTAGACAGTAGTTCATTTTGATTGGTTAAAACTACTAGTGGCGGTTCCTTTATTAATATTTTCCATTACTTTTTATGTTTGTTATGATTCTCTTGGCTTATAATGTTTTACAAGAGGTTGCCAGTTTATTATATATTGTAACTTGGCTAGTTGTGGAGTGCTTTAGTGGCATCTTAGAGTAATGTGGGTCCTGGGGTGTTACAGTTGGTATCAGAGCAGCCATTAGGTCTGTGGTAATTAAATTATTAAATTGACACACTATTGCACAGTAGGATGGGATGGGTCAAGCATTGCATTTATGCTTTTGACATGTTGTATTGATGATTTATGTTATGAGATGATCTTGTATGATTATGATTTGCTTCTATGAGATGATCATGTATGATTATGATTTGCTTCTATGACTGTTTAGGTGAGGCTAGTCATTGATAAGAGGTAGAGGTTGTACTTGTTGTCTTGGGCATTGCTAGGTTATATCACCGATCGTGGTAAAGCGATAGTGATACAGTTTCCTCGGGTAACTTAGTTATAGTTGATGTAGGTGAGTTTCTTAGAAAAGTTGTTATTCCTTGAGTTGTCTTTGGCCAATTCTTGGCCTATTGAGGTTAATGAATTTCTCTTGGGGTAGCGATCCATTGCAATTATTGGGTGCCAATAGGCCTCTAATTGTTCTTGAGACAATTATTGTTTTTTTTCTGATTGTTGAGTTGCTTTTACTGCTCGTGAGCATTGTTAATTGGCGAGATGGATATTTCAATGTTTGTTCCATCTTTCCCACTAGAAAACATGACTCATTTATTTGTTTGGTATTTTGAAAAGAAAATCAAAAGCTTATTGTTGGAAGTTCGTTAACTTATGAAAGCCTTGGCTCTATGCATTTCTTTTGGATTATTTCAAGTGCTGAAGTTTAATTCCTCTCTTTTCTGAAAGGAAGTGTTAAAACCTTTTTGTGGTGTTTGTTGTGTTTGAGTAGGAGGAGGCAATCATATAATTAATTGATAAGATATGAATTATCAAGTTGAGATGTTAGTGTGGTGCATAATTAATTTCTACTAACATCCTCAGAAGGGAAGTTGATTAATATGATGTTGTCTTGTTGTAGTTTATTGAAGAATTGTGGCTAAGAATTTGTTGATACATGTTTGGAACTCATGCAGTTATTAAGGAATATGGAAAAAAATTGGTTTGGTTATTGTGATTGTTTAAATTTCTAATTTGTTAGGTAGATTGATTATTTGATCTTAAGTAATTAACCTGACCATTCAAGATGGTTAAGTAAAGAGGAGTTGGAATATTGCCTTAGTAATAGTAACCTTTAATATGTCCCCTCTTTACATACTTGATGAGTATGTATAACTGCTAAATTCATGTAACTTTTGTTATGCTAAATTGTTGACACATGTATAAAGAAATAGATGAAGGTTGATGTATTGACTTGTGGAATCTTGTCTTATAAAGCTGGTATTATTGATGTTTAAAGTTATTTCGTTTTAATTTCTGAACATAAGGTGGAATATTAAATATATTCTCATAATTGTTTTCGTGATTGCAAAACAGAGATAGGATCATGAATGCTACCATGACAAAAATAATAATCAACTATTACCAGTAATGACTAGAGTGCAATCAATTTGTTCTAAATTAGAGTTGAGCATCAATAAGAATTGAATGTATGAAATCTAATAAGAGATTTATATTAGCATATTTTGTGAGGTTGTCACATTCTAGTATTATCTTGTTAAAGAGTTCTGTTTCAATATTGTGGCTTGTGCACTAGGCTTTTCCTAAATTAAGCAGTTGAAATCTTATTTAGATGATAAGAACATGATGAAGTGATTTATGGTGTTTTTTTTAAAAAAAATATGAAGGGGTAAGCGGACATGAGGATTCCAGTTAAGAGTGTTTTGTTTTGTTGTTAGTACAATTGGAAGTATGTGGTTATGATAATAGTGTTGAATGTTTCATAAATAAAGGAGTTTGATAGTTCCGTGACACTAATTGAATTAAAAGGATTTAAGATTTGCGGTCGGATCTTTTGGATCTCACGACTTATGTGATAGTTGAAATTATTTTGAGTAAAGTGACGTGTTGAATAATTTTATTAGTTTTAACTAAATCATATGTTGTGGTCTTGAAATCCTCTTTTGTTGGAACTGGCGGGATGCGGTAATCAAAGAAAATTGTTTCTTGTTTCGAGTGTGCTAGAAGTAGTTGAGGGCAGGTGGGTACATGGGTGCTGAGTTGGATGAAGACGACAACTGAATTTCAGGAGCAAAGTGCGGCGTACAAGGCTATTCAGACACAAAACACTCACACCCACAAAGTCGGCACCGCTAGGTACGTGGGTAAAATCCTACAATAGAGGAGGTAGGATGAGGAGGCAATCCGGTTGGAGGCCTCCCCACCATTTAATAGCAACACAGATGAGCGTGCCTGAAACTAGTTAAGAGTGAGATCATCAACAAAGTCTTCGGACGCCATGTCTTTCATAAACCCACCAGATTAGGAAGTATCCCAACGTCTGGTGAGATATGTCAAACTATCTAGTTGTTAATAAGCCCATAACTTCATATGTTCTAAAATAACATCATGGCCTCTTGCAGCAAACATTGACTACTGAATCTTTCAAAGGCTCTTTCGAAGCAGTTAGGGAGAGGGAAATGCTATCCACGACCCTGGGAAACATGGAGCACCTAGGTTGCACGTGAGACGTTGGGGTTTATGTACCTTGGAGGTAGGAATTCCCACACGACTCTAAGATGTATAAGAGTAGATGTATAAGAGTAGGAAGAGATCTAAGCCAAACGTAACGAGTGATTGAAAGAGAAGATTCATGCAGAATTTTGAGGACAGATGTCACCATTGAAGGAAAAACTATATCAAGTCCTCAACTAGTCGTAAGTTGTCCCCATTATTTTGTGAGCTAGTCCCCCTCAATGTTGGAGTAGCTGCACGTCCATGCTACTTTCTGAACATAGCGATGTCCAATTACTTATCAATGACATCTAGGTAATGTATATCTCTAGAATACTACATAGATAGACCCGTTGAATGCTTAGCTAATCGTGTATCGTTATGTAGGAGCCCACGCCATGCATCCTCAGAGTCAGCTTGTTGGCTCCATTCCCGTTGAGGCTAGGCAGAGAATGGTGTATCCATGCCCGCTAGGGACACTGGTGCACGGTGCCCAGTTAGGGATCTATTTCACGAAGGTCCAGGTTCACATGGTATATAATTTTTTAGTGACGTCCCACTAGAGAAGCCCCCAAACGATAAGATCATAACATTGGGGGATGTCGTTCACATATTCATCTAGTGGCCCAAGAGTGAAATCGCCATCCCCTCTGTACCGGTATCTATCTAGCATGAATAGCTAGTCTCTCTACATGATCATCTACAGCCTACAACCCTCCCTTCGATGTCACCATGTGCACCTAATCCATGTCGGTAGGTCGCCATATCGGCTCCCATAAAGACCACACCGAGCATATATCAATAGCGTGCCTTCATCTCCCGTGAAGAACTCATACCAATGTGTCAGCAAGACCAAATCAAAGAAAATCAAGGTGCCTCAAGTGCGCTGGACGTTCTCGCTAGGAAAGCCACTAGTCTCGGATACACTGATAGTTAGCCTTAGAATGGGTACCGCTTCTTTGCATGCGTGGTATATGGGAAAGATCAAACAGATGAGGACACAATGCCCTACGGGTTGTACTGTTAAGTACATGGTGAGGCATTTTCTGCACGAGCCCTACTACTTCATGATGGGCTTCGACAACTTGTTCGACCTCTTCAACCTCGATACCCTCAATGTCTTACTATTAAGATGCTGGATACTGTAAGTGTGTACAATTACGGTCTACATTTATATAATATCAATATATGCCATAACTCCTTCCTTATGTACAGACACATGATGCTAGAAACCAAACAAAGAAAAGAACTGGTTGGCTTTCTTGACTCACACTTGATCTTTGAGTAATACATTAATGAAAATGCATCCTATGTCGAGGATTACATAACAATAGGACTACTTGCTCACAATAACTAGGAGTACATACTTGTTCCCTACAACTAGCGGTAAGTGCAACACGAACTTAGTTTTAAGGACTATGGCGATATACATGCGTAGGTGGCACTGAATTTTAATTGTCATTATATCAAAGTGAAACAAGATAATATACCTTGATTCCTTAATCAAGAGCAAGCATGACTTCACACTTGTGCAACAATTAATCGACAGGTAAACTTATTTTATCCATAAATAACTCTATGTACCCTTCGTTTGCAATGAATGAGGTTAACTTTTTCGAATCGCATATATCGTTTACTGTGTACATTGCCAAAGGAGGAAGACATGTGAAAGGGAACACCACACTGCAACATATGACATAATTTTGGGTATCTATTAATACACAATAATCCTATATCACACTTGGTAATTAATGATGCCTCAAGCTAATCAAACTGATGTATGTAATTCTATTTTTGCAGTGCCACCAGTAGCTATAAGACAACGTATGTGGATTATATGTTTGCCGCCATACACAAGAAACCATGGGTGGTAGGCCCAAGGTTCCAAAGGTTTATCAATATCACAATAATTATTTTTTACTTATCAATTACTATACATATGTGCTTACGACTTTACTCCTCCTAGTGACAGAACATCAACATCTATTTAAGTACAGTCCAAATGAATGAACTCTAAAGTTTCACGTGCCCAAGGCTGAATAAATTTTTAATAACAAACAATATTTTCTTACTATATATGTAAATATGTTGTAAAAATATTATGACAATTCATCTATAATCAATCTATAAATTTGTTTATCTGTGATATATCTATGTATTGCATATTTGCTTGCATATGTTATCTACATATTGTTTTCAGAGGGCACAGCTAGTATTTTCTAAAACTAGCCGAAAACAGAAAACATTTTACATATAAAACGAACTATCATAGACAATTTTATGGTATAAATCGTATGTGATATGTAGCCTATTACAGAGGATTGGTAAACAAAATCATCTGTGATGTTCGATATATCACAGACTGTTTTGTGGTCGAAACCATTTATAATAGTTGATCTTCATAGATGGTTATTCATACAAATCGTCTATGATGTTGTTTATCATAGACGGTTCAAAAACTAGCTATAATAATCGCTTGTTACCATAGACGCAATCAATCGGATGGTTCAAAAATCGTCTATAATGACCTTTTGTGTGATAGTGATTGCAACTTGCATAACATACGGGCCTGTTCTTTTTGCCTTTGACTTAGGGATTTTGGCTGTGGCTTATGGATTTTGGGCAGTTCGTGGGAGAGAGTATAGAGTAACAGAAACTCACATGTGATTTTGATAGATATAAAATAAAATTATTATGGTGTATACTACAATTAACTTGTAAACCGCTAAAGTAATAAGCAACTACAAACCAACACTAATCTCTACATGTGGGCTCCACATCAGAATTTTATTCCAGGGCATGGGCATCAATTCAGAAGGTTGCCTCGTGTAAAGCTTAGAGAGACACCAGCAGCAGACTTGTCTGGAAGCATTTGTTGAGAAACCCTCGCTGGCGACCAGTCCGAGCGATTTCTCTGCTTAGAACAAGAACGAATCAATCACAGAATCACAAAAGAATAGATTGACCACAGAGAGAGGTAGAGAGAACTCCTAGTCTTTCTTATTGCTTCAATTTATTGGGGTACAAAATCAGCCATATGGCTCTCTATTTATAGGAGGGGGTGAGGTGTCTACTACGGATAAAGACTCGTTTAAGCAGAGAAGATCCGTTTAAACGGGAATCATTATCTTGGTTTCCTAATACTCCCCCTTTGGCACTCATCCGACATACTCATGCCTCATTAATACTCCATAAAAACTCATTGGGAAAAATTTGGAGAAAGAGTACATGATGCATGTTATGCTGCGATGTACGAATTGCCTCATTAAAAACCTTGACCAAGAAACTTTAGGAAAACTCGTCAAGGGAAAAAGAGTACAATTCACCCAACTTCATTCAGTTTTCAGGATTTTTATTCTTTAGGTACTTGATCTTCAGAATCAAGATTCACTAACGGGCTTGAGAGAATTCTCCCCCTGAATTCTGCACTTCTCTAAGTCTCATCATACCAATCCCTCATACGCACCTTTCAAAGCTAGATGCGGGGATTGACTTTGTGAATAAATCTGCTAGATTTTCACAAGACTTAGTATGCAGTACTTTAATCTCGTCCATCTTTTGCAATTCATGAGCATAGAAGAACTTGGGGTTGATATGCTTTGTGAGATGACTCTTCACATAGCCTGTTTGTACTTGTGCAACGCAAGCGGCATTATCTTCATAGATAATTATGAAGGTTTGCACAATGTTCATTCCACATGATTGCTGGATGTGGTGAACCATTCGGCGTAGCCAAGCGCATTCACGTGCGACTTCATACAGCGCTATTATTTCTGAGTGGTTCGTCGAGGTAGCTACAAGGCTTTGCTTAGACGATTTTCAGGAAATTGCAGTTCCACCACACAGGAATACATAGCCTGCTTGTGACTTTGCGGTATGAGGGTCAGGCAGGTACCCGGTATCTGCATAGCCAATCAAGTTCAGATCTTGATTCTTTCTGTAAAACAATCCAAGGTCTTTGCTTCCTTAAATGTATCGGAAGATGTCCTTTATGCCCTGCCAATGCCTTTTAGTGGGCTCTGCACTGTACCTTGCCAACAGGTTCACAGCAAATGCGATGTCAGGTCTAGTGCAATTTGCTAAGTACATGAGTGTTCCAACTGCACTCAAGTATGAGAATTCCGGTCCCAGGACTTCCTCCTCCTCTTCCCTAGGTCAGAAAGGATCTTTTTCTTGTTGTAAAGATCTCCTGATCATCGTACTTTTGATGGGAATGCTTTCTCAAAGCCGAATCTTTCTAGCATCTTCTGGGTGTAGGTCGACTAATGTACCAAGACTCCTCCAGGGACATGCTCAAGCTGCAGTCCTAAGCAGAACTTGGTCTTGCCCAAATCTTTCATTTCAAACTCTGACTCCAAGTAGGAGCTTGCTTCTTTTATATCTTCCACTGTCCCGATAATATTCAGATCATCTACATACGCTCGAGATTATACAGAATCCATTCTGGGATCACCGTATAAATACACAAGGACAGTCTTCATTGTTCGTGTAGCATTTCTTACAGAGAAAGTTGCTTAAGCGATTATACCACATTCTGCCAGATTGCTTTAGTCCATACAGGGACTTTCTAAGCTTCACACTGTACAGATTTCTATTTGCTATGTCTTGGTTCGGGAGAGAAATTCCTTCAGGGACTTTCATATAAATCTCCGAATCCAAGTTACCATAAAGGTATGCAGTCACAACATCCATCAATTTCATTTCTAAATTCAAGTTCATTGCCATTGAGATCAAATATCTAAAGGTAATTCCACTCATGACCGGGGAGTAGGTTTCTTCATAATCAACTCCAAGACGTTGAGTGAAACCTTGTGCTACCAACCTTGCTTTGTATCTCACTACTTCGTTTCTTTCATTTCTCTTTCGAACAAATACCCACTTGTGCCCTACAAGGTGCACATGGGGAGGTGTGCGGCATACGGGCCCAAACACCTCTCTTTTGTTCAGAGAAGTTGCTATTGCCTTCTTCCAATCTTCCCAATCTGATCTTTTCTTACATTCAGCGAGCGATGCAGGCTCGGGATCAAGATCAATGATTGTGGCAATTTTATTTGCGAAGTAGATATCAACACTAGATGTTGTCCTGTTCAGAGATTCTCCTGTGTGCACATAATTTATAGTTATTTCTTCATGAGTTGCTTCTTCTGGAGCTTCACCTTGCGCATCGCTTCTTTCAATTGCGGTGGCAAGTCCCTTTAGTTTTTCGGCTCTGATGTGTGCGTACACATCCATGTCGATGGGGATATTCAGATCCGGTATGTCCTTTTCAATAGGTGTCATACTTGTGCCAGGTCTCAACTGGCTCCCCTTCTCATTCTAGGGGACTTAGTGATCGGCTGTGATAAGTCCTTCTTATCCTTTTTGTCAGGCGTCCCCGGTTACTTTGGATTCGAGGAGCCGGAGTTCTCGTCCTTTTATTTTGAGGCCTCTGGACGGGATTAGAGATACCTTCAATTTTCTTTGGTATTTCAACTCTCTCCGATGCATTACGTGCAGGCACATGCGACTTAGTCACGCTCTTCAAATCACTAAAGTGATCAGGCAGTTGGTTTGCTAATGATTGCAAATCGATGATCTTCTGGACCTCTTTTTCAGTTTCACTAGTACGCGGGTTATGTGCAGGAATTCCTGTAGCTTCCACGTAATTTCGATATTTTTCATCAAGGGTTGATTTTCTCCCTAATGTCGGGAAATTATCCTCATCAAAAATGCGATCGTGGCAAGATGCAAATCTCCCGATATAGGTTCCAAATACCTGATTATGGATGCAGTCTCATAACCAATGTATATCCCAGTCTTACGGAGAGGGCCCATTGCAGTTCGTTGCGGAGGGGTATAGGTACATAAATCTTGCATCCAAACCTCCTAAGATGAGAAATTTTCGGTGGTGACCTTTGCGCTAGTTGCATAGGTGAATAGATGTTGTAAGCCGAAGGTCTAAAGTTGATGAGATTCGCTGCATGTAGGACTGCGTGTCCCCAACATGTAGTTGGAAAATTACAATTCTGCAAGAGGGGTCGGACAATAAATTTAATTCTCTTGATTAAAACCTCTACCAAACCGTTCTGGGTATGGACATACGGTACCGAATGCTCAACTGCAATCCCCATCGCCATGCAATAATCATCAAATGCCTTTGAAGTAAATTCCCGACATTGTCCATTCTGATAGACTTGATGCGATGATCAAGGAACACATTTCTGATACGAATGATCTGCGGATCAATTTGGCGAAAGTATAATTTCTTGTGAATAATAAACCCACATATGACCACTTTGAGGAAGGATCAATGAGCACCATGAAATACCTAAATGGCTCTGAGATGGGCTGAATAGGACCGCAAATGTCTCCCTGGATGCGTTCCAGGAATGCAGGGACTTCATCATTCACTTTCAGAGTGGAGGGTAGTCGTGTTGATAACGTGTTGAGAAATCCTCACTAGCGACCAGTCCGAGCGATTTCTCTGCTTAGAACAAGAACGAATCAATCACAGAATCACAGAAGAATAAATTGAACACAGAGAGAGGTAGAGAGAACTCCTAGTCTTTCTTATTGCTTCAATTCATTGGGGTACAAAATCAGCCATATGACTCTCTATTTATAGGAGGGGGTGAGGTGCCTATTACGGATAAGGACTCGTTTAAACGGAGACGATCCGTTTAAACGGAAATCCTTATCTTGGTTTCCTAATAGCATTATCTTTTGACTCCAAGTTAATTTGAGTGCCGCAAATGATCCAATATTTCCTGGACCAATACTAGTTGGTAGTGGTACTGTTTGTGTAACCGTCATGCAAATAAATAGCAAATTGATCGATTAACTCGCAATAAATGGTATCTTTTTAGACGGGTAAACTCTTGCAAACTCTCATGAATCATAGTATAGAGCTACACTTCTATACCGTACCATATGGCCTCAGAGTATAACTGCAGTTATTTCCCGTTTTTCAGTTGATTTTTAACTCTAACTTCTTTTAATAATTTTTATTTATTATATTAATAAATTATAGTAAAAAAATTATAAACTATAGTTAAAAAAACATCCCTAATAGGTTTCATAATTACCCGTGTTTTGTCGAACGAAAAGATCTGCTACTACATGTAGATATTTCTCCATGAGCACTTTAGCCGTTGACTTGCGCGCGACCTCCTGAAAAAGATGGACCGTCAGTTCGCACACACGTAACATCATTCTGCATGCATGCTCAATTGCGCGTTCACATCAATATTTCTTTCCAGTATTATAATGACAAAGTGCGATCATACGTCGCTTTTTTATTTGTCAGATTTGGCACCGGCCACCGTGATCGCATTTCCCCCGGCTGGAAGTCACGGTTGAGTAGAAGAGGTGGTCAGTCAGCTTTAGCTGGCTAAGTAGCTCGTACACATTCAAGTCTCGTGCCTCCCTCCAGATGGCCAAATTCTTTAGCTTATCCTGCTCACATCTCCTTGAAGTCGGCATGCCCATTTTATTGCTATCTGCACCGTGGCTTTGTTTTCGGATAAGCATGAGTTTGTCGGTATTTTCTCAATACACCTCGTTGGCGTCGTGAAAACTTGTCGGCGAGAGTGATTAGGATGTTGAAATCGGCTTCGGTTTTGATTTGTGTTTAAAAAAATCAAAAACTGATTTGAATATCTTAGCTTTTAAAAGACGACAGCTTCTTCAAGTCGCTTCCGAAATGCGTCGATCGGTCTTCGTCGTTTCCTTTATGTCTATCTTTCAAAAGCTATTTTCTAAATTTTGTCTCAATAGCTATTTCTTCCGACTATTACTATTTTATTTCAATGAAAAGTTTCAGCTCAAAATCATCAACTCCAGCCGATCAAAAGTTTCTCTTATATTTGAGCACAATTGGCTTATCAGTTAACACTGTTGGATTGGGTGGAAGGCCCGGCTCAAACTATGGTCTCTAGTGCCAGATTAGGACGGGAGCAGGCTCCAAAAATGACGCCAAGCGTAGACCAGCCAGATCAAGCTAGATTAGGGGTGATCGTTTTAGCGATGGCTTCTGATTTTTAGCTGAAATTTCATCAGAGTGACTTTTTTTATCAGAATGATTTGGCTTTTTAGCATAATTAAATTTAAAAAAATGTAAAAATAGAAAAAAAATTTGTTAACCCATCACGGACAATGCAAAGGAACATGGGAAAAAAAAGAAAAATGTAAAAAAGCCTAAAAAATCTAAAAAAATTCAGAAAAAGACGAATTACTGAATAGTGAAAAAAACTGAAGCTGAAAAAAAGCTGAAACGAGCGGGACTGGCCGTGAGCTAGCTGCTAGCTCACTTGCTTTCATGCCACGAGGCCTGCCTTGCTTATCAAACTTGAAGGCCGCTTGGTTGGAATAAAATTTAATGTTTTATAGTTAAAATTATACTGTAGCTAGCTGAAATTATACTATAACTGATGGTGGTTTATTTGGCATAATTAATTTAAAAAAAATCTAAAAATAGGTTGACGCATCATGTATAATACAAATGAATACGAGAAAAAAGAACCGGAAAAAGCTCAAAAAAATACCGAAAAACCAAAAAAGATGAAAATTATGAATAGTAAAAAATAAGTCAGAAGTATAAATCCAAATGAGCTGGGCCTTGTGCTCACTTACGGCTGGGCTAGACGAAATATGCTGATGTACAGTTGTTCCGAGGGCGCATCTTCCGCCATGGCCTGGGCACCGAAGCTTTTCATGTCGGCGTCTTGAGGAGGAAGAAGGCATGAGTGAGATCTTGAGAGGCCCAGCAAGTGGCTAGCCAAGTCAGAAGCCCAAAAGTCACGTACCTTATTTACCGGAAGTCAATGTTGTTTAAAACGGAGCTTAAATGGTGCGGTCCTGGCTGCCTCTTAGGCCCGCCCAACCTAGAATTTCTCCCGCCCATCCAAACACGCCTCTAGGGTTCACCTGACAGTACATTCCTCACGTACGCAGTGGTAATATTTTGACTATTTTTCTTTTAGAGCAGATATGTATTTGGACAATACTGTACTGTCTCTGTCTGTACACGGATAGATGGGGGAAATATCTGGTGAAATTTCCTATTACAAGATGGCATTGGAGCGTATGGCTGTCCATGAACACATGATTCTGCAAATTTTGTGAGACGAACATATTTCCTTCTTTTGAGGGAAACTGAGACGATCATTTTCCTTTTGAGAGGAGAGAAGAACCTATTTCTTTTTTTAATGGGGAGACGAACATGTTTCATGAATTACCTATAATTTTGTATGCTTTGCAATTTTTGCATGATTTGTATGGGCCAGTATTTGCAAGTGGTAGCCTTCGTTGGGTCCAATTCGGGAGCAAAATCCAAGCCTGCCGTGGTCCATGAAACCTTAGGCAGCTATCAACTTAGCTTCCAAGCGCGAAGATAGGTGACATTTTCACCGTAGAAATGATTTTGGTATTGTAGCTTTTTTGTCTTTATTTAAAAATTTTTTTGCGTTTTTGCATATTTTTATTTTTATTTTTTTCTCATATTTCTTTGTATCGTCCGCTCTACATTAGCGTGTCACTTTTATTTTTACATTTTTTTAAATTTAATTATGCCCAATAAGCTAACTCAACTATGTATTTTTTCAACCAACTACAATATTTTTTTAATAAAAATCAAAAACCATCGCTATTCGATCACCCCTTTTAACAGTTAGCAACATCCGGAAAAGTCCACGGTGCACCCGTTGGTCTGAGCCCCTGCAGTGGCAATCCATTGCGCTTTCTTTCCACAAGTGAAACCATAACAGCACAGTACGACACTGTAAATCTGAGGTCGTACGGTTTTCTTATTATTATTTTAAACGAATGGATATTTCATATTTCAGGAATATGCTAGAGACAGACACAATGCTATAGTCACATCCAGACAATCTATCCAATTGCCCATCATCATGGACCACCTCTTTTTTTTTTTTTTTTGAGAAAAGGGTGAATAAGTCAAGAGAAAGCTATCTTAAAGCTTTGCACCAAAAAGTCACGGGATCAAATTATAGAATAATCACAATTATACATACCTAATGTGTATTTACTGGGACTCGATGTCAGTGATATACCCTACAAGTAATAATAGAGATAATTGTATCACTTCTATATTTATAATCTTTTGAATAATTATTATTTTGTCTCTTAAATAAATATTTTTATATTGATCAACAAGTATGTGTCTTGTTCGTTGAACTCTTTATTTATATTTTTAATATTATTCTAAATCATTCCTAATATTATATTATTATGTGGAACAATTATGATTTATAGATTAACACATATATTGATTAATGATCATATTTCACGTATCATAGATATGAGATATCAAATCAATAATATGAACATATGTTAGAAAATATGATGTCAAATTGACCCACTATGAGACACTGCGAGAATTATAATATTCATAAGTGTCATCAGTTGATATCATACATAGTGTATGTAAGATCTTTAGATCTAAAATTATCATTATTTCTATATATGTAATAGTCTACTTAGGAGTTGCCAAACACTACTCCGTAATCGGGTGGTCATAAAGGTAGCTTCCAATTTACTATGAAACATGCGGAAGAGTATAAGTGATCAAGATAGCATTTGTTTTCTCCTATATAACATGAGAGATATTTCTAGATCCATCGATATGGTTAGATTAAGAAAGTACAATGCCATGCTAAATGTAGTTGAGTAGTCGATCACAATTGAGTTCCATTTAATTTTACGCCATGCTAAACTGAAGGCAAGTATGTAATTTTACGCCAGACACACATCATTGTCTTCTAGTTCCATTTATTAATGTTATAATTATTCAAGTTAACATATTCGATCCACACTTCGAAGACCAATATTTATATTTTGTTAGAAGTTTGAGAAGTTTTTTCCGATGAGTCTTGTCTCCTGCATAGTAGTATAATGTGTTGCTAGAGTCATTCTATGTCTTTATACCGGCGTGCTTCGTGTCTGAAGGTGAAGGCGTGTACATGTTGAGTACGTCCATCTCGGACTGGTGCTCTAACATTTAATGTTTTAAACTCTATTTTTCTCTTTAGTGATTATAAGCAGTGTTCCTGCCACCTGTTTAAAGAAAAAAAAAAGTTTAAGAAGTTGCCGCGGCTGTGTCCAGTATTTTTCTATTCAACCATTTTCGTAACTTTTAAGTACTTTACACGACTGTGTGCGACCATTTTGCATTTTATACTAATCCTCTAATTCAAATTTAGAACTCAGAAATCTTGTAATACTAGCTAGATGTCCGTATTGTTACTATAAAATTTAATAAAAAGGCTTTTCAAGTGACGCCTGAGATTAAAAGTGCTTATTTCATTATATAATGCAAGGGTAATTTGGTCGTATAATAAAGATTGTAAAGCTCAAATGATAGTCTGAGTGCTTATACTTTGCAAGATTGGGTGCTATTCCAGCTTGTTTGCAACTTAGGGGTGATCGAATAGTCAAAAAAATTGAGTTAGTGGATAGTGTAGTGAATAGTGAAAAAAAAGCTAAAGCTAGAAGCTGAAGCCGAAAAAAGCCGAAACGATCACCCCCTTAGTGATTGAAGAATTTTTGTGGCAAGCAAAAATATTTATTAGTGATTTGACCGTTTCTTCAGTATGCTACTCTCTTTAGGTCAATTCTTCATTCGTGTCAGGACCAGATTTTCAAATCTAAACCCTCTGTGTAATTCTGCACTAGTCTCATATCAAAACTAGTACACACAATCAAATAATGATGATTACATAACCAACAACGCTTTATTACAATAATAGAGGGTACCAACCTTTAGACTACTTATTACAAATGAGGCTAAAAAACCTTACAAAGTTTCAAACTCAGCAAGAGCAAAAGATAATAAACTTTGATGGACGCCTGTCAATTCACCACTAGCAATTAACTGGGAAAACGTAACCTAAAACTCTGAAAATCCTTTGTCAAATCCACACGTGAAGTAGTCATATTCTCTTTCTTCTGCGTCTTCATAATTCTCTGAGATGTTTTTGTAGATTGTAAGGTGAGTACATAGAGTATTATACAAATCTTGAAAAAAATGCAATTATATGTAAGGGCTTAACAAATGAAGAATAATATAGTTCTTTTGCACCAAACAATATTTTATTTTAATTATCATTATATATTTTTGAAATCATCAATTTAACAAAGTAATTGCAATAACAGAAATGAACATAAATTTTCTAGTGAAGTTATTTTTCTATAGTAAATAGTTTTCTATAACACTTAGTTTTTATATGAAATGTCTTTTTAATGTAGACTCTATTAATCAACTGTAATATAAACTATAATAACTTTATTTATATTAGTTAAAATCATATACAAATGTTTCTCTATAAATTTTTATACAAACTTATTCATAAGCTAAAATAAAAAAATTATATAAATCCTTTATCAACAGGCCTGTAAAACGGTGACAGTGGAGGGAACAATGAAAACGGAAGCGGCGCCTGGACATGCCCATACGGGTGGGCCCCACAAAAACTGCTTTTGTCAGCAACAAAAGCGCGTAGGTAGTAGGGTACTGCCTCGTCCAATGCGGCTCTCCAAGCCGGCTCGCTTGCATCGCAGCACACTTCAGTCAGCCAGGCCGCTACCCTGCAGGTCTCGCTTCTCCCCGCCGCTCTTCAAGCCACCGTCCAGGCTGAGCTGGCAGCTCGGCTCCGACGTGTGGAAGTGTGAGAAAAGAAGAAGAAGAAGAAGAAGAAGAAAGAAGGTCTCCTACGTCGTGCCGGGCAGCGAGGGCTTGGGAGTTGGGATCCCATTATTTCCTCCCTCCCGTCAAGCGACGGCTCCCACTGCGGCCCCGCCACACCTGACGCCCCGCGCCACCCTACCCATGGCGGCCTCCTCCGGTGGCGGCGAGACGCGGCTGATCGACCGCTGCATCGACGCGGCGGCGCGCGGCGCGGCCACCGTGGAGACCTGGCGCCGCCAGCGCCGCTCCCTGGAACGCCTCCCCCCGCAGCTGGCCGACGCGCTTCTCCGCCGCCTCGCCGCTCGCCGCCTCCTCTTCCCCTCCCTTCTCCGCCGCCCTACTCGCGCCTGACCCTCCTCTACTCCCTACTACTCTATTCGGCCAGCCCTCTTCTCCTACCTCCCGGCCACCGTGCGGCCGCCACTGGCTGCGCGGCCGCGCTCGCCACACTGAAGTCACCGCCGCTCGACATCTTCCCCGCCGAGGCCACCTCGCGCCCGGCTTGCTACGACGCGTTAGCAGCAGCAACCTTTGGTATATCTTTTAAAACCTTCCTTCTTGCTAGAGATGTTGCTCCAGCTTGCTCCAGCTTGTGCGTTTATGACGTTAAGGTAAGAAGAACCTTCGAGGCCCGTGTTGCTCCGGCTTGTGTGTTTACTTTGGGCTTGGTGATTCGCGTGGAGTGTTTTGTTAGATTGAATTCTAGGTACTCACAATTGTGTAGAAGATGGAATTTGTTAGATTGAATTCTAGGTACTCACATAAAGAAATTGTTCATGTAACCATGTTGTGATGTTGATAACCGTGGATGCTATTCCAAATACATGCCTCCATTAATCATGTAAAAAGTAACTACCAATTGTTCTTATTAGTCTCTATATAGCTCTTATATCTACTGATTGATGCTTGCTTGATTGATTAGCTCTTCTCTATTGTGATTTGCAGATATCCGCAGTTGTGAATTGTTATGGCATCTGTAAGTGCAAGTGTAAGTGATAGTGTGGGTGTAGTTGCATGTCGTGAGGCACCGCCCATTGGAAGTGGCACGTAAGAGAATGCGAGACAACATGAGGATGTTGAACCTAGTGCAAAGAGGCAAAAGAAGAGTACATCAGCTTGTTTGGGATGAGTACACTAGGAGTACAAAGATCGTTGAAGAGAATGGTGTGAAGGTTGTTCAACATTGGGCACAATGCAACCATTGCAAGTACAGTGCAAGATGTGAGACCACCAATGGCACAACATGCTTTTGGAATCATTTGAAGAAAAAACATAACCTCCGCCTGTGCCAACAAAGACTCAAAGTAGAAAAATCATAAAGACAATATCATCAAGTATTGAACCGCATGTATGATCAAGAAGCTAGCTTGAGAAAATTTTATTTGGCGATAATCATGCATGAGTACCCTTTCAATATTGTTGAGCATGAATATTTTATTGACTTCATCAAATCCCTACGCCCTAATTTTCCAATCAAGAGCCACACCACTGTTAGGAAAGAGCTAATGGACCTCTTTTTAGAAGAAAAGAAGAAATTGTATGAGTATTTTAAAACCATTGAGTGTCGCTTAGCACAACTATGGACATGTGGACATCAAATCGTAATAAAGGATATATGTGTGTCATCACTGGCATTGGATTGATGATGATTGGCAAATTTAAAAGAATTATCAAATTCATGCATGTAAAATGACGACATACCGGTGCTAAATTGTCTCAAGAATTTACTAATTGTGTCATGAGATGGTATATTGAAAAGAAAATATTTTCTTTATCTTTGGACAATGCATCCGCAAATGAAGTCATGTTAGAGATGTCATTCCGAGCTCTCGAAAGCAAAGTCCACTAGTGTGTGATGGTTTATTTTTCCATGTGAGATGTGCCAATCATATTCTCGAATCTTGTTGCTAGAGATGGCTTGCAAGAAATTGCATCTACAATTCGAACATTAGATCATTTATATTAGCAATCAAAGGCTCTCCATTGCAGTGGGAGGAATTCAGTATGTGCAAATGAATGTGGGTTAAAACATCGATGGGTCTCTCATTGATGTTGTTACAAGGTGGAATTCCACCTATACCATGTTGAGGGATGCCTGTATTATAGGAGTGCTTTTGAGAGGCTTTTGTGCTTGAACGCCGCAGTATGAGCATATTGCTCCTTCCATTATGAATGGATAAAGCTCTAACACTTTGCAAATGCTTGAAGAAATTCTATGATGTTACCGAGCTATTCTCCGGTACTTTATATCCAACTGCAAATTTATTTTACCAAAGTTTTTGTGATATTAAGATGTTGATATCTGAATGGTGTGCTAGCACCGATACCACTATTAAAGAGATGGCACAATCTATGAGTGTTAAGTTTGAAAAGTAATGGAAGAAGTCCAATATTGCTCTAGTTGTGGCAAGCTTTCGATCCTAGGTTCAAGAAAAGAATAGTGGAATATTACATGAAAAAGTTTTATGGTGAGCCATTGTCTAAAGTTGAACTTGAAAATTCATGAATGTTGTGAAGCAAATGTATGAAGCATATGTTTCATTGCATCTCTTGTCCCAAAGAGTAGTACTACATCTGCTCCTAGTGAAGAACCGTAAGATCTCTTTATGGACAATGAAAATGAGGAATTGCATAACTTCTTATATGACACTCAAGATGGCACGGTCAAGATGAGCCAAATGACTTGGAAAAATACATGGCGTAACAACCACTAAAGCTTTCAAAATCTAGCAATCATAAATTTGATATTTTATCGTGGTGGAAGAACCAGAATATGAATATCCTATTCTCTCAAAAGTTGCTCGTGATGTGTTGGCCATTCAAGTGTCAACGGAGTAATCCCCACCTGCTCCGCATCGAAGTGCACGAGAACGCGCGATCTTTCCTTTGTTTTCTACGTTTTCCACTATGGGATGGACTTGCGCTGTTTCTTGGATCTCTTGTTTCCTGCGGCGTGTGGATGAATCGTGCTTGCCGTGCAGGGCTTTCCAGCACTGGGTGGAGGAGATCGACTTGAGCGGCTACATCGCCGTGGATGCAGAGTGGCTGGCTTACCTCGGCTCGTTCCGGCACCTGAGGGTCCTCAAGCTGGCGGATTGCAAGAACGTCAACAATTCTGCGGTCTGGGCGCTCTCCGGTACAGCGCTGAAGCTTACCCTATTATGATTGTATCATGGTTTCTGGTCTTTAGTTTTGCCGACACGACTAGTTTGATTGCAGAAATTATCTAACAAGTTTTGGCAAAATTCTTCTGATGCTTCAGGCATGAGCACGTTAAAAGAATTGGACTTGTCACGATGCTCAAAGATCTCTGATGCCGGCATCAGACATATAATCTCTATTGAAAATTTGGAGAAGCTACACTTATCTGAGACTAGATTGACTGATAATGGGGTGATGCTCATTTCATCACTGAAAGGCTTACATTTGCTAGATTTAGGGGGAATTCATATGACTGACAAAGCCCTATGGTCTTTACAGGTATATACTCTTGTGATGTACAGCCATTTTATTTCATTAACGAAATGTAGACATCGTCCCATGTTATCCTTGTGTTACTTAGTAGTCTTGACTTTTTTTGTATTGTGTGTGTACATGTCATTCCACTGCTTGCTGATTTCTTTTGGATACTAACATGTACCAGAGTGTTAATTTCTTATAGTTGCATTATTGTTCTATAGGTATTGACACTACTTGAACACCTTGATATATGGGGTAGTGAAACTACTAATGAGGGAGCTTCTGTCCTTAAAGTGTTTACAAGATTGAGCTTCTTGAATGTTTCTTGGACAAGTATTACTCGTTTACCAGTTCTTCCAACCTTGCGATGTCTAAATATGAGCAACTGCACAATTCTTTCTATTCATGATGGTGATTCTGAAGTTCCTGTTCCTCTGGAAAAGTTTATTGTCTCTGCAGCCTCATTTGGCAATGTTGATGAAGTGTTTTCTAGCATCCAAGCAAGCTCATTGTTCTACTTGGACATGCCTGGTTGTTCTTTAAGCAACTTGTATATCTTGGAAAAGATGAAGAATCTAGAGCATTTGGACCTTAGCTTCAGCAGAATAAATGACGATGCAATTGAATATGTTGCAAATATTGGAATGAACCTGAGATATCTGAGCCTCAAGAATGCTGGAGTAACTTCCCAGGCACTATGTGTTTTGGCAGGAACAGTTCCAAATCTGGCTTCGCTGTCTTTAGCTCATACAAAAATTGATGATTCTGCTCTAGTATATATCAGCATGATGCCTTTGCTGATCATGATAGATCTAAGTCACACAAGTATCAAAGGTTGCTCTCGTGCTTAGCATCTATTTCTTTTTCTTGATTAAATCAACATGCTTTCTCCTCCAGAAACTCAGTTCTATCATATGACAGGGTTCACTCGTACTGAAGCAAACTCAGAGAAAATATTGTCTATGTCTGCACTTGAGCATCTCAGATACCTGGAAAGCCTAAATCTGGAGGATACACCACTGTCAGCTGAAGTTATACCTCCCTTAGCATCCTTCAGAGCACTGAAATATTTGTACCTAAAAAGTGATTTCTTGTCTGATCCTGCCTTGCATGCCCTGTCTTCTGCCTCAAATTTGATACATCTTGGGTTTTGTGGGAATATATTGTCAAACTCTGGGCTTCTGCAATTTATGCCCCCTGCCAAGCTATCTATGTTGGATTTAAGCGGCTGCTGGATCTTAACAGCAGACGCTATTTCAACATTTTGTAGGCATCATCGAATGATTGATGTGAGGCATGAGCTTATACAGGAACTTCAGGGAAATTGTGGTGGTGCTTCCCAAGTTCACAAGTCTAGGCAACTTCCACATGCAAAAGCAAAAGTGGTTAACAGTTCGGTTGGCCCTAGCAGGCTTCCTGATATCTGCTTTGTAGGTAAGGATGCTCCTTTCAATTGGAAAATAGGAATATAATCTCAGTTTGAGATGTGCATTTTATAAGATATTGACAGCATGTTTGCCTTTTGATTTGGACAGATGAAAGGATAAAATACAGCAAGGAGGAATTGATGGAGCTGCAAAACCTTGCCAAATCAAATTTGGTGATGCATGGTGTGCGGCTTCCACCAGAACTGCAAAGGATTGAATGATACAAGTTCTGTTTTACCTTAATTTTTCATGCACTTGAATCTTGTCATTTGCCATAGTTTAGCTATTTTGTTTTGGGATGTGACAATTTTGAATTAGCTAAACACAGTTACATTATATTGGACAAGCTGACTGGTGGTTGTCTCTCTCTGTCTACTGCAAATCAGCCTACTATTGTTAGACAATATGAAGAATTAGCTTAAATAATTTGTATGTTCTTGTGATCCCTGAAGAATCTTTTCGGTCAGCTTGGCTGCCATTACGTAGTCATTTGTGTTAGGCGTCAGCTTTGACCATGTATCCAAATGGTCGATGCTTTGGGATCTGTGGTGCTATTTGTCTTTCTAACTTTGTATGGATTTACCATTTGATCATCCTCTTACCTTATAGACTTGCCTCTGCCCCAAGGGCACATTTTAACCAAAGGAGTTAATTGCTGTGTAGCATGGTCCGTGTAAACCTTTTTCCTGGATGAAGATAACTCTATTCACATCCATTATGTTCCTTTATTGGTGGAAAATCAATATGGTCAATGAGAATTACCTGATCCAATCAGTATTTTTTTCTCTTAAGATCATCTAGTGGAAATGTACATCGCTGTACCTGTTGACTATTTCCATGTATGCTGTAGTCTGTACCGTGTATCATAGCTTCTATATTTAAACGCATGATACGATCCATTCACTGGACAAAATGAGAGGGCAAGCAGAGATGAGACTTCCCTCTGAATATTGCTTTGTTTTGGCTTTAGACACGTTTGTATTGATTCGGAAAATCAAAATTAAATGAATGTTGTTCTCTGTAACCAGCCACCAACTACGAATCCATGGTCACACCGGTCAAGTAATACACAGGTATGAAGGGAAAAAAAAGTATGCTACTAATGAAGTTGTAGTGTTCATATAACTGTACGCATTCTATAAATGTTAAGATAAACCAACTGTACAACAACAACAACTAATCCTTTGCATGATCCATGATTTTAAAAAGCTAAATATGAACACCAGTTACTACTTACTACCAGACGCTCTGCTGAGCCAGAAGTCTGCATTTGCTTCAGCAAAACCAAACCTGCGCAGCTCATCAGTCACCTCTCACCAGTATTCTCCGCATGAGCATTCCCCATCTTTCATCCTATGGAACCTGTTGCTATCTCTCAGTATTATCTCCCTTCCAGTGGCCTTAGAGATATACTTGATCGCCGAATGGCAATCTGCGCAAACACGGAGGTTCTTAAATATCCTTATTGGTTTTGTTGCTGACGTAGTAATCAAACCAAACGCGACAGCAATCTTCTCGCTGTGTTGAAGCAGATACTGCTCCTTAAGCTCATCCGACATGTCATGGAGTACAATGCTTGTGTCTGGTACATAGCCCATGCCTTTGATTTTTGTGATCAATGTGTCCAACTTCGCATAGATCTCTTCTGCTCGAGGATGGCTGGTATCACCAGCCCGAAACTCATGAATGGTGTTCTCAACATCCATCCAGCTCAAGCCAGTTTCTTTACTCAAGTTCTTGTCCCTCATCACACTCCTGATTCTTGCAACTTCATCCCATAAACCAGCATCAGCGTACAAGTTTGACAGCAGGACATAGGGAGCTGGATCTCGTGGCTCAAGTTGTATAACATGTTTAGCAGCAATTTCTCCAATTTCAATATTGTCATGGGTCCTGCAAGCACCGAGAAGAGTCTTCCAAACCAATGCATCTGCCTTCAAAGGCATTTCGTTAATGAACTCTAGGGCTTCTTCAACAAGGCCTGATCGCGCAAGCAGATCCACCATGCAAGCATAATGCTCCATCCTTGGTATGAGTCTGTGATCCTTCTGCATTGATCTGAAGTACTCCTTCCCTTCTTTCACTAGACCAACATGACTACAGGCAGATAACACAGCAATGTATGTGACATCATTTGGTTTGAGACCAGCCAAGATCATGTTATGAAACAATGCTAGCGATCGTTTTGCGTACCCATGCTTCGCTAAGCCACTGATTATTGAAGTCCATGAGATCACATTATGGCCATTCATTTCATCAAACGCTCGGCAAGCATCCTCCAAGTATCCACACCTAGAATACATGGAAACAAGGGAGTTGCTTATGCCTCTATCAGACCCAAATCCTGCCTTCAGTGAAAGGGCATGCAGTTGCTGACCTTTGGTTAGCAACCCTACACTGGCAGCAGCACTAAGCAGGCTAGCAAATGTGAAAGTGCTGATTCCCACGTCCGTGCTCTCAATCTGATAATCTCGAGAAGCATTGCTCCTCTTATTTCCACCAATATCGCAACTGAAGAAAACCATGTTCCTTTCATAGAGCTCGTCGAACGCCCTTCTAGCCTCCTCCATGCAACCAGATTCGGCATACAGGCTGACCAGAGCATTCCCAACAACATTTACAGGTGCTAGGCTGGATTTGATGACATGGGCATGAATTTGTCTGCCTGAATCCTGATCAGAAAGGTTTGCACAGGCCTTAAGAATACTAGAATATGTGATATGGTTTGGTCTGACGCCTTCATCTAACATTTTGCATAAGAGGGCCATCACCTTGTTTTCCTGCACTCCACATTGCACACATCCTGATATCAGCGCTGTCCACGACATCACGTCATGCTTGGGCATCCGTTCGAAGACTGACCTTGCATAGTCCATCGACTGTTGTATATGCGACTTTGAATACATGTCCACAAGCCCACAGCTCACACAAGCATCAGATGCCAGCCCAAGCCGGAGTGCTAGAGAGTGCAGTTGCTGCCCCAGGCTGACTGATCCCAACTCCGCACAAGCCGAAATCATACTGCTCATGGTGTACCTATCGGGCTCAAAACCGTCATCCAGCATATCAAGAAACAGCTCAACCGCCTTATCTGCGCAGTCGCCCTGCACGTACCGTGTAATCAGCAGCGCCCAGACGACCAGCGTCCTCTCGATCAACCCATCAAACACCATTCGCGCTGCCGCCAGGTCCCCGTTCCTCGCGAACATATCAATCAAGGCACAGCCCACCGACACGTCGGTTCCCCAGAAGCCCGTCTTGATTACAAACCCGAGAACCGCGCCACCAGACAAGTGAAAGAGCTCCCTCGGGAAGCATGAGTGGGCCGCGGCGCACAGCGTGAACGCGTTCGGCCGGAGCCCCGACTCGAGCATCTCGCCGAGCAGGCGCAGGGCCTCCCGCTCCGCTCCGTTCCGCGCGAGGCAGGAGGCCATGGCCGTCCAGGAGACGAGGTCCCGCAGGCCGCGCATTCCGTCGAACACGTTGCGCGCGGCGGCCACGGCACCGCACTTTGAGTAGAGGGTGAGGAGGGAGTTGGCGACGACGGCGTCGGTGGAGAGGAGGCCGGTGCGGAGGAGGCGGCGGTGGAGAGCGCGGCCGAGGCGGAGGTCGCCCGCGCGGGCGGTGGCGGCGAGGAGCGACGAAACGTCTGAGGGGTGGCCGGAGCAGAGCGCGGGGGTCGCGGTGAGGGGTTTAGGGTGGCGAGGGGAGGTCGAGGTGGGGGGTGGAGGGGGCGGCGGCGGCGGTGGGAGTTTGGCGGGAAGTGCGGTGAGGACGGGAGCCATGGCGTGGCGGTGAGGGGGAGGGGACAGTAATGCCGTCGGATAACTAACGGCCTTTTACATGTGTGTTTTTTTTAGTGTTGAGCGATAGAAATCGGTGTTTGCTTTCAATCGAATATGAGCTACATAATATTATGGATTGAACACATTTAGACAACAAAAAGACAAACCAGTTCTTTACCAGCAACGAGGAGCGACGACACAGTAGGCGACAGTGATGGGATCTCCGACGATAGCCAATTGATGTTAGGGTTAGCATTAGGGTTCACCAGGTTAGAGGAGTGGTTTATCAGAATCCTAAGGTATAAACGGAGGGGCTATAATGGGGTGGCGGTGGTGCTACCAACCGCCGGATCGGAGAGGGCAATGGGTGGAATGGCGAAGAGCCCAACTAGTTAGTTTTGGTGGCAATAATGGAATTAGGATGTTGATGACAGGAGTGCGAATTTAAGACACATCCATTCTAATACAAATACATAACTACTTCTACAAACAAAGGTTGAACTATATTATCTAAGGTGCGAATCAAATGAATGTATATAATTCATACCATAAGGTAGAACTAAAAATTGCTTAATACCACAAGACAAAAGACCTCAGGATGTATATAGTTCAACCTTTGTTTGTAGAGTTAATAAAGAAAAACAGTAAACCTACAGTACAATTCTAAGGGGTTGTGTAAGTGCAAATGAAGATACCGCATATCTTAGACGTTCTGCATGCCCTCAGTAGCACTTGTTGATACTTTGTAAATGATTGTCTGTTACTGAGAGAATACAACCAATTATTTATGGTTCTTGTATGTGACTAGCACAAATGAATCAAGAACCTGTGTACTCTAAGCTTTAAGCAACAAATTTATTTTGGTGAATTTATATAAAAAATTCTTTCAATGGTAAAACATTGAAGACATGGCGATTACTGTCGTCTGTTGACTTAGCATCCACAAGGATTGTCGAGGCTAGGAATGCAATAATTTTGCTAAATTCAAACAACATATATCACATTATTTTTTTCTTTGCCGATATAGTTATATAAATTGGTCATAAATCTTGAAGATTTGCTTTTCTTCACATACAACAATATAGAATTTGCCAATTGAATTAATAGGCCCAAGAAAACCCATTTATCATAAAATATACTCATCCTTGTGTACTTGCAAGCATATATTTGACCAATTCCATCCCTTACTCCCATGCTAAAGCCCAATTTGATGAAGCAATTTCTAGTGTTAGAGAAGAAGCTCACTCTCAAATTACAGTATAATATATTTTTCGCTCAACAAAACAATGTAGCACTAGAATTCCCACCCCTTTCTATGCAATTTGATTCCCAAATTCTAGACTTCAATATTTACCAACACAGTAAAAGTGTAAAACAAAGAAAGATAAACATCAAACCTAATTTAAGGGTCTGGTAATCAAGATCCACAAGGTCCAAATATCTTATGGTAACAACCAAATCAAAAGGTGCTTAACCCCTCGTCTACTTGCATTTTTTTGGGGTAAGGAGGACAAGAAGATAGAGAGAAGTAGTATAGTATACCTTGGGGTTGGTGGAGGCGGTGAGGCTGGAGTGGAGATCTAGAGTAGCAAGGAAGAGCAACTCCTCTAGCTTCGTGTTTGTTGCTCCGAAGCTACACCTGTGGCCTGCGATGAGTTGCGTGCTACGGTTTGGCAATTTGGATGTGGTCGTCTGTATCTCTCCTACAGTTTGAGTAAGTGAGATCGTGAGGATGAGCTAGCTAGATGGCACTTGGGCCGGCTTGATTTGGGCAGGATTGATTCTCTCCTGATGTCTGTTGGGCTTAATGGGCTAGCAGAAGTATATTAGTATGTGTAGTGTATACTTTATGTATTAAGGAGGGTATGTACCAGATTTTTGGGCAAAACTTTTGGGGGTGCAACTGTACCCCCATGCATCTACTATAGCTCTGCCCCTATTGGGCGTAGTGGCGGTGGCGGTGGTAGAAGAGGTGGCGACATGGCACGAGTAGCGCCAGCCTCAGGTGATGGCCAACGAGGGCGAGGATGGTGGTGGAGACACATGGAGCTTGCTGGAGAGGAAGAAGAGAGGGGCTGGTGTAGAATCAAGAATAACCGACTAGAAAGGGTGAATAGGAGGTTCTAAAAATTCTTTCCTTCTAAAACTAATTACCACAATTTAGAACTAGGTAAGATTTACAAAGTAATTTAAACCTACATAATTTTAGTATAGCTAAGGCACTACAAGTACAAGTCTCTACAAATATATATCTAGCACAACTAAATATGACAATATCAATAATCACAATGAGCTAGAAATGTAGGTGTGGAAAGTAGAGGCAAACAAATAACCAAAAGACAAGGGAAGTTTTTCCTATGGTGTCGAAGACTTGCCAGCTTCATAAATTAAACCTCAACTCATCAATCCACTACTGGTAACTCTTTCCCACTTTGAGTAAGTGAGCTCCAACATTCACAACACGGTGTTAGGCTTCTTTACAATCTTCTTGAAGAAGTCACCATGCAAGCTCCCGCTAAGGCCGTCTAGGTGTTGGTAAGCACAAAGAGTAATAAATCATGCTTCACTTGATGGCGATCAAGTACCAAAGATCAATCTCGGATGAAATGCATTTCATTTGTCTCAACTATCTCAAATGAATGCAAAGTGTGAAATTGAGGTGTGGGAGAGAGTGTTCAATGCTCAAGGATATTAAATGAAGTCTTCTTACTTGTCCTTTTGAGCTGGTAGGAGAGTATTTATACTCCCACCAATAAAAACTAACTGTTACAAATTGGTCATTGTGCAGGTGTGTAGTTGGATAGTGTTGACTGTGGAGCATCCATTTGGTTAGGTTCTTACTTCAAGCTTAGAAAAATCCAAAGTAGTCTGGCAAAACAACACTTGGCTCTAGCCATTCTTGGAGCTGAAGCCATTGGAGCTCAAATTTTAGGCCCTATTTGGAGAAAGGCTTAAAGTCGGCTTCTGCTTCCAAAAAGCTGGAAGCTCTCCACCACCAAATGGGCTAGTTTCAAAGTTGCTTTTGATATAAACCAAAGCCACATCGAATTGGAAGCTAAAAGCTCGTTTTGACATGCTTCTCGAGCTTTTGTGGATGGGAGTTAGGCATATGCCCTTGAAGTTACATTGTAATTACCCAAAATTGCCACTATATATAAGACCCCAACTCATCACTCCCACCCTTATTTCTTTCTCCTCCTCACCCAATGCTCCCCTTCTCCCTCAAATCCCCAGGCCAGTGTATCCTTCTTTGCCTTCCTTCTCTCTCGGCTCTTGCCGGGCCTGCTGTATCCCCCTACATCCTTTGCAGACCTATCGATCTATTATGTAGATCTGATCTAGAGCCGAAGGCAGCCTGGTGACGATGAAGACGGTTGCTCGGCAACGGTGGTGCACCCAGCGAGGTAGTAGCCTGGTGATGGCAGTGGGCCAGGTGAGGCAGTGGCCTATCTAGATCTAGGATTCTTTTTGTTTTTACTGATTTTGGTGTTTTTGAAGTTTGTGATTATTTGATTTGATTTTGGATTACGCGTAACAGTTATGTATGAACTTCTTGATTATTTGTGTTGATTGAATAGATTGATTTCATAATATTCTTTCTTGACTTGAGAATCTGAATTATATCTGTGACTTGAATACTGTAAAATAATAAAGTTTTTTAAAATAATCTATTTTTTATTCTAAATTATAGAAATATACCTATATAAAAAAATTTTCATAGGAATGACTTCCAGTCGTCCAACAGCCGCGCAACACGTAGACAGTCTATGGGCAATTAGACAATAGGTTACAGTCACCCAACAGTGGGGTGACTAAGACCTATCGCCGAACCGTTGGGCGACTGGAGGTCTAGTTGCCTGACCGTTCGGTGACTGCAATTTAAGCCCATTTTTGCGCAACTGGCCTCCTGATCTGTGTATTATGGTAAATGACAATTGTTGTAGGTAAGTAATATTTATCAATTTTTATGTATGAGTTGTATTTTTTTTAGAAACAAATAACATGAGACAATGTCGATTGATCCATTTATGATTTTGATAGATTATGAATGGTACAAAATTTATTAGATTTGTAATAATATTTTACGATCATCGTATGTTGTTATAGTGTAAGAAATTTTATGAAAAATAATTTGAGGATGATTGAGATAGCAATGATTGGTAAGTACGACGGTAAGTGATATTGTGATGCAACTAGAAATTCATACATGGAGGGGACAAGAAGGAGAACTTATTTTTTTCATGTTGTTAGATGCCTTGCTACACAAATAATTGAATGCAAAAGGATGAGGAGATGTGATTTTACAAAATAAAATAGACTTCATAATAAAACTGAGAATAACACGGCACACAGAGTTTGGTTACATGCATAAGAAAAAGCATTATGCATGATACAACAAATCGAACTACTTCTACGATACATATGCGCCTTTTGGAATAGAAATAAATTCGAACTTGGGGGACTAGTGTGGAATTGCCCAACCTACTGCGTGGATCGGGGCTATTTTTTCTTCCTTGTGAGCTTGGTGTTGAACTCCTCAGTGGCCTCATTGGCCTTGGCCACTATACTTATCTCATGCTCTCTCTCATGAGCCTCGCGCTCCCTGTGTGTACACGCCTTGCATCAGCTTTTGTCTACCGATGT
Organism: Melocanna baccifera; assembly: GCA_036346265.1. NCBI lineage: Eukaryota > Viridiplantae > Streptophyta > Magnoliopsida > Poales > Poaceae > Melocanna > Melocanna baccifera. The sequence goes on along the minus strand of CM070688.1, from coordinate 6,186,473 downwards.
ATATGCTCGGTTTGCTCGTTGTTGCGCCACTCTTTCTCCCAGATATTGTAGGCTTTTTTGACATTCCACTCCTCGAAGTTGAGAGTCCACTGGGCATGTGGGTGGATCTCTAGGTCGATCCACTTGTGGTAGCCACGTAACGGTTCCGGGGACTGCGGATAGATGGGAGAGTTTGTTAGTGCATATTTTAAAAGAGAATAGCAGTAGGGAAACACACTGTAACTGGTTCTTACTGGCTCCCGATAGCTCCTCGTGTCCTGATGGCGGTCAGGATAGTCACAAGAGTAGTTGGCTCAATTCCAGTAACTTGCTTGGATCCCTGCACCAACAGAGGGGTGGTGTCTCTCTCGGGCGGGAGTTGCAGTGAACGCTTGGTTGGAATGTTCGGGATGGGGTTGCTGCTACGGGGGCTGTCATTGCGGGGAGCTGACCTCCTGGCATGCTCAACTTGTTCGGCCCAGGCTGCAGCAGTCCTTACTTGTTCGTCATGGGCCATAGCAGACTTTGCTAGGTCGCAAGTCTCCTCCCATTACTTCATCATCTTGTCTCATTACTTCTTCTGCCTCCTGTCCATCCCGACGTGGTGAAGCAAGCTCTGGTGTAGTGTTGGATTTGATTGTGTAGTGTTATCTTCCATATCTCTTCCACCTCCTTTTATAAGACGAAGGGTGGGCATGGTGTGGTTAATTTCGTATGAGTAGCCTGTGAGGCAGAGTGTTGTCTTATCTTTCAAAAAAGTTGATGGCAAAAAGTAGCCCTGTGAGGTCTTGTCAGTGCACAAAAGCTGCACCCTTTGATGTTGTCACTGTGAAAAGCTAACCTGTTTGGTATTATCATTGCACAAAGCTGCCCCGCCTAGTCTTGGGATGTGCAAAGCTACTCTGTCAGGTCTAGTCACTATGCAAAGCCGCGTCGTCAGGTATAGTAAGTGTGTAAAGCTGTCCCGTCTGGTCTTATCATTGCGCAAAGCTGCCTCGTTAGGGGTAGTCACTGCATAAAGCACCCTGCCTCCCCCACAGGCTATAAAATGAACGCTCCACCCCCTTGATAGTATGAGCACTCCATGCAGTGAACCGTAGGAAGAACTATTTTGTCCATCCTAGACTAACAAACCATGGCAGACACTGAGGGGGCAGTCAAACATAGGTCACCAAAGGAAGACCTTTCGCTAGAGAGGAGAGAGCACTTTGGTCCTAAGTACCGCTTGATGCCAAACAGATGTGCTCAACTAGTGTAGCCAAAATGCGGACACATGGAGGATGTGGTCGTGCAAGCCACGGAAGGCCATTTCAATGGCGGGTGACATTTCTTCTGATGCCCATACTCTGGGGACATTTAGATAATCATTCATTTTCTATTACTGCTAATAGAGTTTCAATTTTAATGCCCCTTCCAATAGGTGGGGAAATGTGACTTCATCCGCTGGATTGATTCTCCCCATAAATGCTATGTTGTCAGGTACGTGGATACGTTGTGAGAGTGAATCTTTGACTTGGAGGCATGGATTGAAAGTCTCAAAGAGGAGAATGATGACCTCCATCAACAGATGTAGTGCGAGAGGGGCAACGAGGAGGTCATCAATATAGAAAGTTCGTATGATCTGATATGCTACTGTGCGAACCCTAGTTGCATATGTGCGTGCCACTACAACGATGGCCTGCTGCGTTCGAAGTGCCCCCCTCTGAAACACTCCATGTGGGTAGCACGAGGCACATTCTACCAGTAGGCACACACAGAGCCAGTTATACCATAGTACTCTCCCTTGTTGTCCGCGGTTTTGTGCAATGTCCTAAAGCAAGTAATCGAATGGTTGACACACCGTTGTGGTTGTCATTTATTGAGTGGACTTTTCCATTATTGCACGGCGTGCATTGAACTAGAGACGTTGACATGAAATGAACAAACAGACATAATAAAAAAGAGTACAAAATAAGAACGCCATAATATTACAAACATCACATAGTAAGTAAGAAATATAAGTATTATATGAATAACAAAAGTACAGCTAGGACTACAGCCCCCCAACAACACCCCCAGCACCTCCTCCATCACCACCTCACCCACTCCGGCTCTGCGTTCTCTCGTACGACCTTGTTTGGTCTTCCTCTGCGCTGGGTGTCAGTGCCTCAGCCCCAACAGGGAAAGACAGTCAAGCGTCCTGATCTCACGAGGTCCGAGAGGGGTGGACATCATACCGCCTGTGTGGGTACTAGCGCACTGGCGAGCTATGACCTGGAGAGAACCTCAAGAGGGTGTGGGCTGAAGTGTCAGGTCCTGGTCCACAAAGTAGTCGTGTGTGTTCTGGTCGCCTGGGGATGCCCCAAATACAGATGGATCAAGACCTGCAGTGCAAAGATTGTTAGTTAATGAAAGAAGGGGATGCTAGCAAAGAAACATTGATGCGACGTACCCTCAGCTAGCGCCATGGTGTGTGAAAAGCTGTCCGGCTGGAAGTACAGCTGGTCATACGCACCCTGTGTGTGCTGTGTGTGGAAGATGAAGGAGTCCGAAGAAATCATGTACTGTGATGCTGGTGTGGCACGGGCATGTGCCTAGTTGGATCCTCCAGCCTTGTCAGGCTGCGGTGGTGTCTGTCACGATGTGGCCGAGCCTATGGCCTCGTTGGGTTGTACCGTATGTGGCCACACCGACCCTCCTGCCTGCTGTGCTACCGGATGGGACGGCGCCAACAGACATACTAACTGTGTAGCAGGCATCGGCGAGTCAACCTCCAAGAGCCTGCTGCACGACAACATGCCAAGAACACATGTGGCTCGAGCTGTGATGCGACGGAAACCCTGGGCTACCTCCTGCGTGTGATCTTCACACTATCAGTCATCCTTCAAAACATGGAGTGGGAATACATGTCTGAGGAGCGTACCAGCGAAGGTACTCCTCGTGCGCACTACGGTCATAGGGGGTTTCCTCGTGGACACAGTCCTACAACGCGCCCTCCCACTATTGTACCCACGTGTCCATCCAAATCTACCAGTCCGTGCCACAGCGGACTCCCTTACTACTATGCTTGAAAGACGTAACATGTAGTTAGAAGTCGTGCGTACGAGACGCTAGAAAAAAGAGACATCTATGCTGATTACTAACCCATGCATGTTGTCAGGCACACGCAACCCGACTGGTACTGGAACCACCTAGCGTAGGTCGAATTGGTGCATAACTCGATGCGCTGCGTAGTTCTCGACAAAGATGTCGAACACAAGCACCCTGCGGGTAAGCCAGTTGTCTCGATTGTGCAAGCACAGCGAGGAGAGGTCGTGAGGAGCATGGGCCTATAACTCCTGATAGGAGTATGGTTCCAAATGCACGTTGCATGCCATGAAGCAGTCGAATTGCTCAACAAATGGCTCGTACGCCTATGTCACCTGCACGTGCGCAAAATGTACCTGCAAGGAACATGAGCTATTACATACAATGATTGGTTATACGAAAAATTATTCACAAGACATAGTATGTACCCATCACCAGCACCATAGTGACCCCATAGTTGTCCAGTTCACATCGTCCCGTGGTACATCTCCTGCCTATAGGGAGAATTGTTGTCCAACAAGGGCTATCCGAGGCTAAAGCGCTCGAACGACCATAACTGCAGTAGGAGTGGACACCCCATGAGGATGGAGTTCAGCCTCAACCTGCAGCACGCGTTGCACAAGCCCGATACGTGGCCGCAAATGCGGACGAACCCCAGCTGATCTGCGGGCCCTCCCCGTCAGTGATGGCCCTAGCATACATGACGACCCGTGTGTCAACAGTTTTCCCATGGCTGCTGGTGAATAGCACCCAACCAAACAACCATAACAAGTATGCCTTGAGGTGATGTGACACCTACTCCTCATCGGTGGTCGGGTCCATCCGCTTGACCTGGGTACAAGCAAAAAATTAGTAAGACCTAGCACGGAAATAAGAGTGCAACACACCCAATAGGGAGGGCATCAAGCACGTACCTAAAACTGCAATAGCCACTGCAAGGGCGAACCATGCTTCTGTCCTTCCGGGAAGATGTAGTATCCGTTTATGGCCGTAGGCAAAAGTACTCCAGCAAACCAGGCCAAAAGGTCGCCGTGCCAGTCTACCGAGGCCTCCTACTAGAAGGCTACACCTCCCGCGATAGGGAGGCCAAGCACCAGGGAGCGGTCAAACGGGAAGCATCATGATTGCTCATGGATGTCTCCGTCGTTGCCAACCGTAGGTGGTGCTGGCTCATGCTCGTCCGTGGCCTGCACCATCCGAGTGAGTGGTAGTAGACCAACAACACTGAGCCTGCGGAGACAAAAAAAGGTCAGTAAGAAATGTACACATGGAGAGAATATAGTGCTGAGATGCAAACCTATATGTCTAGTGTGGGTCTAGCCTCCAGGCCACCCAAGGTGTCAGCGTGCGGATCACCCCAACTCAGTTGCATTGCTCGTGTCGAGGTGTAGCCGGTCGATGCGCTGCTGTAGGAGGCCAAAGGTCACTCTGATCCGCAAGGGTCACGAACTATACCTGTAAAATAACTTCAAGTTAGCACATATGCGCAAATAAAACAATGAATGTAAAGCACGAGTAAATATAACTTTTGAAGAAACAAAGAAAACATTTTTACACTCCAACATAAACAGTTACATAAACAACATGTGCAACGCATGATTCATGTGCCACGGCACTACATACATGAAATAAAAATGGGATAGTACCACAACAGTTACATAAACATTACAATGAACATTACAAGTGGAGATCACAAGTGTGCCTACTCCTCAGCAGGTGCCTTGCATTGTCTGACTGTGTGGCCCTCCTGGCTGCAGCGCCCACAGTGCCTACTCAACACCCCAACTTGCGCTTCATCCATATCATTGATAATCTAATGACTCTGTTGATGGCCCTTCCCACCCTTCATTGTGGCAACATCCGAAATCTAACTCTTGTTTGCAATATCCAAGGAGGCAAAATTACCCATAACCCTAAACCCCATAAGCTTACTAAACTACGCCTACACCACCCTCTCCTTTAAGAAATACTCGGACATAAATTTCGAAGGGTCCATGTGCACAATCCCGTAGGCGGTAAAAACATGAGAGCATGGCTTGTGTAATAGCTTTGGCTTGTTGCACGTACAGCTAGGTTGGTTCACATGATCTCCAAGGCATACATCGTGGGTGACAAGAAAATGAGTTGTCCCAAATCCGGCTCTATCCTAGAGGAGCACTTCAAAACGATATTCCGTATTGCCTATCACATACACCATGTGCAATTGGCCCTTCCCTGTCTTTGCCTGCATGGACGCTATAATCTTCACACAGTACAGTGTTTGTGGGTTGGTGGCATGAAGTGCTACATTTGCATGTCTCTCTTTGAAATAGCCAATTATGCTGTGCAGAACACCCTCGATGATGACGACAAGGGACATAGAATGAAGGCCTCTAAGAACCCAGTTGTAGACCTCTGCAAAGTTAGTAGTCATTATGCCATACATTACGCCGTCCGTGTTTGCACTAGGGACTACTTTTTCAATGGCTCACCTTGATCCGATGGGAGAAGCACTTAATGTTCCTTGATGCCCTCCTCCTCAGACTAGCATGTTTGGACTCTAGCAGTGGTGTGAGGTATTCTGGTTGTGACACCCTAGCAATGGCCGGTCCCTTGTTCCTCTTATCCACGTGCTTCCTACTATGCTCATCCAACATCGCCCATAAAGCATCAAATTTGCACTATTGGTTCTGCATAGCTAACCTCTTGAATAGCTTCACCAATGGTCGCTTTGGGAACTTCTTAAAAAAGTTGGCCCCTAGATGGCGAATGCACCATCTGCTTCTCATATCTGGCCAAGGGAACGGCTCCTTTAGGTCTTGCTGCAGTGTTCTTATGGCCTTCAATATCCCGACGTGGCGATCATGGATTATGCACATACTAGGACGAGCTCTAAAAACTCCCACCCTCATATGTCAAAGGAACCACAACCAGCTGTCGCAATTCTCACTCTTGACAAATGCGATGGCTAATGGTAGAATCTGATTGTTTCCATCAACACCAATGGCCGTAAGGATCTACCTCTTGTATTTCCCAGTCAAAAAGGTCCTGTCAATTGAGATCACGGGCGGCATATGCCTGAAAGCCTCGATGTAGGCACCGAACGCTAAGAAGGCCCTTTGCATTACCACAAAACCTAGCAGCGTTGTAGATGACTTGTCCTTCAAAGTAGTGTATGTGCTCGGGTTTTTGTCCTTCAGCACCCGAAGCATACGAGAAATGTTGTTATACATCGACTCGAACAATTTGAACCATCTTTCCACAACCTTCTGCATCATATGCCATGTTTTCGCATAGCTAATCTTGTACTTGAATTTCTTTTGATAGCCACCATGATGTGTGTTGTAGGGGTGGCCCCCACCTAACCAGACTAGCCTGTTAGGTGTGTAAGGACGTAAATGCCCCAAAGGGCATCCTTGTAAAGAAGCTCCTCGTAAGGAGATATATATGTAACGCTAGCCACAGGGAGGAGGGACATCTCACCTAACTCCCCACTACATATCTTCTCTGTTTGGTCTGTAGCCACAACAGTTGGCGCCGTTCGTGGGGACGATAGGAGCGAGCCTCGAGGATCTAGGAAGGATGGCACCGAGATCATCGAGCACCAGGCGTGGGTTTCCCCACAAGACCCTCTGCTCATTCGGTGACATTGCGAGGATGTGATGTGTTTGCATCTGATTGATGGAGGTAGTTCAACGAACGTGCTTTTCGCGGAGGCCCTCGATTGCATGGGAATTCCTTGACGTCGACTGCAGCCGTCGAGGACCCCGCTGCACAGTTTTGGGGGCCAATTTTTAAGCACATTGGGTCAGGTATGTCTCCAAGTCTCCTTTTGTCAGGGCGATAACGTCAGGAGCGAGCACGTCATCTTCGATGTCACGGACACCCCAAGCCCATACAACGCCATTCTGGGCCGCCCCGTCCTCATCTCCTTCGGGGCGGTCTCGCATCATGGCTTCTTGTGTCTGAAGCTCCCGAGCCCACGGGGTGTCATCACGATCTTCGACAACCAGGACCTCGCCCGACGCGCGGAGCTTAGGAGCCCCCGCCGCAGGGTGCACGCCCTCGCAGGCAAGCTCAAGGCGGACCCACCATCTGCCCTGGGGTGGACTCCCAAGCCTCTACCGGAGGGCGGGGTCAAGAGGGTACCTCTCTGGGCCGACGGCCAAGTCGTCTCCATCGGTGAAGGCTTCCACCCGGAGGTAGAGCAAGAACTACTCCAGGTTCTCCGAAACAACGCAGATGTCTTCGCATAGTCCCCGGAAGACATCAAGGGTGTGGACCGCTCCCTCATCGAGCACAACCTAGCGGTCCGCCAGGATGCTAAGCCGGTCAGGCAAAGGCTTGATATGTCGCCGGCCGTGACAAGCGACCAAGGTGGAAATGTGAAGCTCCTACAGTGGAGTCATCGCGAGGTCCAACACCCAGGTTGGTTGGCCAACCCGGTGCTAGTGAAGAAAGCTAACGGTGCCTAGCGTATGTGCATCGATTTCACTGCCCTCAACAAGGTATGCCCGAAGCATGACTACCCTTTACCACGCGTAGACCAACTGATCGACGCCACCGCCGGCTGCGAACTCATGAGCTTCTTGGACGCTTACTTCGGCTACCACTAGATTTACATGGCCAAGGATGGCGAAGTCAAGACCAACTATCACTCCGATAGGGACATCTTGCTTTGTCGAGTGCCCGCCCGACGAAAATACCGGTGCAACCTTCACTCGCCTCATTGCGCTAGCGCTGACCTCTCAACTGGGGAATAACGCGGAGGCTTACGTCGACGACGTAGTCGTCAAAACCAAACAATTGGCTACTCACGGCCAAGATCTCCAAGAGACCTTTGACAACCTCAAGAACGCGGACATCGAGCTCAACCCGGACAAGTGTGTATTCGGTGTGCGGGCGGGCAAGCTCTTGGGTTTCCTGGTGTCGGGGCGCGGCATCCAAGCCAACCCCGACAAGGTCGACGCGATCCTCGCTTTGGAGCCGCCCAAAACGACAAGTGAAGTCCAAAGACTCGTTGGCCGTATGGTTACACTAAGTCATTTTTTGTCCAGGGCAGCGGAGCAGGACCTCCCCTTTTTCAAGACCCTTCGCGGCTATGACGGGTTTTGTTGGGATGGCGATTGCGCCAGCACCTTCGACGACCTCAAGAAACACCTCGTAAGCCTATCCACTCTGGTCGCCCCAGCACCAGAGGCTCCCCTCTTGCTCTACCTCGCCGCCTTAGCGCGGCCAGTGTGCCCGTCCGTCCTCGAGGGCGCTCACAGGCTGAGAGGGCGCTCTTCAATGCCCAGTCTACTTTATCTCTAAAGCCCTCCAAGGTACCAAGACGCGGTACACGGAGCTTGAGAAGTTAGCTTCTGGCCGGTCATGGCCTCGAAAGCTCGACACTACTTCACAGCCCATCCAATCACCGTCTTTGTCTCGTTCCCTCTGGCGGAGATGTTGCACAATAAAGAGGCCACAGGACGCATCGATAAGTGGGTAGCCGAACTCGCCCCTTTTTCTCTGACATATGCCTCGTGTACAGCAATCAAGTCTTAGATCCTTGCGGACTTCCTCGCGGAGTGGACCCCCTCGACCCAGCACGCCCAGCAGCCAGAGGACCCGGTGTGGACGCTCGACACTGACGGAGCCTACTGCGTCTCCGGCGCGGGCATGGGTGCGGTGGTCACTACACCGGAGCTACACCGCCTGTTATACTCGGCTCGCCTCGCGTTTCCCACCACCAACAACACCGTCGAATACGAGGCACTACTCTTCGGTCTCGTGAAGCTCAAAGCTCTGGGCGCGCGGCAAGTTCTCGTCCACACGGACTCACGGTTGGTGGCAGGCCAGGTGGACAAGTCATATCAGGCCAAGGACCTCGAGCTAGCCAAGTACCTCGCTGCCGTGCGAGCTAAGGAGCGGCATTTCCTGGGTGTCACCGTCAAGGCCATCCCCCGAGCGGAGAATGAGCAGGCCAACATTCTCGCAAAGGCCACCAGCCAATAGCTCCCCACTCCCGAAGGGGCGTTCTACGAGGTCCTGCCTGCGGTGGCCATCGCACAGGAGAACCACGACGCGGCCCTCGTCCACCAGATCACTCAGCAGGGTGACTGGCGATAGCCCGTTTACGCTTTCTTGCAGGGCATCGTCGAGCCCGAAGATCCCATCGAGCTCCGCCGCCTACAGTGCCGCGCCAGGACGTTGTGGGACCTCTACCTCGGGCCCCAGGAGACTTGCGCTTCATTTTGGTCGCTTTGGAGTATTTCTCCAAGTAGCCAGAGGCTGCGGCGTTGGCCAAGGTTACTTCGGCGGCCGTGCAGCGCTTCCTTTGGCAGAACATCATATGCCGCTTTGGGGTGCCTAAGGAGATCATCGCCGACAACGGCCTGCAATTCGATTCTGCCCCGTTCAAGGACTTCTGCGATAGCATGGGCATCACGCTCCGGTTCGCTTCGGTCAGACACCCACAGTCCAACGGAGCGGTCGAGGGGGCGAATGGCACCATCTCCGCCGGAGTCAAAAAGCTCCTTGTTGGGCTACCAAAGGGCAAGTGGCCAAGCGAGCTCCACAGCGTCCTCTGGTGTCTCCGCACAACGGCGACACGCCCGATGGGATTCACGCCGTTCAAGCTACTCTTCGGCGATGAGGCGATGACGCCAGAGGAGATCCAGGCCGGCTCGCGCAGGGTCCTCGCCCAGGCGCGAGAAGAAGAATGCCAATTGTCCTTGGACCTCCTCGATGGGGAGCGACTCAATGTCACCGAACACGTCGCCATGTACGCACGGAAAATGGTGCACATGCGTGGCCACTCCGTGTACCCACGAGCATTCCAGCCGGGGGACCTCGTCCTCAAAATGGCCCTCCGCGCAGACACGGTCGGCAAGCTAGAGTCTAAGTGGGAATGCCCATACATCGTCGCGACAGCCCTACAGCGCGGAGCTTACCGCCTCGCCACACTTGAAGGGCAGACGTTCCGCCACACATGGAATGCGGACAGGTTGCGGAGGTACTATGTTTAGGCCAGCAGAAGCCGACATGAGGCGGCACCCATATCCTGTCAATTACAAGACGCTTCCCTACGCAAGCAGGAGATTAATAAAGTCGACCGTTCGACAACCACTAGTTGGGGTCCGCCTCCGCATGCACTCTACGGAGTATAAATAAGACGTAGCGTCGAGGTCCGCCTCCGCACGCACTCTACTGAGTCTAAACAAGACGCGAAGTTCCGCGCACGCATCGGTGCCACCACCGCGCGTACTCTCCGGAGTATAAAGACGTGGTCGATGTTCCCACACACTGCACGGAGATCCACCTCCGCACATGCACTGCACGAAGATCCACCTCCGCACATGCACTGCACAGAGATTCACCTCCGCACATGCACCTCACGGAGGTCCGCCTCCGCACACACTCTACGGAGTATAAATAAGACGTAGCGTCGAGGTCCGTCTCCGCACGTACTCTATGGAGTATAAATAAGACGTAGCGTCGAGGTCCGCCTCCGCACGTACTCTACGGAGTATAAATAAGACGTAGCGTCGAGGTCCGCCTCCGCACGCACTCTACGGAGTATAAATAAGACGCAGCGGGGGGACGCCTCCGCGCACACTCTACGGAGTATAAATAAGACGCGAATGTTTTCTCCGCGCACTCTACGGAGTATAAATAAGACATGGATGTTTTCCCTGTGCACTCTACCGAGTATAAACAAGACGCGGATGTCCCACGCACGCGTTGGCGTACCCTCCGGAGCCTAACTAAGTCATGGTTGATAGTCCCACGCACGCTCCGGAGTACAAACTAGACGTGGACATTTTCCCTGTACACTCTACTGAGTATAAACAAGACGCGGATGTCCCGCGCGCACGTTGATGTACCCTCCGGAGCCTAACTAAGTCGTGGTTGATAGTCCCACGCACGCTCCGGAGTACAAACTAGACGTGGACGTTTTCCCTGCACACTCTACTGAGTATAAACAAGACGTGGATGTCTCGCGCACGCGCTAGTGTTATCACCACGCGTACTCTTTTCGAGTATAACCAAGACGTGGTTGATCCTCCCACGCACTCTGTGGAGTATAAGCAAAACGCTGCCGGGGCTCGCCTCTGCATGAGCCCAGCAGAATACAGCGCATCAGAGGCTTGTCCCCATGCATTCCCGTGGGGTGCAGACAAGTAGGGGACAGACCGCGATCGCATCTACCTCGCTCGCGCGTCTACTCCGACTAGGCGCCAGCTACGCCACCACTACCTTGCCTACTTCACTTCCAAAGCGCTGCGACCGCGACAGAATACTACAAGCAACGCTTTTGTTCAAACAAAATATATATATGAGGGCAAGGATCAGGAAAAACAAAAGCAAAAAGTTACATCACACACCCGCCGGGTCCTAACAAGCACTCCTAGGGGGCCGCGCCTTCTTCATGGCGCCGACGGACCTCCTCCAACCATTGAAGGAAGTTACCTTCATGGCGTAGCGTTCGCCGCAGCAGGACTTTGGCCGCATCTTCCCCGAGGTGGCCCCAGATCCGCTCGTAGAAGCTCTGGATGGCGGGCAGCGAGCTGCGGGCGGCGCTAGACAGTACCCCAGCTTCGGTCGGCATGCCCAGACGAGGATCGACTAGCTCGTCCACATGCTTACACCCCCGGGCATCGAGTAGAGCAAAGGCAAGACAGGCGCTGGCGAAGCCACAATGATCGCCGAAGGCTTTGGCACCGCGGAGTGCCAGACTCGAGCCCTCCTCGATCCGTGCCAAAGATTGTGTCACATCAATGGGGTTATGCACACGGTCCGGCACGTCGACGCAGAGGTCCCCGAGGGCCCCCTCCAGTGACTCCATTGCCCTCCACGCCGCCACCGATGCGTCGCCCAGAGCCTGGTTCCTCTCCTCCAGGGCCGTGATAAGCTGGGCTTTCTCCTCCTTCAGCGCGCTGATTTGCCCAAGCAAGCCGATCGCTCCTCTGCTGTGTATTGGGCCTCTTGGCGCAGCGTTGCGCCGCCGCCCGCGTGGACTTCCACCTCAATATCTGAATCGTTAGTCGCCGTGGCATGAGCCTGCGTCGGCGTATGGCTGTTCCTCCAGCACTCTCCGCTCGCGAATGCGCGCCTCATCCAGCGCCCGGCTGATGGCAACCGTCTAATAGCGGGAGGACATGACTATTTAGTATGCACTCAGCAAGCGATGTCGATCGCGGGTTCAGGTGCTTACCTTCATCCCCGAGGCACCCAGTGCGAGCGCAAGGAGATCCCCCCCCGCACGATGACAGTGCTCGTCGATCCAGCTCGCTGTCACCGCACCCCGCGAGCCTCGGGGGCCTTGCGACAGCACCAGGCGTCTACGCTGCGTTTTGCGCAACGACAACGCCGACCTCGCAAACACCTCCGCTGCTCGATCCTTGGCGCGTCAGAGACCTCCCCTCCCGATGTCGGCGGCGGCATGAGTGAGCAAATCGGAGAGAGCCGCGTCGCGGGAGAAAAGGAATTACGCCTCGCCTGTCTCACCTTCGCTAAGGCATGGGAGGTGTCGGCTCGGCCTGCCCGCCGCGGCGCGGGAGACCCGGGAGGAGGCGCGGCCGGGCGAGGAGGCGGCGGGGAGAGGCGGTGAATGGGGAGGAGGCGGCGCCGGATGGGAGAGGAGGCGGCGGGCGGGGCGAGGAGGGGCCGTGCCGTCGGGGCCGGGGAGAGGAGGGGACGGGGAGAGGAGGGGATGGGGTGGGGTCACGAGGACTGGGGAGAGGCGCGGGCGGGGCGAGGAGGAGCGGGGCGGGCGCGAGAGAGGAGGAGCGGGCGGGGGCGCGGGATTCGGCGGGGAGGGGGGGCCTTGAGGCGGGCGGGATTCGGGCCGGGGTGGGGCGGGATGGGATATGGGGTAAAATATCACAAGCTCGCAAATAGCTCACGAGTTTAATATCAGGCTCGAGTTCGACTCGTTTGGAGCTCGAGCCGAACTCGAATTGAGTCTAAAATGAATCAAGCTTGAGTAGTTCGCGAGCCTCGAGCTTTTTTTACAGCCCTACTCTGGACCGAGCCCTTCGTCGCCGGGAAGATGCCCCCGCCTCGTCGGCGCCATCGCGGCAATGGGGCGGACTCCGCACCGGCACCACGCACTCCGGTACGACGAGGCCTAGGACCTCGCACACCCGATTTATCCGCCCTAGCTTCGCAGGCTCGGTCGCGGTTTCACGTAGGGTGTGCTCCTTCGGCGTGTACGGCCCCAAGAAGGCCTCAACGGCGCGCTCCGCGTCTTCTAATGAGAGCACTACACGCGAAGTGTTGCTCCATTTACAAAACAGTTACATATACATACGCAGCGCACGGTCGAAGTACCTACCACGACGGGGGGGTTGCTGCAGCGAAGACACTGAGGGGTGGACGCCATCCTGCCAAGTGTGATCTCGTTCATACTTCCACCGGCCGGAGAGAGGCGACGCCCCGTACATTGTGAACTCCTCGGCGAGATCGCGCATATTGAACCGGTGGGCGACGCCAGTGAGTCTCCGCACCTGCCATTGATCGCCGCTCCTCAGCTGCAACCCCGGATAGCAATTGAAAGCTATTGGCTGACCCCGGCACTGAAGGTTGCTGGTAGGCGTCATGCGGTAGTAGAACCACTGCCGCATCCAACCGGGCTCCCACTTCTCCCATGTCGCCAGAGCGGGGAACAGCTTCGCGCAGCCCGACCTCACCACGAAGTGGACACTGCCGAAGTTAGACAGTGCCCCTCCTTCAACCTTCTTCGGCTGACAACGTGCATCATGAAGAAGAGCGAACAAGCTCGCACGGGGATGAGCACCTTCCACCCGGACCGCCCAGGTGAACACAGCTAACCGAACTATCGTATTCGGGGTCAACTGCGCCAACTCTAATCCGTAAGCCTCCAGGACCTGGCCCACGAAGAGCGTCGAGGGCATCTGGAGCCCAACCTCAAAAAATGCGGAGAAGACAATCGCCTCCGACTCCTCAGGGTGGGGCTCCACTTCGTCGTGGGCAGGCAGGCGAGCTCCTGCGCGCTCTTCTATCTTGTTCTCCCGCAAGATGTCCTCGATCGTCTCCTCCGTGGCGCGACTCCGCCCTAGCACACCGGAGCAGTGCCCTTGCGAGCTCTACATGGCGTCGTACCGCTTTTGGGCTTGCGACAGCTTGCGAGCCACCAACGCGAACTCCGCCGGTGATGGTGTCACACCGCGCTGGCTCGACGAGGCGCTATGGCTAAGCCGTCGACCGGAATCTCCGTGGCTCACCATCCTTCTTCTCAAGCGGAGGGTTTAAGGAGCAGGAGATGTGCGGATTTCACGCAACAGGAAAGAACAACAGGACAAAGGTGCATGGGCGAGGGACGCGTCCACGTGTCGACGAATAACCCTTTATGAAGGCCCTCCACATCCCCACGATCGGGAGCGCAACCGGCGGGAGCTCGTCGGTTCGCCTCCCGACGATCGGGGAGGGTAACCGTCCACAGGATGACTCGTCACATGTCCCGACTCTCTTGGGAACGGACACGGGCTCGCGGTCATGCGACCGCTGACAACCCACGACGCACCAACCATGCGGCGCGCGCGTACCCCTCCTCGGGACGTGTATGCGGCGCGGCGAACCGCCCGATCTTTTGGCCTCGCGGGCCTCACGCCGGCGATTGGACATCATCTCCGAAGTACGCATGCCGCTGCCGGGCGTGACGACTCCAAACCGAGCGAGGACTCGCCTCACCAACACGGCGTTGCGCGGGAAGGCCTGGTCCGCCCCGCGCCAAGCGGGGTGTCGACGCCACTCCTCGCACGCTCGACACCTTCGGCTCCGCAGCATGGCCCCGCCGATAACTGTGGCACCGCGGGGGATGGGTCCGAGGCCGTGGATGACTTCGACGCCTCACCGACGCGCGTCCGTGTTACGCAACTGCCCCTTTTATCCACTATAGGTCACAGGCCGTAGGGACGGAGGGGGCCAAAGGGCTTGGCAACATGGCTTCGGCCTGTGAAGCCTTTCACCATGAGAGGCTTCTGTTGTAGGGGTGACCTCCACCTAACCCAACCAGCCTGTTAGATATGTAAGGATGTAAATACCCTGAAGGGCATCCTTGTAAAGAAGCTCCTCGTAAGGAGATATATATGTGACGCTAGCCATAGGGAGGAGGGATATCTCACCTAACTCCTCACTACATCTCTTCTCTGTTTGGTCTGTAGCCACAACAATGTACTTTGCCTTAATGTTCTGCTTCTCCACTATCTCTCCATACATCAAATTGGTTATGAAGGTCGAGGTTAGATTACGATGCCTCGTCAAAACACTACTAAGCACACAGGTGTGTGGTTCCACCTTCGAGACGAGTCAGTGAGTCTCATACTTCGGTCTATATACGTGCACTCGCTAAGGACAATCGGCCTGCTCGCATTTGACGGTGTACTGCTCTTGACTAGATTTGATGACTCGAAATGTCTGCTGCATGAACATTGTCCACAACTTAATAGCATCCTGCAGGGATGCCTTATCAGCAAACATTAAGTACAACCAGATCTCTGTGACATGGTACTCCCACAGTGCTCCGTGCTCATCATACACCCTCGGCATCAAATCTATTCCATTCCTGTGGGATGGGAACTTCATCATCACCGGAACTATCCTCATCATCCTCCTGGATAACATCAAATCTACTCCATTCATGTATCCTTATCATGCGGTGACCAATCTTTGTCTAATACATTTACCATGTTGGCCTTGTCACGAGCAACATCCTCCGCACCCTTTGAACACATCGGCCTCTGGAGCCTCTTCTTCACCAATATGTTAGGCGCCCGAACTGCTCCTACCACACATATGATACCTGTCGGCAGGGCCCAATATGGCTTCTTTTGGGCATCCTTTTACAAGCAGCATACACTCGTATCTATGGCGCTGCTAGCCTTGTAGAAAGCCCTTCCACATAGCCGTGCGCATCAGTCTTTTTAACTTCCATCTAATCTGCGTGGAAGACCGGCTCTAAAACCCTTGTATGACGGCGCTACACACCTTAAGGTCCAAGGAGAAGCTGCAAGTCAGCCAGTGCATCACCTCTACGATTCGAGCATTCTCACCATCTGGGTGTACCAGAGTGGATTACAGAAAACTGCTCAAGTCAACACCGTATGGACCTTCACGAATGATGCCAACACCATAATGCACTTTCAATATAATGGGCATCGGCATGACTGAAGTTTGCCTGTAAATATTTCCAATAATGCAATTGGTCAAATCGCATCATACGATATGCAAGTACTGTTATACTGTATTTTACATTCGTACATTCGCTTGTCTTGACCAACTGCACTACCGCATAGATAAGGCGTCATTCAATCCTTAAGGCACATGGCACAATGAACATGCACTACATTATTCCGATTCAAGCTGAAGATCGAGGTATTTCATACCAAGCATTATCCAACTCTAACGATAACTTGAACTAATTAGTCCATACAAATCATTCATCCTCCTTATGCACTCGGCCGGAGTACCTAACATAATTAACTGACTTTACAGTTATTTACCAAATAATAGTCGGTCACATATCACCAATACAACACCGCTACTTCTCATGAACAGCACAACTTCTCTCTCACGGACTACTTTCTTCTCTAACTAAAATTTTATACGGGTGCCACATATACTATTATAAATTAACAAGATTCTGATTTACTATTTATTTCTGTAAATGCATTTTTCTGTGAGTGCTACTTACATACAAATTAACAAGATTTTGATTTACTACTTTTTTCTCTAACTACAATTTTCTACAGGTGTTAATTGTACTATTATCTACATTAAATAAATTATATATTTACTACAAAGAAATACTATAAAAGATAAAAAAAATACCTCACAGACAAATCTTCCCCCTCTTCTTCTCCCTTTCCTCTCTTCTTCTTCCTCTCCTTTCCCTTTCTTTCCTCCTCTCGCCGCCCGAGAAGAGGGAGGACTAGATGGTGTGTTCTTATATAAGCCATCCAGTCGCCCAACTATTCGGTGACTAGAAGCTGGACTCGCCCAACGGGGTAGGTGACTGGAATCTGTCGCCCAACTGTTCGGCGATTGCATAATAATGCCTAACGGTTGGGTGACACGTTTCAGTTACCCAACGGTTGGACGACAGGAGGCTAATTTTGTAAATAATATAATCACAGGTATATTTTTGTATTTTTGAATAAAAAATAGATTATTTAAAAAAATTCACAAAACAATGTCATGCTTCAATCAAGTGAAGTGGATTCAAAAATTGGATACAATGCCATGCTTCTCAACTTCACGTATGATCAATGAACTGTCAAGGTGTCTGTTGCTTTCTGATGTGGGTAGATGTCATGGCAAATCATGTTGCTCATTTAGAAAATCAGATGTTCTTGTGATTTAGTTGGATATTGTGAAGCACATGATGTTCAGTACTCATTTTGAAAGAAAATGACATATCTATTGCCATTTCCATTTTTTGAAAGAAAATAAAAACAAATCATATTAATGGTAAGGACATTTCACACAAAAACAAACTCAGCACACAATCGTGCCATCATTTCATAGGGACTTTGTAGACATTTCATAACTTAGGTAGCGCTTAGTTTGGCGTTGGCTTATAACTTTTTTTACTGTAGCTGATTTACTTTTTACTTAGTTAAGTTAGTTTATTTGGCATAATTAAAATTAAAAAAATAGAAAAATAGAAAAAACATGTTAGCCCATCACGGACAATGCAACGGAATACGGAAAAAAGAAAAGATAAAAAGCCCAAATAATCTAAGAAAAGAATAAAAACAAAATTACTGAATAGTGGAAAAAAACAGAAACTAAAAACAGAAACCAACTTTAAACTATTTTGAATGGTACATTAGAACAGCCAGACAGCTCAACAAAAAAACTAGATTGCCTAGCAACCTCTCTGAAAAAACCACGGCTAAAAGCTACGGTAGCTTTTTAGGGTTGGCAAAAGCTACAGTCCCCAACAGAGCCTTATTAGGGTATCTCCAATGGTCTGACTCAGCTAGCTATTTACATGTACACATCAGCATAAATCCTATGTGGAGGAAAGAGAGTATGCAAAAAAAACCAAGTCAGCTCTTTCTTAAGAGCTAGTCTATAACATAAAACGAGGCAGCCTCTATAAATGATAGTCCTTTTCTGTGTATGCATGTAAACATCAAATAGTTATCCTTATAGATAGTTCTTTGAAATGCTACCTTTTAGTGTGTACTATATAAATGATGTGTAAGTCTTTTAGTTAGTTGCTAGTTAGAATTATTGGAGATGCTCTTAGAAGGATGTAGCTTTCATGACTCCAGAACCCCCAAAGTGGACAAATTCAATTATTACCCCGATTCCTTATCAACGTGGTTGTCGTCGTCACATGGCTGGAAAAGTTGTTTTCTTTTTGATAAGCACCTGTCCAAACTTATGCTTTCAAGGTAAACAAAATCCAATGATCTTAGAGAGGAACCTACTTAAAAATAATGCAGGTACCGTAGCAAATTACTTCTACAGCCTTTCACACTGCTTTTAAGTTAGTATCTAATAATCAGGGGATACTTAGTTGCGCAAAGAAAATTGTTACTATGGTTGAGAAGAGATCAATGCTCCCTCATTTCTTTTTATTCAAAGTTCTATAATCCGTACCGCTAAACTTTCTAAAATTTGAACGTCAATATATTTAAAACTACCTAGATTGATTATATGAAAACTATATTATTAGATTTATCATTTAAAACTTTTCTAATATTATAATTTTGTTCACATATATTAACATAGAGTTAAAAATAATGATCAAAGTCTGTCTGGAAGACTATGAAATGTCAAAACCATTAAATAAAAAAGAACGGATGAAATATTAGACCTCAAGAGAGAGAGAGAGAGAGAGAATAGAATAGATCAATGCGATGGCAAAAGAGAAACTTTTTCCCTACTGCTTTTTTTTTCCTATTCCCTGTGGTAGACACTAGGGGAACTAGGGATTTCAGTGGATAAAAGTACAAACTAGCACCAGCTAATCTGAAGAAGAAATAGTAAAAAAAAAAAGTAAGCAAGGAACCTAAGCCAAATAACGTGTGGAGAAAGTAAAAATTATATCTTCCTTCAGGAAAAAAAGGAAAATCTATCTAGTTTTATTTTTGTTTGTGTTCACATATATAGCTTCTTTCTTTTTAGCTTATGGGTTATAACTTTCTCTAGATAAATAAATAGAATAATTTCTTTGTAGTCTTTTTGAAAAGATTTATCATGATAGCCTTTTCGAAGTAATTTATTGGTATTCAATTTGTTTATACAAGTACTTATATTAGGATAAAAAAATCAAAAAAACACTGGTCCATGCGTATGGATCTCAATGAGATACGCATGGCTGTTGTTCTGAGTATTTTAATTGATCGATATTTGGTCTGTCTCAACTCGAAGAGACATTTATTTGGAAGAACATATGCCTCCTATCCATATAGATAAAACACCCAAATACAAACAATTCGTACTATTGGCTTAGCTCTTCATCAGCGAACCCAAATACAAAAAGATACCTGAACCAAGGACAAACAATTCGTACTATTGGCTTAGCTCGATCTTCATCAGCGAACCTAAATACAAAAACTGTAGGAAATAAATTATAAAACACCCAAGTCCTCTTCTTTAATTATTAGTAGACTATGCATACACCAGATTATATCGAGCTTAATTTCTTTGTAGCTACTTGCCTACTTCAATCCAAAACTCCAAATAAAGAGCAAATTCTCAAACTACCCACACATGCTACGTGTTCTTCTGGTGAACTACACACGTTATGGGTGTGCTCGTTAGAGCTTCAACTTTTAAGGCATATTTGATATGACTATATCTTTTAGTTTTTAACTAAAATTTTTAAATTTTAACTGTTTACGATAAAGATTACATAGAGATACTCACTTGTGATTTTAGATGGTACAGATATTTAGCTTTTAACTATACTACAATTAACTTATATGTCTCATCTTGAAAAAATACTATGTTTAAAAGTTAGATACTTTAACAAAAGCCAAAAGTTGTCTCGAGAAGCCAAAAAAACAGCCTTAGCTTTGGGCTTCTAGCCCCTTAATTTTGTTTTTTCCTAACTTTTTGTTTTTAGGGCTTTTTGGTTTTTCTTTTTTCCTTTTATTCCTTTGTATTATCTGTGATAATATATATATTTTTAATTTAATTACGTTAAAAAAGGTAACAGTAGTTAGAGTGTAAAAAAAAATCTCTATAGCGCCAAATAAACCAACAACCAAAGCTTATAAGCTCTAATGAGCACCCTAATATATACTTAGAGCGTGTGATTTTATAAAACACAAAAATCTAATGATATTTATTATTCATATCCCTGTATCATTGGCTTAGCCATCTGTCGTCGTCCAAGGAACACAGATACTTCATTAGTTCCCAGAGATTACGCAGAGACAAAAGATGTATCTTCTTTGCCTCGGGCGGACACAGGTCAGGGTGAGACGCATCAGGAAACAAAAGCCCCACATGCCCGCGGTCGCGGAATCGTCTGGCTATTTTATGAAGCTAATGTGTGGTTGCAGCACATGTGCAAGTGCCTCGACCTGTCGACCACCACCTGCTCTGCCGGCGTCCTGTTCAAAGGCTTGTGTCTAGTGTGCAATTGGATCGGATTCAAGCAAATATTATTCATACTATATCCTAATCTATATTTTTTTCTCGGATTCGAAGTCAGATACGGTAAGATCAGATACAAATACGAGTTCGAATTATTCGGAGTTTCGAATATGGTATTATCGGGATGGATATATAATGGTTTCGGATTAGAAACGGATAATATAGACCGATAGTATGTGCATACATAAAGGAATATACACTGAACTATATCACCATCACTTCAAGCCTTCAATTAGCAATAAATTTATTTAGATTACTTAAGTATAATAGCCGATACAACACAAGTTCAATATAAGCGATAAATTCATACATTGGTTTGAAAACCGATAAATTCATACATTAGTTTGAAAACCAATAAATTTATACATTAGTTCTAAAATCAATAAATTCATATATTAGTTCAAAAACCAATAAATTTATATACAAATTCAACATATGCGGGGAGCATTGGTGGCGACTGGTTAGAGTAGCTGGACTCCAGAGTTAGGTTACGATTTTGATAAAATCTTGGCCAGTTGGTGTCAATGATAGTTGATGGGCACAGATGGGGGTCACCCTCCCCTACAGGGCCCATGGGGACCTGATAAAAATAAAAAATCACTTTTGTAATAGATTATAATTTTTTAATATAGGAGATTGTATTCTTTTCTCGTATATTTAGGCTAAAACTTGAATCTATATGTTAGAATGTATATTTTTAAAAATATACCTAAATAATTATAAAATAATAAATAAAATTATATTATTACTTTTAAAAACAATTTAACATATTTTTAATCTCCGTAAGGATCCCTATGAGATTGGGTCCTAGCGGGGACTAGGAACTCAGGGCAATCTCCCCTAGTAAGCCTAGAGGAGCCGGGCTAATGGAGATTAGGACGGGACCATAAGGGCCTCCTCGGACCCTCGGGCCATTGCCACCCTAGTAAAAAACTCTCTGCACTTTTGATATATAGCTTTAAGATGAAACCCGGGCTTTCCAAAATGCTAAATCTAAATAGTTGTAAATCATCTTTATTTCCAAACTAACAAATATAAATCATCTATATAACCTATCATTATCTTCTTTGAGAAAAAATAGAAAATTTTCGTACATGCAGTTCCTGCCACCACTTGCTACATACGTATGTACGTAATGTCAAGGAAATAAGAATTTTTGTCGGATTTGGCGTTGTTTACAAACCATAATTATAAAAATAGCCGTATGCGAACCGTATTGACAGAAATAGCGTTTTCGCCGTCCGGTGGCAGTGCAGCAACGCCAGTGGGGTGACGTGTGGCCCCTGCCGCCTCGCCACTGGATGGCAGGCCGTCTGCTGCACCATGGCCGGACGGCAGGGGGCCTACCACCCTGTGAGGAGATGACAGGTGATTAGGCTGCTAATTAGCCAGCCTAATCACCTACCTTTTTATTTTACTTAATATTTATTTGAATTTTTTAATATAGCAAATGAGCTTAAAAAATTATAAGCATTTATGTACAGCTTTCCGACATAATATAGTTGACTATGTAATTTTTTGGTAATTTTGTCCACTATGAATATTGCTAAAATATTTGTAAAATTTTGATATTCGTAGGAGCTGTTACATATAGCAAACGAGCTCCAAAAATTACAAAATTTTATGTAAAATATCCTAACATAGTCATAATAATTGTATATTATTTTGGGAATTTTATGTGCTCTAATTTACCACGTTAATTCATGTTAATTTAATCATTAAATTAGCGATGCTCAGGCATTATCTTTTCTTTCACACTACGTCCTTTGCACAATTGTCACTTCGTCCATGTCATCCCCCTCATGTGCTCCCTCGTCTGTACTAATATCATTATGTTCGTACCATCTTCCTCGTCTACTCTCTCGTCTACGCATTTGTCAGTGTTACCATGCCGTATTGACGAGGAGGTAACTTATGTATAAACCTACGTTTTGTTTTTCTATTAGGCCTTACATTCCACTAACATCATAGTATTCTCCCACTTTAGGTCTGTCATTGAGATGCATCACTTTTGACCTTCGCACCACCTACGCAGACTACCGCTCCCTATCGTTCATCTTTGCTACACATTCGGGAGGTATGAAATTCGCATTCTATATCCAAAATATTTGTCGTGACTAACATCGTTTCATCTTGCAGCCTTCAATTCAATGTGGGAGTGATGTTAGATCCACTGATGATGATACGGGCCTCTCAAATGCTTCCAAGGGATGGTACACAGCGTCAGGGTTTGTTGCGTATGTAGAGCAGAGCTCAGCGTTCACACTGTACCTAGAGTTTGGAGACTTTGGTGGGCAGAGCTCCTCCGGCTTCACTGCCACGTCGTACGATCAAGGTGAGAGCTCCTATGCACCACGAGGAGGATTTCTAGAGTCCTTCGTTCACCGTCCCAACTGGAGGACATTGACCCTCACCAAACTCAGCCTGTTGTACCTCAGCCTACTGGACCATCACCAGCCACTCAACAAACGGAACGGTCTTCATACCTCCTTTGAACTGAGGAGCAACCTTCGAACCAGCTGACATACACTACGGGACATGGACATGCTCATACTCAACGGAAGATAAGGACACGTACGGGAAGACAGATGCAGTGAGGAGATAGTAGTGGCTCAGATGAGTGAGCCATATCATATCCCGTGCTATGTGTTTTTATACTATTACATGTACTTCTATAAATATTCGTAATGTATAAAATTCTCGAAAAAATAGATGTTAGACACTGCAAAAGATGCCTGAGCATCACTAATTTAATGATTAAAATAACATAAATTAACATGATAAATTAGGAGCATATAAAATTTCTAAAAAATTACACAATTACTATGACCGTGTTGAGAGATTTTGCATAAAAGTTTGTAATTTTTGGAGATTGTTTTCTATATGTAATAACTCCTATGAATATCAAGAGCATATGAATTTTTAAGCAATATTAACAGTGGATAAAATTACCAAAAAATTATATAATTAACTAAATTATGTCAAAAGGTTGCACATAAATTTTCATAATATTTTAAGCTCATTACTATATTAAAATAAATTCAAACAAATATTAAGTAAAACAAAAAAGATAGGTGATTAAGCCAGCTAATTAGTTGGCTTAATCACCTACCATCTCCTCATGGGGTGGCAATCCCCCTACCGTCTGGCCACGGGGTGGCAAGCGGCCTGCCGTCCGCCCACAGGACAACAACGGCCACCGAACAGCAAAAATGCTATTTCTATTAATACGATTGGCATACAATTATTTTTATAATTACAGTTACAAACAGTGCTAAATCTGATAAAAATTTAGAAAATAAATCCTTTACTAAACAATATTTTCGTAGTTGACCCATGTACATCACCACTCAACCACAGCACTTTTAAGGGGCATTCGTTTTAGCGATGGCTTCTGGCTTTAGCTAAAATTTCACTGTAGCTGGTTTTTTTTACTGTAACTGATTTGGCTTTTTGGGCATAATTAAATTTAAAAAATGTAAAAATAGAAAAAATATATTAGCCCATTACAGACAATGCAAAGGAACACATGAAAAAAAAAAAGAAAAATACAAAAAAGCCCAAAAAATCTAAAAAAATTTAGAAAAAGACGAATTACTGAATAGTGAAAAAAAGCTGAAGCTAGAAGCTGAAACTGAAAAAGAGCTGAAACGAACGAGGCCACGTCACTTGTGTCTTCTTCCTAGCAAAAAGAACAACTACATATGGGCGCGCCCATAAATCAGTGAATTAAGCACACAAATATCATTCTAACCACTTTTTTTTTAAAAAAAAAATTGATCTCAAACATTTCTTTTTCAGAAATAGCCTCCTCTGTAGATCTACCATGTGTGGCAGTCACCTACCAAGCTAGGTAGCTCGAGGGTGCTATTTCTTGGAAAAAGGGACGTTCGGAACCAAATTTTTTAAAAAAATATAGTGATATTTTCAGACTCACTTCTAAATCCGTTGCATAAATTACGCTTCTCGATCCATAAAGGAACATGCGTTGTTCGTGATATCAGCTAGCTCACCAACCCACATTGCTGATACTAAGAAACCAAAGCATGTAATCAAATTATTCCAGAAAATGTATATCCTCAACATAAAGCAAATTACTTCCCTAGCTAACCCTGCAAAAGAAATTGTACATTATGCACACTTAATATAGAGGAGGGATTTCATTTCCTTTGCACATGGAATTAACAAATACATGATTACATATGAGATAAAGAACAGTATGACAAGTTTAAGGGCCAGAGCAGAAATGCAGGAGGTAGTAGCTATAGCACAATGTGATGATTGTGAGTAACCCCCACGTCCGTGTGATGTGCCTCTGCATGCATGCATGCACGGGAGGGGAAGCATGTGTTGTTTACCTCACCTCACAACCCAAACAAACACAGACAAGTAGAAAGATTCATGTACAATTCTGTAACACGCAAGGCACAACTAGCTATCAGCAACCTACTACCACGTTGACGTACTCCTCAGGGATGCTCTCCACACTATTACAGAAAGCCTAATACTAAACACCAAATCACAGATGGTTGTGAACGATATTAACATATAAGGTTTTAATTTGGACACCGTCTGTGTTGATGGCGTCGGAGAAAACAAGTATTACAGACCGTTCTTACCAATGAACCGTCTGTGATATTTTCGTATCACAGACGATTTTTATTACAAACCATCTGTAATAATCTGGCATTATCACAGACGGTTTGTTATTTAAAACGTCTGTGATAAGCTAATTATCACAGACGATTTTATATTACAAACCATCTGTGATAATCTTAGAATTATCACAGACGGTTTGTAATACAAAACCGTCGTGATGTTGTCTGTCCGATGTTAATATATATATAACTACAGAACGGTTTGCATTACACATTGCTTCTAATAACTTATAACCTACAGAACTACTGAGACAAGAGATCATAAATTAAAGGCAAATTTATTACAAAAGTCGCACATAAAAAGATTCCCAGATTCTAATCTTCAGGGCTTCGTACGCTTCTTCTTCGACTTTGTCCGTTGGATCAGCCGTTGAGTTCTCGAACGCCGTTAAGATTGTCCTTGCCCTCAGCACTTCCTCCTCCAGCCTGGGCAAATGATCAGTAGCATAGTCCATAATCTCGTAAAGGATGGCATTGTAAGTTTCCTCAGAATCTGTCGTTTCTGCTTAATCGGCAATGCTATCCATTAGTCTGTGCAATGCCACAAGAGCTTCTTCCGCTCTGTGCACATTGTTGAGAAGAATCAGGGTGAGAGCTGTTTCCCTTTCTTGAGCGGCAGCGAGATGCCTCCGTCGACGGCGGATGATCAGGTCGAGCTGACGGATGCAAAAAAGTTGGGGAAGGAGAGCAGGGCGTGTGCGGAGAAGCTGCTCCAAATGTAAATTGCTGGCCGTCTGTGCAAGGTTCCGGCCGAACAACTCTTGATGAACAAATAAGAGGAAGGAGATGATCACTGAAGCCATATTGCATGTACTGCGTTGAGAATTAGGCCGGCGCGCATATTTAACATTTAGCAAAGACGGTTCGTATACCAAATTAATGATCGGTTCGTATGCCGAGATGCTTCGTATAACGATAGTCGCTATCGAGTCCCGATGGCGCTATCACAGACGGTTTTTTTGGAGACCGTCTGTGCTGAGTATCACAGACGGTTCTTACTAATGAACCGTCTGTGATAGTCAAATATCCAGACGGTTCTTACCAATGAACCTTCTGTGATAATCAGAAATATCACCGACGGTTTTTAACTAAAAACCGTCTGTGATATCACAGAAGGTTTTTAACTACAAACCGTCTGTGATAGTAAGTATCACATACGGGTTTTTTAAAAAAAACTGTATGTGATAATGCTGCTATGTATTTATTGCGCCACTCAGACCGCATCTATCTTCATTTCGATCCAGATCTAGCCCGATGCTGCAGCTGGAGGCGGCAAGGATTTCAGGCCATTTTTTTTGGTGGAATGAGGCTTATTTGGCAGGAGAGCTTTGAAGATTCATTGAGTTCTTAGTTGCCCTCGATATGGTTAGTAATGAAATTTATTTTTGGTTGCAATATCAAAATAAGTTTGATCTAGCTAATTAATTTTTAAATGAATTTATATATATATATATATATATATATATATATATATATATATATATATATATATATATATATATATATATATATATATATATACTTTGAAGATCTAGCTAATTTAGATTTAGCTAACCTCAATGCATGTGGTATATATGTAGTAATAATTAATTAAATTAATTTTAATACTAAGTTGTTATATATGTACATTATATAGGACCAAGTGGATGTATACCACAAACCGTGTGAGTGAAGAGTACATTAATGGCGTGTGCGCTTTTACAAGAGCTGCCGATGAGGATATGTTGAATAAGGGGGTGGAATATATGTATTGTCCATGCCTCGATCGTGAGAATTTGAAGATGTTTAAGAATCGAGAGCAAATTGAAGCGCACTTGATTGGAGGGTTTCAAAAGGGGTATACGTGTTGGACCAGTCATGACGAAGTTAATGATATACCGCCGGATGACATCACCGGCGAAGTCAATGATATGCCGCCGGATGACATCGTCGGCGAAGTCAATGATATGCCGCCGGATGACATCGCTGGTGAAGTCAATGATATGCTGCCGGATGATGATTATGGTTCAGATTCGGATAGGCTGCACGATAACAATCTGGATCAGATGCTTCGTGATGTAGAAGAGAACTATGATGAGAGAGAGTATATTAAATTCCGAGGCTTGATGGAGGACTCAGAGAAACCTTTATTCACGTGTTGCAGGTCAAAGTACCGATGGTCAACCTGGTGAGGCGCCTCCCATTACTACCAGTTAGCTGCAATAAATGACACATGTGGTATATGGAATAATCCAATAAGCCAGAGCCAGAACGATGCTCAGGTATCACTGTCAAATTCAGGATGTGTCATTTCCAGCACGAATTTCAAGATGGTATCTTCGTGGTGATCTTCGATGATTTATTTAATCTTTTCACGCTCAACGCTCTCGACACCTCACTCGTTCGATGCTGGACGCTGTAAGTGTGTACAATCACAGTCTCTGTTCATGTCATACCGATAAATGTCATATATAATTTGTTGCTTTCGTGTGTGTATATATGTAGACACATGGTGACTATTGCTAGATCAACCAACTCATAGGTTGGTTTCTTGGACCCACACATGGTCGCCAGTTCTACCATCAACGAGAATACTGTCTTCGTCGAGAGATACATTGTAGCAGCACTGCTGGCTTACCGCGATAAGGAATATGTACTTATGCCCTACAATCAGGAGTTTCATTGGATTTTAATAGTAATTGTACCAAAATAGAACAAGGCAATATACCTTGATTCCCTAAGTAAGAATAAAATCGACTACACAGTTGTCCGCAAAGTAATCGATAGGTAAGTACATTTTCTCCATAAATACCTATATTGTACTCTTTCTTTCCTTCCGAATGACTAAGGTCAACTTTTTCGAATCACGTAGGGCATTCACGACATACGCTGAAAGACACAGCTCTTGACGCAAGGGGCCAAAGCCATGACACATGATCTAAAATTTAAGGTATTCGCTAGTACATATTAATTAATCTTATGCAACAGTTGGTAGTAATGTCTCTTGAATTAACATATTCTATTTTTGCGGTGCCACGGCAAGTTAAGCAACACGTGTGGATTCTACGTTTGCCACCATATGAAACTATTTCTCGATTCCTCGAAGATCACCAATCCCAATTCTAAGGTTTGTCAATATTCCCATAGTTACTTCATACTTATCAAGCTATATATATACGCACATTGATATTCCTATCGACAAGCTGCGTCCATCCCAAAAACTGCATTGAAACAACCTAACATTGAAGGAATTCTAGGAGAGAGCACCTACTTTTTGGTGACTAAAGTCCTAAATCCAAAGGGAGAGTTCCACAACGTACAATGATTTATTGCTCTTATCACTCCGGAATCGAGGTCTCGCGAAAGAAATAGATCCATAATCAACGACTTATCAGGTTGCACAAGCAATACTTGGATGGCAATCATGCACCATCCAAGTATTGCTTGTGCAACCTGACAAGTTCGTTGATTATGGATCTGTTCCTTTCGCGAGATCTCGATTCTGGAGTGATAGAGCAATAAAAAATACAATGTTACTATCTAAGTGCAAATGCAATGTAGATCTTTTGCAATTGTGTATTGTTAATGGATATTTTACTTCATTTCAATTAATTGATTTGCGAAATGGATTTTTATGTTTGTGAAATGAATTGAGATATGAATTGGATGTTATATGTTTCTGAAATGAATTGAGATGTGAATTGTCTGTATGTGTACATGTTGATCTGCTTGTTTCAGAGGGCATGGCTAGCATTTCCTGAGGCTAGCCAATAAACATGAAATAGATCTAGGGGTAGGCAAGAATATCACAGACGTAGATAGCATCACAGACGGTTTGTAAGAAAAAATCGTCTGTGATATATCAATATCACAGACAGTTTGTAACTACAATCCGTCTGTCATATATCCATATCACAGATGGTTTGTGGTTACAAACCGTCTATGATATTGATATATCACAGACGATTTTGTGTTAAAAACCGTCTATGATATGCCTATATCACAGACGGTTTGAAAACTGTTTGTGATAACCTTCGATTATCACTAACCCATAAAGTCAGACGGTTCAAAAAACCGTCTGTGATGACGTTTTTGAACCGTCTATGATAATGGTTTCTGTAGTAGTGCCAGAGCCGGCCGCCGCGGCATTGGCGCGGCCGACCTCCATGCTCCTGAGCTCTCACACGACCTGCGCGGCGGTCTTCTCGCCGTGCGCGGTGAGGGACAGCGGCCGTGCGGCCTCCTTCATCGTCAGAACGACCATGACTTTGACGACGCCTTGTTCCTTGTGAGCTCTTCTCGGCGGGGGCGGCCATGGAGATGGGCTTGCTCTGGTCTGCTGTTGATGCTTCCTGCTTATTGTACTTTGGCTTTGTGGCAACGGCGCCTCTTCATGTTGTGGATGGTTTTTGTGAGAAGCTAGCTTGATGGAGTGAGACCTGTGCTTGGAGTTCATGGGTGGGAGAGTGGTTGCTCTGGCTTGGACCAAGAATGGCAGCATGTTGCCAATTTGTGTGTTGAGAGAGAGAGAGAGAGAGAGAGAGAGGCCCAGTTGCGACTGCTTACCACTCAGTACAAGGCTTACGGGAATTTTGGAGTCGGGCTGTGTTTGAGATAGTATTCAGACGTTTAGGGATAGTATTCAGACGTTTAGGTGTATAAACGGAGCAGATATTTTCCGACCTACCGTCCGTCCGTTTTAATTCGGATGGAATTCGGAGTAATTTTTTGGATTTTCGAAGGTTTTACCGAATATGGAAACAGATTCGGATATTTTTTTACCGGATACGAAAACGGATTCGGAACAAACATTATCCGACGGATACGGAACTATCCGGATATTTTTCCGGATAGTTACCGGATATATTTTCGGATAGTTACCGGATTCAAACTCGGATTCAACTCAGAACTCAATTCGGATTCGATTCAGAACAGCCCAATAGACACTTACTAAAAATGTTATAACTTTCACAAACAGAGTCCGATTCGGGTGTTCTTGTACTCGTTGAAAAGCTTATTTCAAAACCTACGCAATGGATAAGGACTCATCTTCAAATACATCACGAACCATCTGTTATGACCGAAATAATGTGACGACTGTAAAATCTAGTTTTATTTTTGTGTGAGTTCGAGTCTAAAATAATATAAGGTTAAGTTGTATTCGATTTGAGGACCATATGGACATCCCAAGGGGATATATAAGTCTTGTAATCATAATATTTACACATATGATATATATGGTTTTTGTTTTCGCGCATTATCCGACTAAATATTTGTGACCAAGACTAACCGTATTCGAAGCGGTATGTATTCGCTCTGTATTTGTGACCGAGATTATCCGTATTCGTATTCGTATCCGGTATTATCCGTGTCCGATTCCAACTCCAACAAAAAATATGAAAAAGGATATTGAATGAGCAATATCCGTCCGTATTCGCTTCATTTGCATCCCTAACGTTTAATGATCATCGCTCTTGGCCGTAGCTGCCCATGCGACGTGCAAATACTTGTTTTTAAATACATATCATTATACAATTTTTAGATTATTTTTTTAACATTTGTTGCTTATATAACTCCCCTCTTTTAAGGGAAAGCACTGAGCTTTCATTCATTTGAAAAAAAAGTACAATATTCTCTTAAAGCGGAAAGAGGAATTCCTTGCACACTAATGAGCCATTCTATTTCCCTAACGGTCTACCGTTAGGCATTTCACTAAAAGTCTAACCAAGCAGGCCCAACGAGTAAATGCCAGAATTTCTAACGGTTTTGGGGCCATCCTTGACGGTATTCGGCCGTTGGAGAAAATCTAGATCTTGGTAATACAAGCTAGGGCTCAGATTGAGCCGTTCTATTGGCAGGCAAATCTCGCACAAGAATGAGCCGTCTTATTGGCGCTTCTAGGAGAAAATTGGACTACAAAATCAGTAAAAAAAAAACCTCTATAGCTCACGCACTTCAGCTAAACCTTGATTATGCCATCAATAAACAAAATTTTTACTTTTCCAACCAAAGTTATATATGTTATCTCAACGTCAGTAACCACTTGTGTTGCAAAGCTAGCATGGACCAACATACGATTATTGTGCTGCAGATCATGGCAACCTAATGCTTTTGCAAGGCTACATGCATACGGGAGTTAAGTGTGATTACACTATTTCAACACTATTTTCAGCGAGAATTTGTCTATTTTTTTTGTATCTTGTAAATACAATTGACTTTGATCTTGAAATTTTACATATATGTAGAATATATCACTACTACAGAAATCCTAATACTAGACGTCAAATTACATACGGTTTTGTGAAACCGTCTGTGATGTACACTATTACAAACGATTTTAATTTGGAGACCGTCTGTGTTGCTGAAGGAGTATCACAGACAGTTCTTATCGATGAACCGTCTGTGATACTGGAATATCACAGACGATTTTTAGATAATTCAAGATTCATCAAGTTCTTGGTTGCCCTATATATGGTTAGTAATGAAATTTGTTTTTCGTTGCATCAAAATTTAGATCTAGCTAATTTTCGGTGACTGTTATATATATACACTTTGAAAATCTAGTTAATTTAGATGTAGCTAGGCTCAATGCATGTGTTATATATATAGTAATAATTAATTAAATTAATTTTAATACAAAGTTGTTATATATGTGCATAATATAGGACTGAAGTTAGATATATATCGCAAACCGTGTGAGTGAAGAGTACATTAATGGCGTGTCTGCTTTTATAAGAGCTACGAGAAGGATATGTTGAATAAGGGGGTGGAATATATGTATTGTCCATGCATTGACTGTAACAATTTAAAAATGTTTTAAGAATTGAGAGTAGATTGAAGCGCACTTGATTAGGAGGGGTTTCAAAAAGGGGTATACGTGTTTGACCAATCATGGCGAAGTCAATGATATGTCGCATGATGACATCGCCGGTGAAGTCAATGATATGCCGCCGAATGATATCGCCGGTGAAGTCAATGATATGCCGCCGGATGATGATTGTGGTTCGGATTTAGATAGGCTGCACGATGATAATCTAGATCAGATGCTTCGTGATGTAGAAGAGAACTATGATGAGAGAGAATATATTAAATTCTGAGTCAATGATTATCACCTATCACAAACAGCTTTTACTTACAAACCTTCTGTGATTATCAGCTATCACAGACGGTTTTTAGTTACAAACCGTTGTGATATTTACACCACGAGCGGTTCAAAAATAAATGCGTGATAACCTTCGATTATCACGATCCATAAATTCGAGCGGTTGAGAAAAATCGTGCGTGATGATATTTTTAAACAAATGCATGAATACGGTTTATGTAGTAGTGTATCCTCCATTACATATGGTAATTTTTGAGGATTTATGGAAACTTCTAAGTTTGATGAAAATAAAAAATTTCAAATATCACCATATTTGCATTTCACCCAATACACGCCCTGTTACTACTATATATGGAGTACAATTGTATTATTATCATAAGCATTAAAGTTATATAATAATTAACAAGTACAAACTCTATGTTTATTGTAGTATCTAGCCAAATTCGGCTAGTCATGTTAATTACATGAGTTTTATTGAGAATTTTTTTGGAAGCAACATGTTGGTTTGCATGAAGTTCATCTATATTTGGGATTCAAAACTTAAATTCCAAAACATGATATGAGTAGTTTGGCCATTACTGAAAGCTAGCTAGTGCTTGCTGAAGTTAGTGGGCCTTGTTCTCCCTGGCGGCCGGGCCCAATAGCAAGCAGCTTCCCCTAGCATCCATGATCCATCGCCCTCTCTCTCTCTCTGCGCCCCCCCCCCCCCCCCAATCGCCGTCCGCCCCCGCCGAATGGATTGCATGACGCCGCCCGATCCTGAGCTGGTTCTTGCGGGGGGCATGGGCGCGTACGGCGGCCCGGTGCGTCAGGTGGGTGGTGCCGGCGCCGGCGCAGCGGGGGAGACGATGCTGCTGTGGGCCCTCGGCCAGCCAGCGGCGCACCGCCACAACGCCTTCGTCCGCCACGCCGCGCACTCCCTCACCCTTGACGCCTGCGGGCGGCGTCTCTCCCTGCTCCAGTCGCCCTCGTCCATGACCACTCCAGGCGTGACCGGCGCCGTCGTCTGGGACAGCGGCGTCGTCCTCGCCAAGTTCTTGGAGCACGCCGCTGACTCCCACCTCCTCCTCCTCCGGGGCATGCGGGTAGTCGAGCTCGGCGCAGGCTGCGGCGTTGTTGGGTGGGTACCCCGGCAGCAACTCTCTTTCTACTCTAAATTTAACTGTTCTCCGATTTCACTAGTCACAAATCTGACGCTCTTGTATTGACAAAACTAACTTCCTATTATAATTGCTTATGTAAAGATACTCCATCTTGGCAATTTCATATCAACCCAGCCAAAATTAAAGTTAGAAAAAATCACCTTTTTTTTTGGTAAATAGTATAGAGAATCATCAATAAACATGTTATGCCGTACCTTCGGAAATGCGATATGGTAAAGTTTATTTTAGCTGTGGGATGGCCAATCTTTAATGTAAGACTACAGTTTTACACGGATACATACCCATATTATACTTCAGTACCGAAACAGCAGTCCTAAGTAACTTCCACACTATACTTCAGTACCGAAACAGCAGTCCTAACTACTGTCAAACGCCCATGCTTAATATACTCTACTTTTAGTTACACTGCTTTTGGCAAAGGGCTGCGTTTGTATTTACACTCATCTTCTCTTCTTGTAGATGTGTTGCAGCTCTTCTTGGAGCCGATGTGGTTCTCACTGACCTCCCTGACCGCCTCAAGTTGCTGAGGAAGAATGTGGAGCTTAATGTGGGAGATGCTCATGTTCGGGGCTCAGCTCGGGTCACTAAGCTTGTATGGGGTGATGATCCCGATCATGAATTGCTTCAACCACCACCAGAATTCAGTGAGGATAATAACTGTGATAATGTCAACTTCGAGTTCTAGACTTCAGATTATTGACATATGATGATTATTCTCTAATGTCCAAATTTAACATTGGCAGCATAGATGTGCTTAGTATCTGTAGACCAGGGGACATTCATATCAACTGTCTAATCGTGGCATGTCACTTACATTGTAACACCAGGCAGGTTGTAAAATATTGAATAACTTTGCTTCCTCTGTCTGTTTCAGTACTAGGCTCAGATGTAATTTATAGCGAGGAAGCAGTACATGATCTGTTAGTCACCCTGAGCCAACTTTCAGGACAACATACAACAATATTACTGGCTGGAGAACTCCGCAATGGTAAGGCATTTAACTAGTTTTGTCTGTACTTGCAAGCACATGTTTCACAAACTGCACTGTCATGTAGTTGCATTGCTGATGTAACATCTAGCACCTGTTATTCCAACTGATGAATCTACTACGTTCATGAATTACATTAGATGTTGTGTTGGAGTGCTTCTTGGAGGCAGCAATGGAGGACTTCCTTATTGGCTGCGTCGAGCAAGGTCAATGGCACCCTGATTTCTGCAGTAATCGTGTCGCGCTATTCATCTTGGTGAAGAAGCCAGGGAACACAGAGCAAGACCTTGGTTCATAATCAGACGTCTGTAGCGAGGCAAGACTAAATCTAAAACTGGGAAAGTCCCCAGCCCTGTGATAGTCATAGAAGATGACACTAGTTTAGTTGCTTGGTAGTGGAAGTTGCGCTGTTGGGTAAGAATGGAGGATGATCTCCAGCAGGTTCTTTCTTTCTTCCTTTTCTTTTCTTTTTGACAAATGTGTGGCATAAACATTTGGATTGAACTGGCACCTGTGATGTTCATCCAATGCTGAGACAGATTTTACAGGTTGTTTGCTTAATGCAAACAATGGGCTTTTTGAGGGAGTATTACATATTGTTTGTGACTGGCAATGGCAGAGTCCAGAATCCGTGAAAGCCGGTGCGCCCGATGTAACGCAGGTGCAAAGTGTTTTTGCCTTTGAATTAGTAAACAACGTTGAAACTAGTTGATAATCCTTGCTTGTTTTTTCCTTGGAGGGAAGGCGTGGCAACCATTGCTAGCAAAGTCAGCATCTTGAGATGGCATCAGCAAAGGTTTTAGGAAACGATTTTAACCGCATTGCGTCTATGTGCCACTTTATCAATATAACTGGTGTTTCATACGCTCCTGAAACTTGTGTCACAGTATCTGGGAGTTTTAAATTATTTTCTGTAGCGTGGCGTGGGGGAGGTGACGTGGCACTTTCTTATATGAGACTTCATGCATCAGTTTAATTTTTTCTGACCAAAAACTAATTTTACTTGAGATTCATCGGTAAAATGCATACAACCCATATTACACTGGTGTTAAATTTGTGGACGGTCTACGTGCTACTTGATTGTCATTTTTGAAAACTCAATCGATCTTTCGACCATTGAAATCCAACAGTCCATCTCCCTCACCCTGTGCTGCGTAAGATGTGACTCCCAGATTGGATCAGGATCGATCTCGATCCATGCCGCTGCCCTGACTGCCCTTCGCCTATCCCGCCGTGTCCTCACCAGCACCACCCTTGGCACTGGCGTGGCCCACCAGTATGCCCCGCCGATATATCCACCTCCACCACCATCGTTGAGTTTCTTTCTCATCTTCGACAGCTCACCGCCGACTAACCCGTCACCCTGATCACCTCCCACAACCTCCAACCCACCACATGGTTCTCGTCATCCCGCCCTCCATTGCCGCCCACCGCTGTCATTCATCCCGCCACCTCGCTGCACCACCACCCACCGATGTGCCTCTGCCACCCACTCCCTCTATAGCCGGCTCCGGTAAATCCAAAACCTAACCTAGTGAACTCTGTCCTCACTCGTTGGGTGTTGCTGCCGTTGGAGAGATGATGACCCCATCGGCCGGAGTATAGATCCTCAAGCCGATTGGAAGGTTAGAAATTCAACTTATTTCACAAAAATTTTAGTTGATGGATATGCGTAAATTTAAGGGATAATTCATAATATACCACTTGAAAGAATGGGTAGCCTGGAATGCCACTTCGAAGAATGACTTCCATCACATACCACTTCAAAAAAGTTTAGATTCAGCATATATCGTTTCCTCTTCTTTCTTTTTTTTTGCAAATTAAAGCCTTTTCACCTTTTTTGGCCATGAAAAAGGACTATTTTGCCCATGTATGCCATGTTTTCATAATTCCAAAAAATACTACACAAGCTATGCAACTGAACCAGCCTTTTGTTGCACTGCGATCAAGTCTCTCCATACCGACTAGTGCCAGCTCTATTAGGTTTTTGTGGACAGAGCATTGTGATACAATCTGGGTCTAAATCTGTACAAGTAATGATATTTTGCGACGGGGAATGACATATTCTATTTTTACGAAAAAGTTAGGAAAGCAGCTAATTCATTTATTAAGAATGGCATATTTTCTATTTCAAAAAGGCAAAAGTTTGGTTTGGTGAATTGTTGTTGATCTCTTGTTGTGTTCAGAAAGGCCAAACTTTGCCATATTTTTAGTTTGATCCCTTAGTATGGTCTCCATGGACCTGAAGTGAGGCCAGCAGACATGGACCAAACCGATGTGGCTACATGTGAACCACGCACCATGGTTGAAATGGCTTTTAGTGGTATTCCTTGAAATCATGAAAACATAGTACATATGGCCTTTCCACTAGCCAAACAAGGGTGAAAATGCTTTAATTTGAAAAAATAGAGGGAATTATATATACTAAATCTAAACTTCTTTGAAGTGGTACGTGATGGAAGACATTCTTCGGAATGGCATTTTGGGTTACACCGTTCTTTCGAGTGGTATATCATGAATTATTCCTAAACTTAAAAGAGGCCCAAAATAAATATATAATTGTTTCCTCAAACTAGAAGAGAAAAACGAACAACAGTTCACCTCTAATTGGGTCTATGGCCCACATGCCCGGTTCATCTATGTTCACCTCGTTCCCTACATTTTCTTGAAAACAAACTTTCAAACTTCCTTATTAATTCAACCATACACGATAGTGTAATTTTTATACTTGAAGTCATAGGAAAGCTTAAAGCTTTTGGTGAGGATTCTTTTATCGACTAGTGGGAGCATTGTTGAAGAAGGGCTGTTACAAAATCTTGGGCTGACGAGTATTTCCACTGCTTTGTAGCCTATCTAATCTAAAACTCTGGTGCTGAGTGCTAATTAGGGGTTTGGCTTAGCGAGGGTAAAATGTTTTTGTGATATTAAGAGTTGAGAAAGTTGAAGGCTGAATCTTTGAGAAGTCTACTCCCTATTTTCTTTAAGAGTATTGAAGTTTTTTCGTAAGTTGAGGTTTGATTGATGAGATACGGTGATTTGGGTGATGGTTGATTATAGATCGATCTTGTATTAATTTGATCTAGGCATTATGACTGATCCCTGTTTTCAAAGTCAGTCTTGCCGAAGGACGAGCAAGATTTTGAGGGTGGGAAAGATTGTCATCGTGAGCAAACAAATTCCTTAGCGTGGGAGAGCCAGTGAATTCCTAATTTGAGCAAATTTGATCAACTGTAAAAATTTGGGGAAATTTGATTTAGGGGCTTTGCTCGAGGACGAGCGAGGATCTCAGTGTGTGGGAATTGTTGGCCTTTGTTTTGTACACTTTACTCGCTCTGTATTAATATCATTTCCCTTGGTATTTGTGCTTAATTATTCCACTTGCTAACTAAACCTAACGATTCCGAAGATGTTGGAGAATTTAGGCCCCGCTCACGACAGCTTCTTGCGTCTACGATTTTCACTGTTTAGCGTTTATTTCACTATTCATGTTTTTGTTGTTTTATGTTTTTTTGTTTTTTGGTATTTTTGTGTTTTGTTTTTTCTCGTATTCCTTTGCATTGTGCGTGATAGACTAACATGTCACTTCTATTTTTATTTTTTTATTTTAATTATGCCTAGTAAGCTAACTCAGCTACAGTAAAAAATCATCCGACTACAATAAAAAAGTCATAAGCCATCGCCATTCCAAACGCTACCTTAGTGATATGCATGGAATATGCTGAAACACGTTATATTTGGCTAACAAAAGCTGACAAAGAGATTCCTTGGAAAATATGTCAAAATGAACTTCATCAAATGCCAAATTGAAGGTCACTGTGATGTCCACCTCATCAAGTTGACCAAAACACATATATTATTTGCTCAAATCAGAGGTTAGATGCAAAAGTTACGAAGCTTGGAAGCTAACCAGAGCTCGGCCCACCAGGCCAGCGTGAAGCCATGTATAGACCTAGCGTGAGCTCTTGCTCAAACCCCAAATCCCTATTTTGCCCTTTTGGAAGCCTCGATTTAGAGTAGCGCTACGCTGTCATCAGCGCCAGCGATAGTGACCGTTCCCATCCCGAATACGCCCCACCCTTAGAATGTTCCCATCCTCGTTTATGTTTTCAATGAGGGACCTAGTTGTTAGAGAGTCTACAACTCTTCTCGTCAAGAAATCCATAAGGGCAGTGATTGTTATGGGCCATTCTCATCCATCACAATCGAAATCTAAAAATCCACCTACCAATCTAATATACAAGATTCACACTGAAGCTAAGCAAATTAGTAGGCCAGGTCCATCCTATAACTAGACTTGTGATTGCACAATTTGGATGTAGAAAAGAAGAGCATAAGATTTGGTCCTTAATAGACTTAGGCGAGACCAATCACAAACCTAGAACTCATGCAATCTCCACATAGCTATTCAAAAAGGACATGTGCAATCCCTGCACGACCAATCCAATAATATGTGTAATCCCTACACTGGTCTTAAACCAACCACTCACCTAAGTCTCCACCATTTTAGAAAACATTTTTCTATTTCCAGTGATAACCCATGTTACCATTCTCATTATCATATTTTTAAGTTCAGTTGGCAATGTTTGTGTTGTATTTTATTTCATCACTAAAGTATTTCTAAGCACATCCATAATTTAGTAAGATTTAACCAATGGTGGAGTTATTATTATTGTAAGTATCCTAGGGCGATATGGCAATGGATAATATCAACAATTCAAGGAAGCCTAATATTAAGTATCAAGTGTATGGTGTAACCAGGCATTCAACCTTTAATCTTTAAGTAAATAATAGTACTAAGCATGCACTTGTATTTAAAAGAAAAAAACTACATTTGAAGGTTGGGTTAAAGATGATCAATTATAAGAACTTTCCTTGGTCAAGTATGGATAGCATAGGATCCTGTTCTCGGTGATGGTATCATCCAAAGCGTCAAAGTCTATAAATGTGTAAGATCCACATTCAATATAACATTCAAATAAAATTCAAATGAATCTCAAAAATTATAATTTTGGTGCTGATGGATATATTTTGAATTTAGGTGAATTTAGAAACAAAAATCATTGGATTTGGATTTGAAATGAAGAAGTTATGGCCTTTCAAAGTTTGAAATGAGATGAAATTCTAGAAATTCAAAAATTTCTAACAGGTGAGGTTGGCTGAGATTTTCTTTTCTTTTTCCATTACTGTAGTTAAGAAAAACATCTAGTGGCTGCTAGGTGGGGTCCAATGGATTTTAATTTCTTTTTAAATTATTTTTACTCAAGAAAAAGGAGAGGTTGATAGGGGGGCACAAT
This sequence comes from Melocanna baccifera, assembly GCA_036346265.1. Taxonomy (NCBI): domain Eukaryota; kingdom Viridiplantae; phylum Streptophyta; class Magnoliopsida; order Poales; family Poaceae; genus Melocanna; species Melocanna baccifera. The sequence continues at coordinate 6,146,640 of CM070688.1, read as the reverse complement.
TCACGTGGACTCAGTCCACACGGCTGTCTACAGAGACTGTGACTTATGTGTCAGAGATAGTGGTCCACATACTAGGTTTATGAGATGGGTTCAAGGGTGCGGGGTACATATGTCAGTGACCTATGGGTTTAAACCAGAGTTAATTAGGATTTCTAACCATGCAGGGCCTACATGTCATACTAATACTAATTACCTCCTTAACAATTAACTTAATCATCGAATAAATTAACTATTTGACAAGTAGGGCCCATTGGTCAGTGAGTCCGAACAAAGTCACAGAGGAGTTCATGATGGAGCTCCTTGGTGAGCTCGTCGGTGGCGAGTGAGAGGTCAACGTACTCAGCTAAGGGCCAAAATGGAATACGCAGTCTAAGACCTAGCTATTAGTGGCGAAGGTGCTTGGAAAGGTGCATCACAGCGACAGCACTAGGTGGGACATGATGGCAATGACGCAGAGGTTAGATGTAGTCAAAGCCAGGTGCATGAAAGGTTTAGGGGGCTGCCTAGAGTGGTTCAGGCACGAAGTGTGGACATAGGGTCATCAGCACTGGGTCAACGGCCAGCAAGTTAGTGGTAGCATGGCTGACAATGGCAATCTTCAAGTTTTCCAACCTAGATATCCAACTTGAAGGTGGTTTCATAATCTATGAGCTAAGGCAAATTTAATGGAGCAATGCTCTTGGGTTTTTGTGTGACGTGCCATGCTATCCACATTGGTCTCACCAACGGCAAGAAGGGGTGAATGTGGCTGGGGCATTGTGTCTAGTTCTAGGGTCCATTGTCTAGCCTATAAGTTTAGCTCTGAATTGAATTGCAAGGGATGGGAAGGGCTTACTGAGATTTCAGGCGAGGTGTGAGAACAGTGGTGGTGAGAAGCTTGGTCAGCGTCGGAGAAGATGACATGTCTCGGCGGCTCCGGGGCATGGCAAGGCAAGCAAAGGGGTGCTTTAGTATGGGGTAGTCAAGGTGAACAAGAATGATATGATGGCTATGGCCAAAGCTCACCCAAGTGAATGGAACGAGCAGCGAGGTCATTGGTGGCGTTGCACACAACGACGAGGGCATTGGCTTTGGACTTCCTAAGGGCAAATGTGCATCAATAAGTTAGCGTGAGATAGAGGAGGATGAGATGAACTCAAAGCATATGATGGCTTCGTCGGAGACTCACCGGACGGCAAGAAATCAAGAGGCAAAGCTTGTTGTTGATCTTGGGAAGAAGGGAAATTCTTCCTTTCTAAGGGTGATGGGCATGGGAGCTTAGGGGAAGCTACAAGTGGGTGATCACAAAGGTTTTGACGTGCAAGGGGTGGCTTAAATAGGGATAAAAAGGGGGAGAAGGTGCGGGCGCCATGAGTGGCTTCGAGCCCTGGGCAAGAGAGTGCGTGAGAGTGAGAGAGTGGGTGAAATGGCAACATGACAAGGTTGCGGCTATGGGATGAGGTCACAACGCACAAGGCTCGAGGGGCAGAGCTCTTTAGTGTGCCATTGCACGTGAATACATGTGAAGGGGAGAGAGAGCTCGGGCACTCGTGTCGGACTCTAAAGCAATGCCTCAGGATCCTCTGTGTTAATCGTACTAGTACAGGATCAGCTAATGCACATAGTAGTAATAAAGATACATATTATGCACAATGACAAACTTTTATTAAATAAAGAGTACGAGCCTTATGGCCAAGGTTTACATCAACACTGCTCATTAGCTAATTATAAAGGTAATGTAAATAGTGGAAATAAAGTAAATAAACCGGTGAAGCCAAAAATCTGCCCACAGGTAGATGACAGTAAGATGTGACTTACTCGTCCTGATCCTCACTGTAGTCGAAACCATTCTTCTTTGAGCTACAGAATTAAGCAAGAGTGAGCAAATAAAATGTATTTTGCAAGTTACATGAAAAATGTAATAATAATGCAAGGCTGACAAGTGAAGGCATATATGGTTAATTGAGCGCAATGCAGCATTTAAAGAAATACAATAAGTAGATATGAAGTTGCTCAATTTAGTACAATAAGTAAAGACAGTAATTTAAGCAAATTAATACCATTAGCGCAATCACCGACTTGATATTAACCTAACCACATGTATCCCCACCCGAACCATCTTTCTCTAAAAAGATTCCAACAGTTCCACTTAAACCAGTTATAAAAAATAAAGTCGAATCTATGAAAAACTTTACTCAGCATGCCCATAACCATGAAAATGACTATCCAAAATAGTTTATACACTCTACAGAGGTGGTACATCTTTACCCATAAGACATGATCATCTCATATTGTCACGCGATTAGCACTCTTTCTTGGGTGTACAATGGAGAGATCATGACAAGGACTTTACTATGTAAAGCCATCAACCCGGCCATGCCTCTGCTAATGTTTCACCCCAATAAAGAATTCACTAAATTGGGGCCCCATCTTGTGCCATGTGAGACTTCTCGCAACCTACACCACATTCACATTTAACCTATAGTGAGACTCAGGCTGGGATCTGCAAATTAGTTAGCTAGAACTATCATGTATCAGTCTTGTGGTAGTACGATAGCACTTTATAGTAGTAACTCGCAGACCGATTTTTAATTGACTTAGGCAGACTTACCATATACCCTTTGTGCTTAGCACCCACGTTGAGCCACCGAGCAACAATGTATGCTAGCAAGCACCCACCACCTAACAATTTACTTAAATATAAACTAAGTTTTATATTTTATTTGAAATGTTTCATAGACCTTCTTGACTCACTGAAGTCAAGAAGACATTTTTAAAACTCATCATTTCATTGAAAAAGTATCCCTAGCCTAAAGTTATTTCTAGGTATGTCTAAGCATTTCCTACAAAATTCTCTAATCCATACTAGTGTACTAATCCGAGTTTTATTTTAGGGTGATAAGGTATTTAAGGATCAATGCCAAATTAGGTAATAACAAATAGGCATTAACTTAGTTTAAAACTAAAATTGAAATGTAGTGAATAAAATTAAGCACACAATCTAATTTTACTTGCAAACTAGGATCAACAAGATCAAGGTATATAACTTACCTTGCTTTGCAGATTGGTGAGAGTCGTCGAAGTAGAATTCTTAAGAATTATCGTAGTCTACATATGACAATAACCAACTAAATTCAAATAAATTCCAAAAATTCAAAATAAGGTAGATTTGGATATATTATAATTTTAGATGAATTTAAAAATTTGAATGGGCTCAATTGGAGCTAAGACAAAGAAGAATGAGCTCTAGGAAGTTTAAATTCTAAAAAATGAGAAAATTAGATTTTTAGGATTATTTTCCTAAAGAAAAAGGCAATTATTATGTCAGTAGGAAATATTGTTTTTTGGCTGAATTATTTTTTTAAAGAACATTTAGAGTTTTTGCGTCAAGATGACACCAGCACGATTTTTGGATTTTGGCTGAATTATTTTCTTCAAAGAAAATATGGCCGAGAGGCTGACTTGTGGGTTTGGGTCCACAGACTAATTCTTGGCTAAGAAAGTGAGGGGGTGTGCCCGGTGCTAGCGTGGCACCTGTGTGCCTACCACATCGGCTGCCATGTCAGCCCGTGCTGACGTGGCTTCGCCGACCGGTAGCCGCACTTAGGAACCAAGGGGCGCCAGCGATCGGCAGCATGACCAGGGTGCCTGCTTTTACCTGGTGCAGAGCTTGGAGATGCCTGGAGACGGCTGGTGGCGAGCATAGGGCGGTGGTGGCGCCTTGGCTCTAACGAGGCAGTGCTCCGGTGGTGTTCTCACACGGCGAAGGAGTGGAGAAGGACCGCGGATGCATGGGGAAGCCCACAATGGTGATGGTGAGGCTCGAGGTTGGCTTCTCTGCCTGTGATCTCTCATGTGGAGGTGCTCGTTGGTGCTTGGAGAGAAGGAGCACAACGGAGGGAAGCCTCAGGCACGGGAGGGGAGTAGAGGCGAGGAGGGGGGCGAGTGGGGAGTAGCTAAGCCAAAGGGTGGGGTTTTATAGTTGGGGGAGGGCACATGAGGGATGTATTGCTTGCTGTAGATGGGGCGGCAACGGTTGCTGAGAGGGAAGAGCAGGCGCCAAAAAGGGAGGTGGCGTGCATGGAAAAAAAGGAGGAATGGGTGCGAGGTTTGAGGGAAAAGAAAGGAGAAGGAGAGAGGGGCGGCCACACATGGAAAATAGGGAGGTGGGTGGGGAAGTCAGCGGTGGTTGCGGTGGCACCGGAAGAGAGAGGAGAGGAGGCGGTGGGAGGAGGAAGAAGAGAGGGGTGGGGCCCGCTTGGCGATGAGAGAGAAGAGAGAGGCGGGTAGGGTGGGGTGGCCGGATCACTATCGCGTGGCACGGGGAGAGGATCTGGACCGTCCACATGTCAATCTAGGGAGGGAAGAAGGTTTTCAATTGTTTTCTTTTTAAATAATTGCCAAATAAATCAAAAAAGGCTTTACAAAATAGCACAAATTCCCAAAAATTCCAAAAAAATTCTCAAAAAATCTACAATTCAAAAGGAACTCAACAAAAATAAAATCAACTCTATTTGGATGCAAATGAACACAAGTTCCACTAAACTTTGCTCTAGACTAAAATAAAAGAAAAAGGGAAAAAGAAAATCTAGGAAATTTCCATTAAATCCAACAAAATTAAATCTAGAAATTTAGGATGTCATAGTTCCCAAGAAAGAAGAGAGCTGGAATCAGCACAATACCTAGCTGATGGGTAGGTCTAGGGCCACATGTCAACGGGAGTGACATGGTAGGCTAGGCTGCTAACGCAGTTAGTGGGTGTGCGAGAGTGGGCCAGCTTGACTTGGTCGCAATGAGGGAGGCTGGGTTGGTGCGATGTGTGGGGCAGTTGGGGAATAAAAGGGCAAATGGGCTGGGCCAACTGGTTTGATTTGGCCTAAAGCGAAGGAGGGAAAGATTAATGATTTGAACTTAAATTCTAGTTTTGGAATTGGGTTTGAATTTGTAATTTAAATTTACAAGAGGTCTTTGCACACAAGATTTGTAGGAAAATTTTCTCAGCATCCAATTGACTTTTAGAAACTGTGAATTCGTATTTTTGTCCCAAGGAAATTATTTTAGAAGAGGGTAGGCCCTGTTCTTCCTTGGGTTCAGGAGTTCTTGCAATGTAATCGACACTAGTATTATCTATTATGCTTACAATGCTTATTTGCTTTGATCAGCATATTTGATATTGTTTAATTAGTTGGTTTTATGAGATTGACTTGTTAGTTGCTAGATTGAAATATGGTGTTTGGATTTAATCAACTGATCTATATCAAATAGCGTAGAGCTTGTTACGCTTAGACTAGCCTTATCTTGTGACAGGTGAACTGGTGAAAAAGATAGTCTAGATTTGTAGGGTGAGAACGATCTTAGGATAAAGTACCAGTTTATAGTATATTTGTCGATTTGCACGTAAATGGACCTAGCCCACAGAGGATCTTGTTAGCTATTGTGGCTACTGACTAAACAGTATATGAGGGGACTAGCAAAAAGCTGGTAAGAATGAGTGGATCTGGCCACCTTAGGGGTTTATATACATGAATGGGATAGAACAAAAAATTCATATTCTACCCCTTGATAATTATACAAGGTGAGGGTATGTTGGTATATTCATCTATACTATTAGGCCTATTACATATTAGATCTATTTCAAGGCCCAGTTACGGGGGCTGGACCACCCTCACAATAGTAGTCCCTCGACAGCAAGTGCAGAGGTCCCGAGGGGTGAGCTGCCACGATCGATTGCCCCAACGCCCTGTTCCCCACAAGCAAGCGTGGAGGTCCCAAGGGGTGAGCTATCGTGATCCAATCCTAGGGGTCCGGACGCTCTAAACTTTTTGGAACAGGGTTCTTTACGTGATCATGACGTGGTCGTAGAGTTCCCTGATAGAGCATGGAGATGGAGCTGAGGGCGGGGCTACCCCTCTGAGGCGATGCCTACGAGGCAATTGACGAAGTCGTGCTGCACCGCCGAGGCGATGCCTCCTAGGCGGGCGGCAAAGTTGTGCTGCATCACTAAGGTGATGCCTACAAGGCGACCGATGAAGTCGTGACGTACCACTGAGGTGATGCTTCCTAGGCGGGCAATGAAGTTGTGCTGCACTGCCGAGGTGATGCCTACGAGGCGATTGACGAAGTCATGCCACACTGCTGAGGCGATGCCTTCTAGGCGAATGGCGAAGTCGTGCCACCTCGCCGAGGTGATGCCTCACAAGCGGGCGGTGAAGTTCCATGCCGAAGTCATGCTGGCTTGCCGAGGTGATGCTTACGAGGCGACTGGCAAAGTCGTGTCGCACATGCCTCCCAAATGGGCTACAAAGTCATACCACCCTGCTAAGGCGATGCCTCCTAAGTGGGTGACGAAGTTCCACATCAAAGTCGTGCTGGCTTACCACGGCGATGCCTACGAGGTGACCAATGAAGTCATGCCGCACCACCTAGGCAACCGACGAAGTCGTGCCACACCACCGAGGCGATGACTCCTAAGTGGGCAGCGAAGTCATGCCGCACCGTCGAGACGATGCCTACGAGATGACCGACGAAGTCATGCCGCACTATCGAGGCGATGCCTCCTAGGCGGGCGATGAAGTTGTGCCACACCGTCGACGGTGTGGAGTCACACACTGAAGTCGTGCCACCTCGCCTCGGCGATGCCTACGAGGCAACCAGCGAAGTCATGCCATACCACCGAGGCGATGTCTCCCAAGTGAGTAGCGAAGTTCCACGCTGAAATCATGTCGGCTCACCGAGGCGATGCCTACGAGACAACTGGCGAAGTCGTGTCACACCACCGTGGTAATGCCTCCCAAACGGGTGGTGAAAGCGAACAAATGTAGAGGCAAGGAGGCAGCGCCGCCATTCCCCTACCTTGAAAGAGAGTGCCCGCAAATGGCATACGTGAGTGACATAGGCCAAGACAGACGCTACATACACAGAGGCAAGAAGGCGGCGCCGCCCGTAAGCCAAGATGGGCGCTACGCACGTGAAGGTAGGGAGGCGAAGCCGCCATTCCCCTACCTTGAGAAAGAGCACCCACAAAGGGCGAGCACTAGCGGCGTAGGCCAAGACGGGCGCTATACACGTGGAGGTAGGGAGGCAGTGCCGCTGTTCCCCTACCATGACAAAGAGCGCCCGTGAAGGGTGAGCGCTAGCAGCGTAGGCCAAGACGGGCACCATACACGCAGAGATAGGGAGGCGGAGCGCCCACAAAGGGCAAATGCTAGCGTCATTGGCCAAAGTGGGTGCTACGCACATGGAGGAAGGGAGGCAGCGCCGCCATTTCCCTACCTTGACAAAGAGTGCCCATGAAGGGCGAGTGCTAGCGGCGTGTGCCAAAACGGGCATTATGCACGCGGAGGTTGGGAGGCAGAGCCGCCGTTTCCCTACCTCGACAAAAAGCGCCCGCGAAGGGCGAGTGCTAGCGACGTAGGCCAAGACGGGCGCTACGCACACGGAGGTAGGGAGGCAGCACTATCGTTCCCCTACCTTGACAATAAGCGCCCACGAAGGGCGAGTGCTAGCAGCGTAGGTCAAGATGGAAGCTATGCACACGGAGGTAGGGAGACGGAGCCGCGTTCCCCTACCTCAACAAAGAGCGCCCGCGAAGGGTGAGCTCTAGTGGTATAGGCCAAGACAGGCGCTACGCACGCGGAGGTAGAGAGGCGGAGCCACCGTTCCCCTACCTTGACAAAGAGCACCCATGAAGGGCGAGCATTAGTGGCGTAGGCTAAGACGGGCGCTACGCACGCGGAGGTAGGGAGGCAGAACTGCCATTCCCCTACCTTGACAAAGAGCTCCCATGAAGGGCGAGCACGAGCAGCGTAGGTTAGGTCAAGCATGTAGCAGGGCACTCCCTGGTGTGATGCCCGAAGGTGTGATACTCATGAGGTACGCTGCTGAAGCAGGGCACTCCCTGCTGAGTACGCCGGGGTCATGGCCATGCCTTGTTATTTTTATGCTCCGTAGCGTTGCACAAGATGGCTAAGTTTCTGACACTTTATACTCTGTAGCGTACATCGATCGTGCGAGGTTATACCGTGTGAATTTTTTTGATTTTTATACTCCGTAGAGTATGCCGGTCATGCAAGGATGCACCGTGTGTTTTTTATTCTCTATAAAGTTGCCTAAGACGGCTAAGTTCTCGACGCTTTATACTCTATAGAGTACACCGGGTGTGCAAGGCTGCACCGTATGATTTTTTTTATACTCTATAGAGTACGTTGGAAGCGTGAGGCTACACCATGCGATTTTTTTTACACTGTAGAGTTGCCCGGAATAGTTAAGTTCCTGATGTTTTATACTTCGCATAGTATACCAGGCATGTGAGGCTGCACTGTGCGATATTTGGAAAAGGCAGACTAGAATAGCGGTGTAAGAATAGGTAGCGTCAACCAAATTACCAGAAGCCTCGGCAGGAAAAAAAAGGCAACAACAGTGCAGAGGCCAAGGGTACACAGGCGAAGGGCGGAGGCGTGCGCCTAGGCCGTGTGCGCAGGACGCGCGGAGGTTGATGCTTGGCAACGAGCCGGGTGACGTAGAGCCCCGCGGAGGCTGTGTGAAGTCCAGCGAAGGCCGTGCAGCACGGTGCCCGGTGGAGGCAATCCGATGTCCAGTGGAGGCCGTGCGACTCGAAGCCTGGTAGAGGCTGTGCGAAGTCTGATAGAAGCTGGGCGAAGTCCAAAGAAGGCAATGCGAAGTCCGGCGGGGGCCGCATGACATGTAGCCCAGCGGAGGTTGATGCCTGACAGCTAACCGAGCAGTGCGGAGCCCCGTGGGGGCTGTGCGAAGTCCGACGGAGGCCATGCGGCATGGAGCTCGGTGGAGGCAATTCGGTGTCCAGCGGAGGCTATACGACTCGAAGCCCGGCAGAGGCCGTGCGAAGTCTGACAAAAGCCAGGTGAAGTCCAGCAAAGGCAATGTGAAGTACGGCGGGGGCCATGCGACGTGTAGCCCGACGGATGCCGGCCATGCGGAGGTTGACGCTTGACGGCTAGCCGAGCGGCACGGAGCCCCGCGGAGGCTATGCGAAGTCCGGCAGAGGCCGTGCAACTCGAAGCCCGGCAGAGGCCGTGCGAAGTCTGACAGAAGCCGGGAGAAGTCCAGGAAGGCAATGCGAAGTCTGACGGGGCCGCGCGACGTGCAGCGCAGCGGGAGGCCAGCCATGCGGAGGTTGACACCTGATGGCTAGCCAAGCGGCGCGGAGACCTGCGGAGGTTGTGCGAAGTTCGGCGGAGGCCGTGCGGTGTGAAGCCCAGCGGAACTTGCGTAAGCGTTTGGCTTCTTCCTCAACGTCCACTGTTTCCATAACCACATGGAGTTTGCGCTATTTCCTGTTATTTATCAGATCCAACTATAAGCCATTCGCGTTACTGATCAACTTGTTTACATTATATATATATATATATATATATATATATATATATATATATCGAAATACAATGAGTTATTTGTTATTAAAACTGATTTATACATTATTTATTATCTGTAATATTTACCTTCTATTAAAATGTGAAATTAAAATATTACTCACATTTCTAGCATGCCTCACCGTGAAGGACTCCACCGTCGACGCGGCAAGTCCGGCGACGGCCACGGCAGCGGGCGCGGCGAAGATGGTGAGCCGGCAGTGCCAAACTGGCGTGCCGGCGCCAGGTGGATGGATGAGAATTAGCGGTGGGCTTCCTGGACGCATGCCGTCCATAGAGGAGATGACCGAGTTCTTGAGAGATTGAATTTGTTAAGAGTTGCTTCCTGTTTTACATCGACAAAGACTTTGTGTTATATTACTATCACTTTTTTTTCCGAGGATACTTTGTATATTTTTCATTGTTTTTTCCAATTATTAATGGTATATATACTTAATTCGCATTTCTTTTATTGTTATTTCTGTTATCAACAAATTAAGGATCGAGGATTTCTTGGTGGATTTCTTTGTTAAATGTTTGTAAAGCGGTGAAAATGGGCAGGGTTTTGTACCATTTAAGTAAGAACCATTTTTGAAAGAATTTGAGCAAGAATTCCCAGTCATAAAATTTTTTTGCTTTGTGTGTACGTGCAAATCAATCATTTCATATCTGCATCAATGGATATTCTTATATGATAAAATAATACGAACAAACTTTACATCCAATCATTTCTAATACCAAGACTCTGGGAAAGTACGTAGCTCAGCAAAGAATTGTTGCCTTACAATATAAACTAGCTACATAGACGTGGCATCACGCCACGCCAGCCACCATATGAATTGAAGTAAAAAGAGGTGAAAATTCACAGTAAAAGGAAAGCGGAGGGACTTTTTCGCAAAAATCGAAGGCATTTTCGCAATAAAACAAGAGTGGAGGGGCTTTTTCGAAAAAATCAGGGACCTCTGTGGAAGAAATAAGGGCCTGTACGTAATTACGGGAAACCGTGGGTCGCTACCCAGCAAAAAAGTGTGCAGGATTTTTCGTAAAAATCCAAAGACCTTTTTGCGAAAACCAAGACCTATACTTAATTTCGAAAATTCGATGGGCTATTTCGCGGGGGCTTTACACGTGGATACGCTGGGCCGTAAAACCTCCCAGCTTTGTATAGGTAATGATCAGTTTCTTGGGAATTTCCGTTTTACAATGCACGTCCTCCGAGTGAATCTAAAGTTCAATCACTGCAATTTTTTCACTTCCACCCCGATTTTAATACTATGAAATAATCTTATAAACGTCATTTATTGGTGTTAATAATAGGGAAATTAAATCGCGCGGAGCAAGCGGGGGAAGACAACAATGGAGAAATCACCGATGGAACTTGGGCTACTGGGCCGGCTCGAGAGTAAGGGCAACCGATCGATCCACATCCACTCGACTAGCCTGACCCATCAGATGTCTCCCATCAATTGAAATATTGAATCACACTATCCCTAATCTTTTGGGATGTGATCTTGCTGGCTGGTCTTGCTGTGTCAAGTTGGTTCAAGGCACCCAAACGTTTGATTTTTTCTATTTGCTTTGGATTATTTGTTCTGTTGGATGTTGAATAATCGAGTTGCAGTCCTGTGTTTATGCTAGTTATTTATTTTGGCTTCTGTGTTGATTTTATTTTAGATGATTTGTTCTGTTGGATGTTGAATAATCTAGTTTTTTTATGTTTCTGGGAATGCGACAGCAAGCTGCTCCGTCTGTTACACTATATTTGTCTATAACATCGAGGGTTTTGTTTCAAAATGTTTTGTTCATTGAGTGAATCAAGAACATAGTTATTGCAATATTTTCAGTCTCTTCTTAAAAGCTGTGAAAAATATTAAGTGATTGTAGTATATCATTTTATAAGGAATATATGATAATTTCTTACTAACTTTTTATTAGATTTGATGTTTTGTTATTAAGTGGTTGTAGTATATCATTTCATATGGTATTATCTTATTAATTTTTTATTAGTTTTAATGTTTCGTTAGTTACACATACAGTGGACTATAGATAAATATTACGAACGGAGTGACTACTAAATTAAGAAACAAAACCAAGTTTTAGAAGGTATAATCCGGTTCCAGGTCGATGGGTCACTGCGAGCAATTAGATGGACCCACTACCAATAGTCCCAGCTTAACAGAAGGAAAATTAAGTTGGACCTGCCCTCAATGGAAGGTAACATGCTAGCACTTAAGCACCAAGATGAAACACCGGGTACCTTTGCCGTAGTAAAAAGGGAAATAGTGACAATAGCATCAAATCATCATCCTACAGATGCATCTTTCCACCATCAAAGGGAACTCACCATGTAACTAAAAAAAGAATCATGCCTTCGCTTCTCAAAATGCATTTAACCAGCACCTCACTGATCAAAAAGAAATCCTCAGGAACATGCACTTGGTAAATAAGCAAAAACAACACAGAAAAACCGAGGTCAAAATGCATAAACATGCATGTGAGCTTCACATTTAATTTACCACTGAAAGGAAGGAACAAAGGAACAAATCCAAAACCAAGTCCACTGTCCATTGACAGCTCCATGGACAGCTACAGGATAACAACGGATGCAAACGCGCACGTACGCCTCACATTTGGCCCTATTTTTTTTTAGTTTATAGTTTCTTTCAAATAAATAAATAGGATGACTTTTTCGTCACTATTTCGAAGCAGCTTATTGGACAACCTTTTCAAAATGATATATCGGTATTCGATTCATTTACACAAACGCTTGACATAAATCCAGAAGCTATAAACTACAGCCAAAAAAATGGCACACTTATTTGCCACCCAGAAGAAAGCAACAGCTACAAAGCATTCAGTTCTAAAACCTGCCCACTGCCCACTGATAGCTCCAGGGATGGACAGTGACAGGATAACAATGCACGCCGACCTGGACGATGGGAAAGGCCAAAAGCGTCGGTCTTAACGCGCGCGCGCGCTCGCAAACACACAGGACCAGCCAGATGTTAGCATGTCAGCATCATGGACACTCCACCCACTGGCAACTCTGCACTACGTCGCTACGATTAACTAACTACACCGTCAAATCAGGAACCCATAAAATGTAGAACTACCAAGATAGAAGAGTGAGAAGGAAAAGCTTAATTACTTTCATTGAACCAATTAGGTTATGTGCAATAATCTTATTATTATATATGATTCATGTACAAATTGAAATAGATGTATTTAGCTGCTACAAGGGCTTACAATTGCAGCTATATATCTGTGGAAGCCAGAGTATCAACGGTGTAAGATAATGTAGAGCTAAGAACTTTCTTCTTACATATATGATGAGTTTAATGAACTGAAATGCCATATGTACCTTCCTGTCCTTATCTCTTGCGTCATAAACATGAGAATAAATTTACGCACATTCTACACAAGAATGGGGAGATGATATTTCTGTTCTAAAGGAATTGCGCAAGTACATACATGATAAATAGAAAGAATAGAAACAAATGGAGAGGTAAACACGAACATAATTAACTGGGATGGAGGGGGTGATCTGCGCTTCACTCACATGATCTTCATGCTTGCCTTCACCAAGATCAACAACCTTGCCTTCTTTGCTCTGGTTTGGCTGCGTTGATTCTCAGGATGTTGGAGGCTCAAGGAAATATTGAATCATTTATGTCATGGTCTAAATCACATAATGCCTCAGTGAGGACTCCAGCAGCTGATGGCTGGGGCAGATCATCTCCTTCACTCTTGTGCCATCCTTGTAAATTTTAAATGTTGGGACTGTCTTAACATTTTCTAATCGTGCAACAGCGGGGCTCTCAGTTATATCCACCTATGTGAACCACAGCACCACGTCAACAGAGATCATGTGGGAAAGTAGAAGCACACAAATCATCAGCAGCCGCTAGTTACCTTGAGGAAATTAACAGATGGATATCTGGTACACAATGCATCCACAAATGGGGAGATCTTGCAGCACTGCTGGTTCAAAGGTGCCACGAAATGGACTACAGAAACACCTGCAGAAGTGCAATCGTCTATCAATTAATTGTCGAGAGTGTAGTGTTTCAAGTTGAATCTTCAATGTCTGTCTTTGTATCATTCCAGGACGGCGTTACATAAATAAACTAAATCTTGTAATTTCTAATAGCAATGTTATGAAACAAAAGACACGACTGATGACACGATGCATGTACCTGGCAAAGTTGTAGCCACCTGGAATTGTTCCATTCCTACAAGTGTTTCAACCTCTCCTCCAAATTTCATATTGGATACCTCCTCACCTCGAGATGACCTAAGAGCAACCAGTGCATGGAAATGTGCCTCAGCCACCTCAGTGTCACCAGGGAGTTCCTTCCTAAGAACCTCATAATCTTTCACGGAGTCTTCCCATTGTTCAATCTAATCGCCACAGAAGCAAAAGTGCAAAACATCTAAGTCCTCTAGACTCACTCAAGAAGCGTGTGAAAGAATCTAGAATGTGCAATGGGTTACCATGCCATAGGAAACTGCGCGTCTTAGGAGAGCCTTCGTATAGCTGGGTTGAATCTTAAGGGCTTCATTGCAGTCCTTGATAGACTTATCCCACTGCCCTAGCTTGAACCTGCAAGCAGCCCTATTGCAGTAGAGGACAGGATTTGCAGGGTGATGCTTGATCCCTTCACCGTATGCTAGGCAAGCTTCTACAAATTTTCCGGAATGAAAGAGCTCATTCCCTAAGGACCGTGCTTGGGCCACAGCTCTCACACTGTTAAGCATTGCTGTTACTTCAATGTTTTCAGAATCTATTCTCCTGGCTTTCTCTACTGAAGAGAGTGCACTCTCAAACCTGAAAATGTTTACTGGTATCAGGTACTCACAGATATTGACTGTCAAAATTAGACCAGGCCAAATTGTAGGTTAACTTGTAGGTTAGTAATGAATTCAAATATACTGAATAAGTTTGTTGAGTCAGTTTTTATCCAATGGTTCCACAATCTAGTTTATTGTCCAATCGCATTTGTGATGATAACCAAAACGAAAGTAATAAATAAAAATCATAATATGCTCTATACTCAAGAAGGAACATGGAAAGAAATGATAAGCAAACTTATCTGCTTGTTTACTTTGTTATGATTTTAAAAATCCGCAAAATTACCTTCCCAATGCCATGTCAACTTGAGCATGTACATAGTAGAGATACGAATTGGCCTGGAACCCACAAAACTTCATGTCCTGGGTGCATGGGAATGAAAAATCGAGCTTGGATGCTCTGGAGATTTCCAAGTCAGCTTCATCAAGATGATTGATCTGGAGAAGAGCTTCCGCTCTAGAAGCAAACAGCTGCAATTGATATATAAATAACAATATTCAATAAGGACATGGCTAGCCAATAGCAATTAAAATGAAGGACAACACTTGACCAGAGCACAGGAATCTGCTCCTGCCGCAATTGCTGCATTGCATTCCATCAATGTGCTCTTCCAGTTGCCAATCTTCCGTGCATCAAGGCATCTCCCCAAGTGCTTCTCCACTGTTTGTAATTTGTGTAACTCGAGGATGTCAGGCTGCAAGCCAGCCATGGAGATATGCTTCCGAGCATCCACAATGTGTCCAAACCTTCAATTCAGTAAGATCATATTAAACACTGTACGCAGATGAAGAATCAGATATCACTAAATATAGCCACCCGATTGCAGAAAATGATCGTGATTCATGACATCCATAGTGAGCACCATGCCAAGTGAAAAATAGCTTACTTTTACCCCAACCCC
Source organism: Melocanna baccifera (assembly GCA_036346265.1). Classification (NCBI taxonomy): domain Eukaryota; kingdom Viridiplantae; phylum Streptophyta; class Magnoliopsida; order Poales; family Poaceae; genus Melocanna; species Melocanna baccifera. Next base: position 6,131,519 of record CM070688.1, on the reverse strand, counting down.
ACCATCCCCACAAAAATAAAACAGAAGTGAACAACAGCAAATACAAGCAAAAAAAGGTCACACGACTACCTTTCTAGTTACTACCAAAAATGGCATTTTCCCTTTCTGCTCACTCTTTACAATCTCAAGCTATATGCCGCAAAATGATCAATTACTAGGATGTCAAACACTCTAAATTAAGCTAAGAAGCATCTAGTGCCAATCCACAAACCTGCTCGCTAGGAACAGCCAAGAATTCAGCAAGCAACACAACCAAGAAATCTTGGTTGTTCTGTTACCTTAAACTACCAAACAAAATACAGATTTAACACCTCAATCTAGGCATATAGGGACACTGCCATAACAAATTAACAATATACCACTTTAGGCCGTCAGGCGTGTGCACAGAAGGAAATTATTTCCACCGACAATGCAACACAAGAATCGCATGCACGCAACATCCAAGGATCCAACACTGATCACCTAATTTGCAGCGATGCGAGGCGCTGGCGCGCGCGGCCGTACGACGGATCGAGCCGGATGGCCTCCTCGCACTCCATGAAGGCCTCGCCGAGGCGGTTGAGCCCGATAAGCGCGGCGGCACGGTTGGCTCGGCACGCGGCGTTGTCGGGGCAAATGGCCAGCGCGTGGTCGTACAGCCGCAGCGCCTCCTCGAAGCACCCGTTCTTGTACTGCTCGTTCCCCGCGCGCCTCACCTCCTCGGCGTCGGCACCCGCCATGGCCCTCCTGACCGACGCCGCGTCGTCCTCGGCGGCTGCAGCGGCGCCGGTGCCGGCAACGCCACATCGCGCGCGCACGACGCTGCCGTGGCCGTAGTTGCCGGTTCCGGAGCCAAGCACGTCGCGGCGGGCAGCACGGGGCGGGGTCGCGGGCGGCGTGGTGGCCGCGGCGGCGAGGCGGCTGGCGGGGCCGATGTTGCCTGCGGGGAGCGCATTGCTGAGCGGCGACGTGGCCGTGCTGCAGCCCGCACCGGCGCTCGAGCAGGACGTGTAGATGAGCGGGCCGGAGCCCGAGCACCTATAGCCGCAGGCTGGCAAGTCGGGAGGGAGGGAGACATCGCCGGAGTGGCCACGACGCGCGGCGATGCCGGGCGAGGAAACCCCCGGAGTTCTGGGCACGGACCCCGACGACCCGGACGACGAGCTGGGCGTGGGGATCTTGGAGTGGGTGAGGGGCGACAAAGGGGAGAGGCGACCCGGCGGAAGCGAGTCGGGCTTGTCCCGGAGCGCGGCGGCGGCGAGGGCGTCGGAGAGGGAGGAGCGCGTCATTGGGGCCGGCGCTCGGTCGGACATTTCGCCGAGCACCTGGCTAACGGAGGTGAAAGGGCATGTAGTGAAGGTGGTGGCGGTTAAGGCGGGGAGGAGATGGGGATCTCGTGAGGCTAAGGAGTGGAAGAAGCTAGGAAAGCTAGATTTGGAGGCGCTCGTTCTCTAGTAGTTGCAAGTGTTGAGCTAGTCGTCACTGGTGTTTGCTAGTGCAGTACTTACGCTAATACTAAATACTATCCTTATCCTGGGATGTTTTTTTTGCTGTGGCTCCTGACTGACTGCTAGTTTCACTTGCATTAGTGCGAGTGAATCTCAATTTGTACAATGTGACTAGCACATGACTACTTGTTTTCGTTATTGTTGAGTAAATTTCATAAAACTACAATTTTAGTTGTAAAACTACTTGGTACCTACAACATTAATGGAGGATTTCAAGTAGAAGATAAATTCTCGTAAAACTGCAACTCCATCGCAAATAGGCTGTGCTGATGAGATGAACTCATCTGTCATACTCTCACACCTAACCCTGGACATTATGGGTGATGGCTGTGCAAACCACATGAGCGCCACATCAGACCAATGTTGACTAGACAAGCCAACTTCACCCTTCTCCTCTCCCTCCCTAATCTCCCCCCTTCCCTTTTGGCCATAGCAAGCCGGCTCTAGGAAAGGCAACCGCACGACGAGCATACGCATGCCATGGAATACCCTCTGGGCAAGGCGATCATCGCTGGTGATCAAGCAACGGCGGACTGGATGCGAGGAAGAAGACCTCGCCAGCGGTGAGCTCGGTGATGTTTTTCCATTATTTGGTGGTCTGTGAACATCTGAGGGACATAGGGAGTCGATCTGCAGTAGAGGTTTTTGTTTGAGCTGCTCTGTGGGGGCCCACCATCGAGAGCTTCAAAGCAGAGGCACACGGTGCACGCCGGTGATGAGCTCCTAGCGGCGAGGAAGGAAGGGTGGAACATGCATGAGCACAAGCTCAACATGAAGATTCTAGATATGGCCTCGCTCAGTCAAACGTGGCTCAAGGTGGCCTAGCACCGATGGCGGCCATGGCATGAGTGAGGTTCTCCTAAATTACTCTTCCCACCATAATCGCCTCCACTTCCCCTTGCTTTTCCCCACGTCAATTTTGTAACACCCAAAATTCCTAAAAATTATTTAAATAGTTCCAAAACCTCCATTTATGAATTTAATGCATTTTCAAAAAAATTTAAATTAAAGAAAATTTTCCTATAATTAATTAAGACATTAACAAAGCTTGCAAATAATTTATTTGAGTTCTAAATAATCAAAGAAGGCTTCCCAAAAATTATCATATTTTTAGAGTTTGTTTGCTAATATTAAAAATTAAAACTTTATTTCTAGATTTAAAATAATTAGAAATTGAATTAAAAATCTCTAACTACTATCGGGCCAAAACAGTAGCCGCGGTCCAGTCTGTTGCCTCTTTTGTCCTAGCATGGTCCGCAAGCCGTCCTCCATGTGGCTAGCTCCTTTCTGTTTTCCTTATGTGATGGCAACTTTGAACTGGTGTGCCTCCTCTCTCGACATCCTACTGCAGCCATTGACAGTTCGGGCCTGCTTACCATACTTCTTCCACGCCGCACTAATGTCATTGGAGCCAGTTCCTGAGCCATTGTAGCTCTATAGTGCACCTGCCAAAGAGAGATGCCTTTTGACTCCATGAGCGTGTCCACACGAAGTGCGTGCTACCCCCTCCTCCAAGCCAAGCTTAGCATTGACCGCAAGCCATCGATGATTGACGTACTCACGAGAAATTGAGCCTGGCCATGATTTCTCAAGGAGAAAAACGTTCTCATCTCACCATAAAAGGTCCTCTCAACCGTATCACCTTTCTCAGTAGTCCATGCCATCTCCATTTTGCCCTGTCCCCCTTGCTTTCCTCCACTAGATAGCCCAGAATGCCACCATCGTCTTTAGCTCTGGTGTGCACTCGTCGTTGTGCTCTGCCATGGCCTACGCTAGTCCTGGTGAGCTCTATCCTTGAAATTCATGTCATCTTGCACCATTTGAGCCCACATCATCATCTTTATCTCTAGCCACCGCCGTCACCTTTGAAATCCCTCCACTCTGGTGAGCCTTATACCATGTTGTGGTTCTTTTCACCATGTCTGCATCCTCTTGAATCTCTTGGCGTGCTTCTTTTTAGCCCAATCCGTCATGGAGCTCCACTGCCATGAAACTCCCTACCACACTGCCATTGTCATTCTCCCTCCTCCAGCAAACCTGTAATGCCCTCATTTCTGGGACCATTCAAAATCCCCACAACTACCTAGGATTGTTCAGCTGTGGAGTACCTTAGAAGAGTGTGCATCATACCAACACATGCTTATAGCATAAGAACCAAACTTTATTACATAGTTATGGTATAATAGTCAAGTTTTAGCACAACTGGCATCCAAGCCCACAGTTATTACAACACAAAGAGAAACCACACAGGCGTGTAGGTGTGCTTGAGCATGGACGAGACTTAAAACCATAGATCATCTACACCAAAGGATTATTCAAATTCTTCCTCGACAGGTTCTTCGTTATCATCCCATAGCTCTTCTATTGATAGTTTAGCAAGAATGAGTATGAACGTAATCAACAAGTCATAAGGGAAATACCAATTAACTACTTGTCATTATTTCAAGAGGTGGGGATATGTTGTATTTAATACCACACTAGTAAGGTACCCGTGCGTTTGCTACGGATTAAAAATATATTACCCCATCAAGCCCGCGTTGCACTCATGGCTCCACTGTTGTGCTCTCGAGTTCACCCGCGGCTCATGTTGCAACTGACCTACGTCATCATCATATTGCACTGCTTGCAGCCAAATTGGCCCACAGTGGGACTGAGCCTTTTATATTAGTATAAAAGATAGTTGATTGCAGGTGTAGTTTTACATAAGCCAATAATGGTGATGCTGACCAAATTCCTCGCGACTACAAATTAGATATTTTTACATAACTAGTTATGTGCCCGTGCGTTGCAATGGAAAACCAAATAAAAGTGGTGCATACTATCAAATATTATCTCAAACTGAATAATAAATATCAACATTTTCTTACGTCATCATGTATCAAACAAAACATATATGTTCATACTCGTAAATAAATCAAGCATCATATTAGTAAGATGTAACAATACTATATATACAATCATACAAAGGTACAAATTTTTAAAAAAATTTCAAACCTACAGCTTCAAGTACATGAGCCAAGAGCAATAAAGATTACGCCACACATGGCTAAATTTTGTACTAACAAATGACTAACATTTCATTGTGCCATCGGATAGCTCTGCGCTCTGTATGGAGAATTTGTCTGCATTTACTATTTACTACCTCATGCATCAATCTGTATTCAACCTTCTCACTTTTGCATAATATGGCAAATTTTCATTCAAATGAACAATTTCCTATCAATTGTCATCGCAGTGAACAAACAAAACCCCTCCAACTACATATGGAGCAATGTTGAAAACCACTCCTGAAGAGTCTCAAAAACTACGTAGGCCTATTGTTACATGCTCATATTTATAACTACCAACAAAAATGAATTGGGTCCTACGGGTGATTGACGGCTAAGAGAAGTAGTCATGTACAATGGCACCGACTTGGGATTGATGCGCCGTCAGGTTTCCGCTTCTCCCAGGTGACCACTTCTTGGATCATTGGCAACTTCTGATGAATTTTCTTCCATATGTGGTTCACAGCACCATCCTGGGGAACAGAGCCCATGCTATTAGGATAGCTATTTTCATACTCAAAGATAGGCTGGACGCGAGCTAGGTTTCTTCGGAACTCATCCTTCTGCTGCTTGGGGATATTTCTTAAGTAGCTTGTTAGCCATTTTGGCATCATTGCGTTATTGACTGACACCAAAATGGTGAATTCTGTATAGTCTATCATCCATTCGAAAGGAAGCTCAATCTCATCACTAACAATGACTGGTATGCAAAGACTGGCAATGGCATCAAAGAGGCGACATGATGTTGGGGTGTCACCAGCTGGGTGCAAGCAAAACTCTGATGTCCGCATCCCTTTTATTGATTGTTCACGCCCTGTGGCATTAGGAAAACCTTCTTCCATGACAACATCAGGGTCATTAACCATCAAGTCCCATATTTTCTCCCGAACCAAACCACCCTGAAAGAAATTTTCAAAAGATATAGTAACTCAGATAAATGATTTTCTTTGGTATTGGAGCAGTAAAAGCCCCCAACTTCCTATGATGCACTTAACCAGTTCATTCAAATACCAATGTCAAAGTGATAATTTAGTCTAATTGCTCAATCGCACATTTTTTATTTTGTCACTACTGGTCATAACACTAACCACTTAAAACAAATGATATCTTTAGAAATTAATAAAGCATTAGTCTGATTGCTCAATTGCGCATTTTTTTATTTTGTCACTACTGATCATAACACTAACCACTTAAAACAAACGATATCTTTAGAGATTAATAAGGCATCAAAAGTTCAAGGCTGTGTTCTTTTTTTTAGAAGCATCAAATCTATGTTCTAGAGTTCAACTAATGTACAGTGCATAAACATCTCCTGATCAATGCCAGAATTTCCCAAGTAGAATACCATGGAGAAATCAGCATACACAAATTTGCTGTGTAAAAAGTCATTATTTATCTAGCTAAAGTATGATGTCAACAGAGATGAAGTCATGTTGAAAGCACAACAAATCAAATAATAATGCTTTCTGGGTTGCTTATATAACAAAGTTTGAATTGGATATTAAGCTTTGATAGAGCTAGCAAGGATCTATAAGAGTGTTAAAAGTAGAATGTACCACAGGTTTCTTCTTATCATTTCCAATGGTTTAGCTTCAAACATTACAAAGCAGATAAGCAATAAAAATTATGCAAGTTATATTTGTCTAAAGGAGGAAATTACAATTGCATGCAGTATAAGTGGGCTACAATTTGGAGTCAGTTGCGAGATAAACCGTAGCATATAGGCGCAAACAATAAATGCTCAATAGTGAGATAAATAGTACAAACCCGATGCACGTGCTTGGCTCCTTGAAGTACTGAAGGGTGGGCGATCCTTATTCTCGGCGATTTGCGGTGTAGGGAGCAAATGTGTGTAAGGTACAATAACATCCTTAAGCAATGACACTTGAGTATGCTGTATCATACAAGAAGAGTTGCTGCTTGCAGATTTTGAATCAAGTTTGTACCATCCACCAAAATCAACCACCAAAAGAATTGCGGGAGCAATCTCCGCCCGGATGTGCCACATGGCCATAGGGTCTGTCAAAGAATGCCTTAGTATTTAACATAACCTGAGCATCCAAAAGTACAATAAGCTGCTACGCAGATCAATCTTCGCGAAGGCATAAACAGTACATATGAATTGTTGCATTACTTGCATACAAGTTACAGAATTTTCTCTACAACTCTTCAAGCATGCCAATAGATGGATTAGTACCCTTGATGACATATGTACACATAGTTGCATGATCCACATTGGTCTCTTAAGTGATCACATTTCAAAGGTAAGTCACTTCCTCAGTCGTGGCAACTATTAAGGGTACCAAAGAAGCCAAACAGGCTATCCTGACCACAATGGTCAGTATGCAAAACCAATTTCTGATTTGTGCATTAATGCATTGTAAGGATTCGCCATGATGACATTTAAGTATCAACCCACTCGGTTTCTGGACACACTAAACTAAGTAAGTCACATCTTGAGCAAAATATCACATCCAACCAATAACTAACACAATAGAAAAATGATTTGGAGCCTTCATCCGATCCACGATTCAGAGTCGAATAGCTAACCCTTCTAAATGTCATTGTCGGAATGTGCGCAGCGAAATATACGCTTGACAATTACCGATCAGTTGGGCCAATCGTGCAAAATATAAGTTGAACCTTGACTGACTATTCAAGGGCTTTGTTTGATTTAGATCAAATCCAAAACCTATCGAAAACCGATCATCTTGTTGAGAAGTGGTGTCGAGTACAATAAACAATGATGACAAGAAGAACACAACCTAAGTAGCTAGACTGTTTACATATACACAAATTGGTAACAATGGAAGATTAATCTAAACAATGGCCCTTGTCATTAATGGCACTTCGATTTACTCAAACTCACTCACGGGAAATCTGCAATTCCTCAACCGAATTACCTGTCAAGACGAAGACATGGTCACGGCCTTCGGACCGCCACCACGCGGGGTGCGCGGTGACGCGGTCGACGACCTCCCGGCGGCTGTAGTCGTCATTCCCCTCCTTCCTACGGAACGCGCCCTTGGCGGACAGCGTCGTGAAGAACGGCACGAACACGACATCGGCCTCCCTCCAATCCGTGATGACCCTGCCGGCAGAGTTGGCGGATGCCGAATCCGGCTGGAGGGAGGCGAGCCGATACTCGGCGCTATCTTGCTTGATGAGGGGTTGTCGGGGTAGGGCGGGTGGGTGCGCCGCGGCCGGTGGTCGGGGTTCGAGGAGGCGGGATGCGAGAGTCGGCGGTGGGAGCGACCGAGAGGTCGAGGAGGCCGTAGTTGAGCGTGGCGCGGGAGGTTGGCGAGAAGGCCACGAGGCGCGGTCGGGAAGAGGGGAAGAGGGGAGGTCGGGAGGGGAGGGGGGCGACGGTTGGAGGGTTTTAGGGTTGGCCGGGTGGTAGGAGGGGGAGGGAAGATCCGACGGTCCAGATTGGATGGAGGCTTCGGCAACCACCAACTCCTTCTTTTATAATAGTAAAGATAAATTATGCAGTGCGCAACAATATATTGCAGTATGATATATCCAATTTTACACGTACAGTTGAAAGAGTAGTAACAATTTATATGAAATATTTCATAATACACTCCAGCTAAGCCCTTTCCTTTTTTTTTTCTCTAAGATGACACTCTAGCATAGTCCTTGTCAATGCTTCTTGTTTCTTTTTGCAAGTAACACCAATTTTTGTTGATGAAAATACAAAGCATGTTACAATTTTGATCACATTTCTGGCCAGGAAAAACAGCATGCAACATATAAAAAAGCTCACACATGCAGGTGCTAAAATACATAAAGAGAATTGCCCCAGCGCCCTCGCAGGGTTGACAACAATGCTCACCCATCACCCTCTCATCGGTGACAAAGCAAATGCCAAACTCTTTCTTAAGCATAGTTCTCACGAACACCATGAGCATCCTATTCGACAACCTTGGTAGGGAATGTGGGCATTGAAGCATATAAAAAACTGCTATCAACAGAAGCTACCTTTCGGTGATTGTACCTTTTAGAAACTTTTCGGTGTCACGAAGAATCAAAGCAGGTTGAACCCTCATCTCCTACACACATCATTATACAACCCATAAGCATAAGCCACCTTAATATTAATGGACTGGTCACTTGAGTTTAAAAACAGTGTAACTTCTGAAACTGTTTCTTCTGTCAAGATGATCTGTTATCCCACTACTTCTCAAGCTCCTCTCATTTCCCATGTGCTCCCAATGTTGTGGCCTAGGAGATCACACACTAAAGGAAATGATCCACTTTGGAGATTAGATCGTTGCTTGAAATCATCTAACCTGGCAGGTCAAGCTATCCTGCTGTGAAATACAAGAGAAAAAATGATGACTGCAGATAGCAATGCAAGCATTATTTTACTACTATGATTTATTTCAGCTATAAGAAAAACCTGGAAACTAAGTGAGCTCAATCAAAACAAAAATAGGTCTACAAAGTGCATAATACTTTTCAAGTCGTTTGACCCCAAATCTATATAGGAAAGATTTAGATATAACAAAGGTACTACATTTGCAGTAAGCAGATATGATATGCTGCTAGCTGAATTGCTCTTGCACAAAGAGCATCCCCTTAAATCTCTAAACATGGTTTTGCTCCAGATCGGCACTACATGAAAAATCACTGAAAAATGCCTGTGTTTAATTACCTCAACGCAACACGTGTAATTTCATAGTGGCATAAAAGAGCTATACTTCCAACCAAATTTGCTGTTGGATAAATTTTTTTAGATCCGTATTGGACACTGAATATCAAAGTTGCTTGAAGTCGCCAGTTGCAAACAACAATATATATGTGCAAGGGCACACAAAAGTACCTGGATAGAATAAGAGTTAAAACTTACAATGATCTATTACCGAACGAATGAAATCCTTGACCATTGGTGCTAGATCCTTTGATGAAGTATCCATTCCCAAAGCAAAAAGTTGATCCATAACAAACGCACATCCTGTCTTAAAAAAAGACATCAAGCAAAGCCCCTTAGATCAAATAAGGATTTGACAGTTGTCAAGCAAACATGACAGTGACAAACAAAAGAAGACAGAACATTACATTGATAGATAGTTGTACGAACCATAGGAACAAAATGGAGCAACTGAGTGAACAGAGGACAGCTAACAAAGGAACAAATCAAGTGTATAGATTAATCATGAATTGCATGACACAATACTAAACAGCAAATAATCTCTTAACTCAAAGCCAGATCAAGCATCAATTGTCACATTCAATTTCCAATTTGACACCATCTCATCATAGAGCAATGAATCGATCCGCAAATTATTTACCAAGTCCCCCTGTACTATACTAACATAATTTTGTAATCTTAAATACCATCACATATGTGATAACATATTCTCAAAGCTCTATTAGCCATTCCTCATTTGTGCATGCACACACTTAATCTCAACTCTCAAGGTTTAGCTGCCTGTTAGTTGTTTGTCTTCTTAAGGTCATAAATCATCTTCTACAGTTCTTTCATAAGTTAACCGCACAAAACATCCTAGGAGACTCCCAACTAACAAAATCTCTGAAGAATAGATGGGCAGTGGGACCTGGGATGTTTTGTATGCTCCTAACTTGAACCAGGGAAACAAAGGTGTGACCATAATGCATCTATCCAAGCAAGAATGCACCTACTACAGATGAATTTGGATAAATCTGAATGTAACCATGACATTCTTCATACAAGTAGATGAGCGTAAGTTGCGTTTTTCATTGAGACAAATGTAATCACCAAAAGCATTTACAATAACCAATAAATCACATGGGATCACAACTTAAATATATGCACGGTCTTCATGTATGTAGACCATAGAGTTGGCCTTGTGTGCACTTCTTGAATTTGGTTAAGAAGTTGGTATTAGATATTTGAAATCGAGAAATAGTTGTTCGCAACTCCAGAGTAAGAAGTCAGTATTAGATATTTGAAATCGAGAAATAGTTGTGAGAAAGTGAAGATCTACACCTTAAAGTAGCCGCCTAGCCATAGCTGATTTGAGTGCAGAACCTATTCAATCTAAATCTGGTGTAATTCGAGCCAATAGTTAGCACGGCGAGCCAGCAGCGGTGAAGAAGACCGCGAGGGGAATGGAGAGGCAGCGGGACTGGACTGCGACTGCCTAGGAGAAGAGGACTGGACTGTGCTAAGTCTAAAATTCTACATCCATTGGCCACTTTCTTAAGTAGCAACAATCACTGGCAATACAATATCAATAACTACTGGGAAAAACAACATCCTCAAGCCACAGCAATACAACATGAATCTGAGTATAATATATGGTAAATAGCTTCCTCAGCCTTAACAATATGAACGCCACCCTACAGTCCACTTTTGAAAGTTCCCAATCCACGGCACCGCACATAACAAATTGGTGATCGAATCAAATCAAACAAGGAGGATGGCGCGGTTTGAGGGTGCAGGAGGCGGACCAATTAGGGGTTGGGGCGTCGTGCACGGACGGGAGGTGTTTGCAGGAGGGGCAAGGTCGCTAGGCGCTGTTGAGTCCCAGGTCCCAGGTGTTCGCCGTGGTCGTGGAAGGCGTGGCCGTCGTCCTCGCTTCGAGTCGCCGCGACAGAGGAGGTGCAGGCGACGAAATCCGGGGGTGGGCACCAGCTGCGATGAAGATAGAGGGAGGAGGAGGGAGTCGATGATGGTGGCGGCGCGGGGGTGGTGGTGGAGTGGCGGCGCGCGGGGGCGGGCGGGGTGAGGCGGGAGCGCGGGTGGCGAGGAGGGTGGGGGGAGGAGGAGGCGGCGGCGCAGGCCGGGAGGAGGAGAGGAGGCGCGCGGGTGGGTGGGGAGGCGGCGGCGCTTGGGAGGAGGAGGGGAGGTGGCGGCGGCGTGGAGCGGGGGGAGGAGGCGGCGGCGCGGGTGGGGAGGAAGGAGGCGGCGGTGACGCGGGGTGGGGGGAGGAGGCGGCGAGGGGAGAGCGAGGGGGAGGCGGATCGGGGCGGTGGGGGGAGAGCGAGGGCGGCGCTCGGGAGGGAGGAGGGGAGGCGGCGGTGGCAACGCGGGGTGGGGGGAGGAGGCGAGGGGAGAGAGGGGGGGAGGCAGGGGCGGCGGGGGAGAGCGAGGGTATTAGGGTCTGCGGAGGGGGCATTGAGGGGAACGGTTCGGATTGTATCTAACGAGATCGAATGGCTAAGAAAAAGTGAGGGAGGACTCATCAACCACCAACTCCTTCTTTTAAAGTAGTAAAGATTAGTGGATGCATGTTTATTTATAAACAACTTTGTAAAGCAAAGGTTAACTTCTTAAGGAAAAGATGTTTTATCAACTTGATTACCAAATTGAAACATTATTAAAGCTACTTATGCATTGCTATCGGATTCACTCATTAGACACAGCTTTATTTATCAAAAACACAACATATCTGAACATCATTAGTTTGTCTCTACATAGTTGTCCAACTTTACACATAAGATTTCTCAAACTCTCAATGTTATGTAACAGACATGCAATAGATAGTGCACGACTGATTTGAGATAACAAGGTCTTTCACTGTTCTCTTCTTTCTAGCTTCTACCTGGTAGACTCGGAGCTACCTATTGTTAGTAATCCACTAGCTAAAACGGAAACCGCGAATAGATTCTAGGCGGACCTACCATTGTTAAGTATGGAAGATACTACTTCCAAACCATGTACCCTGTTGTACACGGGTCGTTCCTACCCCTGGAACAGCAAACCCTCCTATAGATATTCAATCGAATTATGTAGCTACTAGACTGGGTCTGACAAGTCAAAATTTGTGGTTAAGCATTTTTTATGTTCTTTACTCAGCATAAGATTCTAGTCCTTACTTTTCACAAATAAGGCAACTAACCACAAACCCACAAATCCAGTGCGTTACGGCACTGCCACCAAACCATACCAAAGCCTCCACTCTAGGGTAAGATTGTGGACTTCGACCATCTAGTGGCTTTCTACGATTTATCCTTAACACAAGTATGATTTTATAATTCTATTAGCAAAACGCTGAAGTAACTTAGTAGCATAAATCATTTGATTGACTAGTCCAAAGACAATTAATTATACAACAATTTAATATTATTAAGGCTATTAAGGTGAATATGGCCTCAAGTGAAATATGGTATTTTCAGTGGTAGGATATAACTAATTATCACATCATTCTAACTAATTTTTTGAAATAAATAACAATGCAATAATAATAATAATATAAGTACTAATAATTAAATAATATAGGTTTAATATGATAAAAAACATGTGACTTGCCTTGCTACTCAAAGTATTTAGTTGGTTCAAAGTCTTCAGAGTCATGATTGGGTCCTTGAACGACTGGCTTGGCGAAGTCGGGTGCTAGGACAAATAAATAAGCCAAATAAGTCCATGCTTGAAAGAAATCAAGCTAGGAAAATAAAAATGAAAGGAAAGTGAATAAAATTCAAGAAAACTCGAATACAAGAGGGTTTGAGTTTTAACAAGTCTGGTTTGGGGGAAACAGAGCTGGGAATGGTTTAAACAAGCTCAAAGCAGTCAAAATGGGTATATTTATGTTAAATAGGTTTCTAGTGAACAGTAATGAGACGATACTATTTATATCAGGTTAGGCTTGCACAGTAATGGGCCCATAGCACTAGGCTTGGCCCACTAGCTTGGCTCTGTTGGTTTTGGCCTTTGGGGCCAACTTGTCCATGCTACAGCCTAATAGGCCTGGCCTGCTTTGGTTTGGGCTCTGTCGAGCTCTAATGCCAAGGCACCGAGCAGAGAATGGTGGTGGTGAGCCAAATGTGTACCAACGATGATCACTGAAGGCAAACGACTACACGGATGGGTTTAGGGGAGTGACGTGGTTCCATTTTTGGGGTTTGTAAACACCGAAGTTTACTAGAGGTGGTTGGCGGCGAGGTGGGCTCCATAGCACAGTGGAGCGTCGACGGCCTTTCTACATGGTTGAAGGCTCGTCGGAGCTTCTCCAAGGCACAACGGAGCTCCAGTGGCCTTTCTGCATGGACGAAGGCAATTTGAGCATCTAGGGAGTGCTAAGAGGCTAATGGCTTTAGCTCTAGAGGTCAAAGGGGAGCTATCCATGGAGGACCCTCTCAGACGATGGCGGTGCATAGCGTCGGCCCTTGAGGAGCCATGGGAGGGCAAGGTAAGGATGGAACTGAGTTTGGGGGTGGGGGTTCTGAGGGTGTTACGGTTACAGGGAATTGAAGAATGGCCGGCCGTGGTAGAGAATTGAGCATGAAACCTCACCAGCACAGGGCACAATGGCAGCGGTGGTGTGATGCTAGAGGTGGGGAGGGAAATGCAGGGGAGGGCAATTGAAGCTAATGGTGGCTACCTTGGGTGGTAGGCGGTGGGAGCAGTGGCGAGGTCTTAGTATTGCCAGTGCGTGGATGGCGCGGTGGTAGCCGAGTGGCTTTAGTGGCGAGGTGGCATGCGGCGCTGGAGCATCGGTTGCACTGAACCTCACTGGAGCATCGACACATGTTGGTTGGTAGGGCAAGGGTGGGTGCATGCGTTAGCTATGTAGAGCTTGGACAGCTCGGCTGACATGGTCAATGGCGGGGCGTGAGAGGCAAGGGCAGTAAAGAGTTGATGGGCATTGATGAGGTGGTCAGCGAGCTGGCAGAGCAAAGACGGGACTGCACACTGAGGTAGCATGAACGGAGGTAGCAGCAGCAGTGAGTGGCACAACACTGAGTGGCACAATTGCATAAGGGAGGAGGTAGGAATTAGGAAGGTGCTAACGCTAGGAGGAGACATCTGGGACCAAAGAGGAAAGTAGGAAAAGGCTAGGGATTGCTAGATTAGGAAAGAAGCCAAATTAGGACAAACTCAAAGAAATTTGGAAATATTTGAAATGTTGAGGTGTTTCAAGCCCTGACCTTGAGATAGGTCATTTGGAGCATCTCTACGACCCCCTAAACCTCACCGTGTGCTTGATTGTAGCTCTCCCATTCTGTACTTGGCTGCTATCGTGACCTCACTATTGCCACTCCTGTTCACCATCATCTGACCACTGCAAGCCTTCTCCACCACCGCTGACCTCTCCATTGAGATCAGGGTGAAGTGCTAGAGCCAACACACCCCTCAATTTGACTCGAGCATGTAGTTTCCGCCGCCTTTACCATGGTCGTCCATAGCGTCGCCACACTTGCATGTCGTTGGCTCACCTCCAATGTCCATTAATCCATGAGCCACCTCCGCTTGTCTCATGACCACCCCAAAAGCCCTTCCCCCTCTCAATCTTCACTCCTTTTCCCTCCTTCACTAACGTCGTTACATGATCGAGGACCCTTGTCGTTTTCCTTTGCTGTGTCACCTACTCCATCCACATCTCTAGCCGTCGTCACTTCACAGAGCTTCATTGTAACCTCCTCTCTCTCCATTCTTGAGCTCGCCTGAGCTCCATCATCCTTCCTTTGCTGCAAATCCTCCATAGTATGATTCCTCCAACGGACTATGCAAAATTTGATATTTCTATTTCTTAACCATCTTTTTGTTGTTTCAAGAATCTGTACAGGCTCTTATTGATATGTCAGATCTTCTTGTAAATCTATATCTTCAATAGGCACTTGCTCTATTGTTTATCGAAGACATCTTTGAAGCTGTTACATATGAAATACATTGTATACTCTGGTCAAATTTGACGCCAACTGCAATTTATATGCCACTTATCCAATTATCTTTATAATTTTGTATGGACCAATGTATCTTGAGGCTAACTTGTGAGCTCTCATTTCTTTTCCAGATCCAGATCTGGCAGAGCTGATAGGGGAAGTGGTGTCTTGGAGGACTGGGCGGCAGGGCTCCCGAGAGTCTCCGCGCAGCGTTGCGTCTCCGAGTCATGGTCCCCGCGTCAAGCCTCCGCAAAGCATCGCCAGACCCCGCCATCGCCACACGTGTGCATGCATGAACTCGCGGAGTAACACGCAGTCAGGATGCCATCGATCCATCGTCACGAGCGCCGCAGATAAGTCCATCTCGACGCTAGCCTATTTGCTTCGGGGTACACACACACACACATACTGCGCGTGAAGCATCCCCGCGGCATGCGACCGCGTTCAGTACATGTACAAGCGTATAGAGTAGATATGTAGTAGTTGGGTGGGTCCTTGGGGGTAGCGAGATCCAGAGGCGTGAACCGCTTCGTGAGTTTGTTGGGTCTCGTTAGCGTGACTCCGCCCTGGCCCTCGCCCAAGCCTGCGTCCGGGCGCTGGGGTCGCCGTGGCCTCCGCTTAGGCGGCCTCCGTGCCCGCGGCCTTCGCATGGTGTCGAGTCTCCCCTCGTCCCGGCGTGAATAGAGACTCCGCGCCGTCGAAGACCTCCTTGGAGCCTCCGCAAGACTCCGCTGTTAGGGCGTAACCCCGTTGCGTGAATTCCTGTCATTGCATGCAGTCCCTGAGTGCGTGCAAGCATCCCGTGATTGCGCGGAACGGTAGTGTAGGTAAGCGCATACTAGCGTGTAGCGTTATTTTATGTGGTCTTACGCTAGAGTAGCGGCCGACGACGCGCGGAGTTCGCTTCGTGGTCGAGGTTTCAGCGTCACCGCGGCACCGAGACGGGCGCGTTGCAGCTCGCGGGTGGTGGGGCGTACCTTCGCTGTGAACAGTGAAGCAAAAAAAAAACAAAAAAACCCTGCATGCATACGCTAGGAGATTAGAGCTAGTCTCTGTCGGCCCCACACCCGGCCGTTGTGCAGCGTCGTCTAGCGTGTCGAGCGGAGCCTCGTCTTCGCGCTGGCTGGACCAACAAGGTGTGAGGAGGAGGCGCATGAGGCCGGTGCGCAGAATGGACGTGTTCATGAGAAACATCATAGAAGATCACACGCAGAGGAGGGGCACCGTGAATGGTGGAGGCGAGTAAAGTGCATGCAACGTACGCATGCGTAAGCCACGCATACTACTGTTGTAGCATGAGGCATGCATGTGACCATCCCGTGCGTGTTGCGGAGCGGGCTTCGCTGCACGCAGAGACTCGCCTTCGTGGGCTCCCGCTCGGAGGTCATCGGTGCTGAGCGGAAGGAGCGTGGACCACAGCAACGAAGCGAAGGCCGCACGAAGATGGACTCTGGCTCGAGGGCGACGGTCACCACGAAGATACGACCTGACGCGAAGGTGCAGAAACGAAGGACGCGGGGAGGCCACGCGGAGACAGGGCCGCACAGTGGCGGATGCAGCAGCAATTCGACTTCGTCTACTTCGACGATGACACAATCCCGGGTTTTGCCTCCGCTCGCTGGACTTCGCATGCGCGAGGTCCCGGCGAGGTCTCCGAGAAAGCCTTGCCTTCGCGCCACACTCCATACTCCGCGGTAGCGAAGTCCCCGTCGGGCTCTAGAAGTCTTCACGTCTCCGTCGAGCTCTGAAGTCTTCACCGAGGCCCCTGGGGTCTTCACCACCGTTGATTCACCATGTGGACACCTCACAAAGCATGCCTCCGTGACACGAGCTCACCTCCACGTCGAGTGATGCTTGGTGCGCTCTGCTGGCCTTCAGGCAACAACGGGGTCTCGTCCGCGTTGGCCACACGCGATGACGAAGCCTCACCCAAGCGCGAGCCCTCCGCACTGTGGCGCGGGACTTTGCTCCAGACTTCGCAACGTTGGGCTGCGCGGCCCACGCCTCCAGACCTTACGTCTTCAGGAGACTGCAGCTTCGGGTCTTCCGACTCTTCATGGAGGTGCTTCAGCCTGCAGGACAGACTGCAGTTTCCGGCGCGGAGGGGAGCTTCGGCTCGGAGAACACCAACTCCCAAGTGGCTCCTAGCGATGACGTCAGAGTCTCGTTCGGCGAAGTCTCAACTCCGCGTACAGGATGGCCACCTCGACCAAGGACTCCGTGCGAACGAGGACCTCCTCGACAGTGGACTTCACACAGATGAAGTGGGCTCCGCACAAGCGAGGTCGCGGCTCTACGTCGTCGAAGTCCAAACAGGCACTGTGCTCACGTTGCACAGCACACATGCATTCACGTACGTGGCATATACACTCATGCACTCATGCATGGGCATGGCATATTTCCTACGTGCATGCACTCATGCTGCATGGCATACATTGCATGCACGTACTTGGTGTATACGCCATCTCGGTCGCCGCATCATCTACGTTTCGACCACATCGGCTCCGCCAGCCTCCGGGAGCTTCGCATACTCCCTGACCCCGCTCAAGGTTCACAGCGATGGCTTCGGTGTGACCTCGCCCTCCGCGCACCGACGGCTGTGCCCGCTTAGGCTACACGGTGACATCCTCAGAGGAGCTTCACCTCACCAGTCGGCCGCCGCGACTCCCTGTAGTGACGTCCATGGCCTTCGCTACAGTCGAAGTGGTCTTCGCTGAGCTGTCTGGAGCCCTCACCGCAGCGTCCGCAGCCTTCACCTCGGTGACCGAAGTCTTCGCCGCCGAGCTCCTCAAAGTCTTCACCAAGCTCTTCGGAGTCCCCGCCAGTGTCCGGCGGGCCATTCGGAGTCGGCGCCGACCTCTCTGGAGTCTTCACCAAGCTCTTCGAAGTCTCCGCCAGTGTCTTCGGAGCCTAGCACCCTCAGCATCGGAGACTATCTCGCTCACATGAAGGATCCTGCAACAAGGGTCTTCGCTCCAGACTCTGCGACGTGGACATTCGACTCTGCATCGAGCACTCCACGGAGTATAAATAAGACGTGACCGTAGAGGACTGCCTCCGCATGCACTCTACGGAGTATAAATAAGACGTGACCATTGAGGACTACCTCCGCACGTACTCTACGGAGTATAAATAAGACGTAGCATCGAGGTCCGCCTCCGCACGCACTCTACGGAGTATAAATAAGACGCAGCGGGGGGATGCCTCCGCACACACTCTACGGAGTATAAATAAGATGTAGCATCGAGGTCTGCCTCCGCATGCACTCTACGGAGTATAAATAAGACGTAGCATCGAGGTCTGTCTCCGTACGCACTCTACTGAGTATAAACAAGACGTGGATGTCCCGCCCGCACGTTGGCGTATACTCCGGAGCCTAGCTAAGTCGTGGTTGATAGTTCCACGCATTCTCCAGAGTACAAACTAGACGCGGATGTTGTCCCTGCGCACTCTACTGAGTCTAAACAAGACGCGGATGTCCCGCGCACGCATTGGCGTACCCTCCGGAGCACTCGGTAAGCCGTGGTTGATGGTCCCACGCCCCCTCCGGAGTACAAATAAAACACGGATGTTGTCCCTGCGCACACTACTGAGTATAAACAACACGCAGATGTCCCATGCACGCGTTGGTGTTATCACTACGCGTACTCTCCGGAGTATAAATAAGACATGGTTGATGCTCCCACGTACTATATGGAGTATAAAAACTACATGATGGCCAAGACACCAGGGAGTGCCTCGCTTTTGCGGCGCACCACCTGGGTGTCGCGTCTTCACGCGCGTTGCACTAGGGAGTGCACTGCATTTTCAAGGTAGGGGAATGGCCGCTTCACCTCCCTGCCTCCGCGTGCGTAGCGCCCCTGGCCTATGCTATAAGCGCTCGCCCTCCGCGAGCCTTTGTTTTTCAAGGTAGAGGCAGCAGCCTCGCCCTGCCTCGCGTGCGTGGCGCCCGGCCTCTGTTGTAGCGCCACCCTCCGCGAACCTTTGTTTTTGAAGGTAGAGGCAGCGGCCTCGCCTCCCTACCTCCGCGTGCCTAGCGCCCTTGGCCTACGCTGTAAGCGTCCACCCTCTGTGGACACTGTTTTTGAAGGTAGGGGGCAGCGGCCGCCTCCACGCCTCCGCGTGCGTCGCGCCCGGCCTCTGTTGTAAGTACCGCGCCCGCGGCCTTTGTTTTTGAAGGTAGGCGAACGACAGCCTCACCTCCCTGCCTCTGCGTGCGTAGCGCCCCTGGCCTACGCTGTAAGCGCCCGTCCTCCGTGGGCACTATTTTTGAAGGTAGGGGAACGGCAGCCTCGCCTCCCTGCCTCCGCGTGCGTAGCGCCCCTGGCTTACACTGTAAGCGCCTGCCCTCCGCGGGCACTGTTTTTCAAGGTAGGAGAACGGCAGCCTCGCCTCTCAGCCTCCACGTGCGTAGCGCCCCTGGCCTACGCTGTAAGTGCCCGCCCTCTGCGGGTACTGTTTTTGAAGGGAGTGGAATGACAGCTTCGCCTCCTTGCCTCCGCGTGCGTAGCGCCCCTAGTCTACGCTGTAAGCGCCCGCCCTCCGCGGGCACTGTTTTTGAAGGGAGGGGAATGTCAGCTTCGCCTCCTTGTCTCCGTGTGCGTAGCGCCCCTGGCCTACGCTGTAAGCACTCGCCCTCCGCGGGCACTGTTTTTGAAGGGAGAGGAGCGGCATCTTCGCCTCCCTGCTTCCGCGTGCGTAGCGCCCCTGGCCTACATTGTAAGCACCTGCCCTCTGCGGGCACTGTTTTTCAAGGTAGGGGAACGGCAACCTCGCCTCCTTGCCTCCGCGTGCGTAGCGCCCTCGACCTACGCCTCGAGCGCCTGCTCTCTGGGGAGTAGGGGGACGACCCGGCTTCGGAGCAGCGCCTCGCCGCCCGCCTCGTAGGCATTGCCTCGGCGAGGCGGCGACGACTTCGGCGTCCGCCTCGTAGGCAAGGCCTCGGCGAGACGGCTCGGCTCCGACGCAGGAGTTCATCGTCTGTCTGGTAGGCACGGCCTTGGCAGGACGACCCGGCTTCGGGGCAGCACCTCGCCGCCCGCCTCGTAGGCATTGCCTCGGTGGCGGCGACGACTTCGTCGTCTGCCTCGTAGGCAAGGCCTCGGCGAGACGGCTCGGCTCCGACGCAGGACTTCGTCGTCTGTCTGGTAGGCATGGCCTTGGCGGGACGACCCGGCTTCGGAGCAGCGCCTCGCCGCCCGCCTCGTAGGCATTGCCTCGGCGGGGCGGCGACGACTTCGCCGTTCGCCTCGTAGGCAAGGCCTCGGCGGGACAGCTTGTCCCCGATGCAGGACTCCGTCGTCCGCCTGGTAGACACCGCCTCGGCAGTACGACCTAGCTTCGGAGCAACCCCTCGTTCGCCCGCCTTGTAGGCGACGACTCGGCTTCGGAGTTGGATTCCGCGTACATCTTTGTAGGCACTGCCTTAGGGGGATGCAAGCTACTAGTTGCTTCGGCCCGTCGGTACTCGCTGTCGGGGAAGGGGGGGCTGGGATAGTGTGGCGCGCCAACTCACCCATCGGGACCTCTGTGCTTACTGACGAGGGAGTACTGTTGTGGGGGTGGCCCAACTCCCCGTGACTGGACCTCGCAATTGGCCTAATATGTAATAGGCTCGATAGTGTAAAGGTATAAATATACCAATGTACCCTCATCCTCTGTAAACACTAAGGGGTAGAAAGGGAAATCCCCATTCTACCCCACTCATGTATATAAACCCCCAGGAGGGGCAGGAGCGAGATGATCCCCTCATTCTCGCAGCTCTCCCAGATTTAGCTCTCCTCTTCCTTTCCTACAAGTCCCTTTTTTTACTATTTGGCCCGTAATCACAACAACCATCATTTGCATAAATTGAAAAGACTGAAAGGGGAAGGGAGCCCGAGCATGGATGGGTGGGCATGTGGTCACCCCAATAACTATAAGTAGCAAACTAACGTACCTCCATCTACTCTATCTTAATCCTGCGTTTTCTTTTGTCAAAAGTAACTTTGGGATGTTTTACTTTTCAAAGTTTGACTACGCGTATTTAAATAAAACAATGTCTATTTGAGAAGCCAGAAGAGCACGGCCCTGTTCTATTGAGCAAGTGATAGCCCTCTCTCTAAACAAAACTAGCAAATTGTCGTGGTCTAATTCCATTGCCATCCGAAAAATTCCATGGTTTAATTCATTAGTATTGACACACTTATAAATAGTAGTGGCTACAAAAAATTTGCAAAAGTAATCAAAGTCAAAATTTGAAAATCACGTCCAATCCAAAGACAACTACTTATTAGAATAGTGAATATTACTAACATAACTTGTTAGAAGAATAGAATAATTTTGTTTGTTTCAGTTAAGGTGTACCAGGCCAAGACTATAATGCAATATCTAGACACACACAAGAGCCATAGTAGCAAGCTACTATGATGGTCCCTCCGCACAAAAGAATAAATTTAATATCAAAACAGACACATGATCTAAGTATCAGATATTAAACTAATAAAAATAGATACTACACTTAATCTTAACCAAAAGGTCAAGAAAGATATACTTTGTTTTGTTTAGGCGCCCTACGCCACCTTTTTTTGTTATGCTCCGTCCGCTTACTGCTCATGGCATCCGATACGGTACTATTATTAGTGCTTAAGACGGAGGAGCTTGTGGGGAACTGGAGATTTTGTTGTGGGCCGACGGGATGGTCAGCAAAACTATTAATTCCACAACATGGGCGGTGTTTTATTGTTGTTAGGCTTATATGATTTGATTGGGCCAATTTACTATGCACTTGCTAACTAAGCCCAGGACTTGGACTCTATTTGTGCCATCCCTTGATCGTAATTAATTATGACAAAATCTAGTGTCGTTATCCTCTAGCAATCTATACCATTTCAAGCACAGCTGTTACATTTTAAACTCAGATGATACTCTCCTAAACTAATGGTTTGTTCAGTTGGATGAAATTTTAGAAGGATTTTGTAGCAAATAAAAAAAATCCCTCATTTAGAATCTCCCACGATTGGAAACATAAATAAATAAATAACGAAATTCATCTACAAGTTTTTTTTCTCTTGCATTTTTCTCTACAGATTGACACATGCAACTGCGAGCATGGATCAAGCTGGCGTGTGTCTAAGATTTTGCGCATCTCAATTCTCACGCAAACACTAGTGTCGGGTAGGGGTGTAAACAGAACAGATATTTTTCGATTGTCCGTCCGTCCGCTTTAATTCGGATAGAATTCAGAGAAAATTTTTGGATATCCGGAGGTTTTGCTGGATACGGATACATATTCGGATATTTTTTGTCGGATACAGAAACGGATTTGGAACAAACATTATCCGATAGATACGTAACTATTCAGATATTTTTCCGGATAGTAACCAGATATTTTTTTCGGATAGTTACCGGATTCAAACTCGGATTAACTCAAAACTCAATTCGGATTTGGTTCGGGACAGTCTAACATGTATTTACTAAAAAGGCCATAATTTTCACAAACGGAGTCCAATTCGAGTGTTCTTGTACTCGTTAGAAAGCTTATTTCAAGATCTACGCAAGGGATAAGGCCTCATCTTCAAATATATCTGCTATGACCAAAATAATGTAATGGCTGTAAAATCTAGTTTTCTTTTTATGTGAGTTCGAGTCTAAAATAATATATGGTTGTGTTGTATTCAGTTTGGGGACCATAAGGCGTCCCAAGGGGCTATATAAGCCTTGTAATTGTAGCCTTTAGGACTCAGACTACCTTTAAGAAAAATCAATCTACTAAAGTTTGTTCGAGTTTATCATTGCTGCAGAATTCTATATGAAATTAAGAGTGTTCTTCAATCAAGATCGTTCAGTCTTTCCGCTAAGAATTATGTGCATGGTAGATCTTCGCTTGGTGATCGACGAAATCAACGCGAGCGTGTTTTGACGGATTAAAGAGTGTTCGTCCTTTGCACTGGCATTGGAGGATCATTACGATTCATCAAGACTCTCGCGAGTATCCATCCTACGTCGAGAAGATCAGGCGACCATGCATCAAGTGATTTACCTGACTACTTGGCTACGGATAATTCTTACTTTCGAATTATGTGGCATGTAGCTAGTTAGCTACTACTTGTTTAACTAGTCTCTATCATTTACTTGCTATTTTGCTAACTAAAATTTACTAGTTGCTTAACTTGTCCCTGTCATCATGTGAAATTTACTTGTTAAGCTACTAATGTAGTTCCATTATGAATATGTAGTATGGTGATTGATCCTTACACATGTGATATATATGGTTTTTGTTTTCGCGTATTATCTGACTAAATATTTGTGACCGAGACTAACCGTATTCGGAGCGGTATGTATTCGCTCCATATTCGTGACCGAGAATATTCGTATTCGTATCTAGCATTATCCGTGTCTGATTCGACTCCGACAAAAAATATGGAAAAGGATACGGAATGAGCAATATCCATCCGTATCCACTTCGTTTACACCCCTAGTGTCGGGCAATGACAAAAGTCAAATTTGGCGTGTGTACCTTAGGAAGGACGAAAATGCCCAGCTTCGTGGCTCATATATTTAGTTTTTGAATTGTTTTAGTATGAAAAAAATGTGTAATGCTTCCCATCATTGATAATTCAATGTTGGTGTCAACATATATGAAACCAACTTTTGTAGTTCTTCAATTTTTCAGCCTTAGCTTGGATACAATTTTGCCTAAGATCACATGACCTATTTGAAGTTCGGAAGATACTAAGATGTCATAGGATCGTTAGTCTGTTTCAATAATTCTCATGCCCTACGGCAATACGTTTACCATGTCTACTCGGCATAATCCAGAAGTGCTCAAAATGGCAAACCTTCTCGCCTTTTCATTCCAAGGACGTTACTAGAATTGTGGAATTAGCGGTAACCATCTTTTGTATGGATTGAAAAGACTAGAAGTGGAAAGGAGCCCAAGTGTGGAGGGGAGGCTTACTAGAAAGGGAATGTGTTCATTCCTCAACTATGTAGCTCATGTTGATAGACTCCCCTCCTTCCCTTTTAACACAAAAACTTTTTGATTAGAAACTTTGAAATAGTTCAAAAACTTTCGGTTCAAAAACTTTCAATTCAAAAACTTTTGGTTTGAAAACTATCGGTAACAAACTTTCGATTCAAATTCAAAATTTCAAATGGTTCAAAAACTTTTGGTTTCAAAACTTCCAATTCAAAAACTTTTGGTTTTGAAAAAAATATTGAATAACTTTCAAAATGACTCAAAAAAAATCAGTGGAGAAAAAAGAACAATTTGAAAGAACTAGAAAAGAAAGGGAAAAGAGCCTAGATATGGAGGCGAAGCTTACTAGAAAGAGAGGTCTTCGTTCCTCAACTATGTATTCAGAAATAAATCCTTTTTTTCAAGGTTTTGGATAGAATATGTTATGACCTAAATAACAAAGGATTGGCAAAATATTATATTGCAGCTTGCATTTAATTACCAAAATTAGTATTGAGGATAAAGGGAGCATATGACGTGCATATTCCCTCGGCTTGTTTGTATGTGATGGATTGTGAAGAGTTGAATTAAGATTTTAACCGAATCATGAATTCCCAATCTTCTAATCCAAATTTGCCTTCAAAGTGTAATCTTGTGCAAACCGTTGTAAAACCCTTCAAAGTAATCTTGTGCACCTATGCTCTTTAGGATATAGTATTGATTTTTTTTACTAACTTGATGCTGATAATCAATGTGTCGACAATAATAAAAAACAAAGGAGCTCTTGTATACTCAGGGAAAATCCTATATATATATATATATATATATTTATTTCTAAAAGGAAACCACTTTCTATAGGTCTGCTTTCAAGGGCCTATTTGATATGTTTGAACTAATCCAAACCTAATCTTGCTCTTCCAAACTTTGCATAGGGTAGCATAGAAGTCCATCGTTTTGATCCAGAAGCTGTGTTCATCGCCGAAACTAATTCTCACGGACACAGTAAAGTACAGTATACAATTAGACAATTTAGTGAAATGACGAGTCAGATGAAAATTATGTCTCTTCTCATTAGAATAAACAGAAGAAACGTAGGGGCAAAATGGTAATCGACTAGCCATAAGAAATGTTACCTGCCGCCCACTCCATCAGGCCCACGGCCCATTTACGCGTGCAACGCTGACCAGTGAAGCAATCGAGTAGCCACCTGTCGTGAGGAGCCGTCACTCATCCATGCACGCGCCGATCCTTTCTTTTTTTTTTCTTTCTCTCTTTCTTTTTTTTTTCTCCCATTGCATTAACCTCTGTGCAGAGCTACATGCCACTACTTCGTTGAGCTAATTTGGCTATGGCCATTGTTTCATGTTTTACTCTAGTTATCTGCTTTTCTTTTGGAATGTGCTTATATCTTTCTTCAATAATGATTAGCATAATTTTTAAAGCATAGTAAATAATGGATAGATATTATTTACTTCTCCATTTGCTTTGAGATAAGTGCTACTCTTATTAAAGAGAAAAATATAGAAGCATTTTTCTTTTTCTTTTTATGATTTTTGCTTGCTTGAATGATATTGTTATGTAGTTGAAGAATTAGCCTTGTTATTATATGTTAATGGCGAGTTTTGGCAATTGATGATAACTAGTTATGGAACTAACATTTTTCTTAAGTTTGTGAAATAGGTCAGGTTCCATGGTGATAGAAGACTTGAGATGATTTCATATGTTGAAGATCATTAAGTCAAGATTTGGGATGAATTATGATTTTATGAGTTGAAGGTCATCAATTAAAAGATTGGTTTTTTCCTAATATTGTTCTATTAATCTTTTATTTTTGGTTTAGCTAATTGGATTGGTTTGTTTTCCAGATGGTCTGTTTGCCCCGTCCTACCATTGGAACATCGTCGATGAATGTTTGAACATTGTCGCTGAACCATTGGAACATAGCACTTTAATGCGTAGGACATCGTTGAACATTGAAACTAATCACGTGGAACATTGGTCATTCCCCTGTAGAACTCAATACCTAAAGCATCATCATATGAACTATTAAAATATCAAAACCAAATATATGGAACATTTCATGTTACCCACTAAAACATTCAACACCCACCCGGTTCAATCACCCTACCCATTCAAAAGATATTCATTGGAACAACATTGGTGAACTATTGGAACTTTTAGAATTAATGCATGGAAAATTTTGTTTTATCTATTAAAACAAATGATATTATTATTATTATTATGTTAAAACATATGCAAGTAAGGCCTTGTTTTAAAGATCACATTATAATAAACATGATGATTCTAACATACTGTGAATTAAACGTCCGATTTAATAGATACCATCGCTTGAATTTTTAGTTCACAAAAATATAGCCATCTTGGTAGGTATGCAATGATATGGATTCCCTCCATGCGTATATTTACTCATCCAGTAGGCTTGCACCATATCAAAATAGTACATGCGCAGAGACTTGGCTTGTAGGCCGCATGGTTTGGACGCGTGGGCTGTAGGGTGGGCGGTGTGGGCTTAATTGCCACGCGCGTGGCATGTACCGCATAACCATGACATATGTGACATATAAGTAGCAAACTAACATGCCTCCATCTACTCCATCTTAACCCTGCTTTTTCTTTGATTTAAAGTAACTCTTGGGATGTTTTATTTTTAAAAGTTTGACTATGTATATTCAAATAAAAAGAAAAACTAGAAAACACTATATCGTTGAAATGGTAAAGCATCCTCTCTTTCGCTCTCTCTCTCTCTCTCTCTCTCTCTTTGTTCTCTCCCGCTCTCATGCTAATTGGGGGACACCACCGCCACCGATGGATTGATGGAGCGCCCTGGATGTAGAGAGAGAGGCCAGGGAGGTAGTAGTCCAGTAGTGGGTAGCGATGAATGAAGGCACGGCGAGACGATGCACTAAATATTAGGTTGGGTGCTGGGGGGCGACGATGTGGCAGTGGAGGAGGGGGGAGAGATGGAGGGGTGCGGAGCTACGCTGATGTCGAAGAAGAGAGAGAGGGAGGAGAGGGAGAGCTCACCAACGGGGGAAGCTGCATCGATGCTGGAGAAGAGCAAGAGAGAGGGAGAACAGCGGGGGAGGAGAGGAGGAAGAGGATATACTGTCGAGAGCTCCTTCGACGGTATAGCGTTCTCTAGCATCTCCCTTAAATAAAACAATATCTATTTGAGAAGCGGAAAGAGTACATTTTGGGCATT
Organism: Melocanna baccifera; assembly: GCA_036346265.1. NCBI lineage: Eukaryota > Viridiplantae > Streptophyta > Magnoliopsida > Poales > Poaceae > Melocanna > Melocanna baccifera. The sequence continues at coordinate 6,104,231 of CM070688.1, read as the reverse complement.
AATTCCACAGGATCATCTCAACCCGAGGTGGCCCATGGGCTCACTCAACGATAATGTTTTACTAGAATGGCTTGAGCTCAGGCCTAGTCAGACTAACCAAAAGCGATGGCCGAATTTGAACATTGCCTAACTAACAAATTATTCGGTGCGCTCTCTCTCACAAAAAAGAAGCAAATTGTCGTGCTCTAATTCCACCGCCATTCAAAAATTCCGCATCTCTAATTCATTAGTATTGATACACTTATAAATATTCATAATTTGAAAATCATTTCCAATCAAAAGACAACTACTTAAGATTAGGGTAGTGATTACTTCCTAACATAACTTGTTAGAAGAAGAATAGAATAATTTTGTTTGTTTTGGTTGGGGTGTGTCAAGCCAAGACTGTAGTGCAATGCCTAGACGACACATAAGAGCCCTAGTGGCAAGCTACTATGATGGTCTCTCCCCTTTAAAAAATAAATTTAATATCAAAGTGGACACATGGCCCACATATCAGATATTAAACTGATAAGAACAGATACTACATTTGATCTTAGCCAAAAGGCCGAGAAAAGTATGCTTTCCTTGGGCGCCCTACGTCGCCTTTTATGTCATGCTCGGCCTGCTCTACTGCTTATGGCATCCGATATGGTACTATTCATAGTTCTTAATATGGAGAATCTTGTGGAGAACTGGAGATTTATGTTGTGGGCTGACGGGATGATCGGCGAAACTATTAATTCCGAAACTTGGGCCGTGTTTTAACGTTGCTATCTCCGTTTGTGCCATCTCTAGATCATGTTAATTATGCCGATGTACATACATAACCGCTTGATTAAAAATGGACGCACAGCTATTGCAAGCCAGACAGCTCGGATGGACAGGTGATGGGTTGCTGCGGCCAGAAATAAAATATAGCCAGGGCAGACTTTGAAGCGTTAAGCAAATAGTATTACCCACTTTCCTTCGGTTTGCTCCATCGTAAGAAAACCCACTTTCCCTTCTATTTGAGCCAAAATCTCCGAGCAAGCTCATCTTTAAGTAGAGTTTATACCTTCTCATCAATGAAGACAATATCTTTGGTAATGCAAGGAGACTCCAAAACTCCAACAATTTGGTGGAACTTCCTCAAGTACAGCAAAACATAAGTGTTACTACAGGTTTCTTCTGCTCACATCATTAAAATACATGTGGCTCGGGCAAGTTACCTTCTTTGTAGTTGCCTTGGAAACATGAATATCAAGTATTTCATAAAAATCTAGCAACTTCTCCTTGTTAAATTTGTCAAGCTTTCCCTTTATCCTAGCCGGTATTTTTCTTAATCAAGATTAGGCAGATATCCATTACAACAACATCTTGAGAATTTTGAGTATATTAAAACTATAGTATATGTAAGATCTCAACAACTAAAGATTTTGAGTACCTATTGACAATGGCTACAACTATAGTCTAAAGCTGCTATTTTCTCTATAACAAAAACATGAGCAATTGGTAGTGAACCTTTTTTCTATCTACATCTTTGGATATTTATCCTAAACAAGGTTTTAGCCTTGATCGATAGCAAAATAAACCAATAAGCGAACCTCCCTACTCCTGTGACCTAAGCCACATATTGGTTTTGACATTCATAAAAATTATGTTAAGTCTGCAATGCACCACCTAGAACTGAGAAACCATACTTTGTGGAGAAGAAGGGCTTAGAGCAGTAACTTAACAAGGCATGTGAACATGAGTACTCATCATGCGCAACCATGCGAGCATAAGCACAATAGCATAATCTCCTAAAAGAAAGGGCAATAGCAGAAATAAAAGGATGCGAAGCATACTAATACTACAACAACAAAAAAATAATACAAAATCACAGAAATTCCAAGGCTGAAACAAAAGAATATGTCAAAATCATTTATCAGTTGAAATTTAGACAGCAATTATTAACCTATTAAGATCCTTGACACCTAGAATACTACAATGTGACATTTCATTCTAGTGATAAATCTTACCAACCTAATAGAGGACAGCACCATCTAGATATTGAGCATCTAAGAACAGGGATTCTAAAGCTACATGAATACCAAAAGGAAAGCTCATTTATCTGCATTTTGGTTTGACACCTAGATACTAATGTGCTATCGAAATCGGCTCATGAAATTTGTCTCCCTTAGAGGACAGCACCATCTAGATATGAGCATCTGTCTCCCCAGCGGCGATAGTAACTCGGACATGGTGTCTCCCTTTGCGACTAGGCGACTCCGGGTAACAGGTTGGCAAATGGGCAAAGGGATTCAATCGTTGCTTCAGCTATCGCCACCGGCCTCTGCATCGTTGCCTCGTCATTGTTTCCCAAGCGAGGCCGTCGATTATGGCTGCATCTCTGGTCCTCACGACCTCCGCCTCGCCCGCGCGCTGCTCGGAGGGCGCCTTCACCGCGGGCTGCTCACGGGCGCGGCCCCATTCTCCTTTGGCGCGGCGCCTCGGCCCTCGCCTAATCCGCGAGCCCCAACCGCCGCTCTACGCGATTATGGAACTGTGTGGCTCAGGTGTGGGGCTGCGGCGGCACGGGGAGGAAGCGGCACGGGTCCGCCGGCGACGGAGCTCGGGCGGCCGCCCGAGTATGCCCGAAGGGCGGGTCCGCCCCTGGTTGCTACCTTGCTTGGTGCAAATTTGTTTGTGGTACCCAACAAAACTACAGCTGCTAGCTTGCATGCACGCGTGGTCGTACGTAGCTTCTGGATCGACAAGCTAAAACAATCTTGTTGGGCCTAATAGAGATGCTAAACTACTAGATGGCCACATTATCTACCATTGACATTTGATTGAGATCCATACACATATCTTGATGTGCACGTGGGCATGCAGAACTAATTGTCTCATTGCTTTAGATTTCGTCAATCAGCTTTTTAACTTCGTTAATCTAGCTATATATATTCTATCTACGTGTGAGCATGTTGACGTCTCATTTATGAACTAGCAGTCAGAACTCAGGAATCACATGCTTCGCTTCAATTCTGCAGCTAACCTCGATCGACACACAGATGATAAGAAATATAAAGTAATTCTTTCAAACGAAGCTTGTAGTAGTCAGCGTTCGCGAGCTTCGTCCCCAGGTACTTGCCGCGGATGCGCCCAACGGCCTCCCGCAGCATCCAGTTGTGGTACTGCGCCAGGCCGTTGAGCCGCCGCAGGCAACCCGCCCTGTGGTCATAACCTATCAAGTTTGCCATACCGTACTTGGTCAACGCCATCAGCATCACAGCATGCACCCCGTCGGCGGCGTCGTTGTCACCACTACGTACCTCGCTCCTTACTCCACCAGCTTCTGCACACACATATATGCACAGAGTTATATCAGTTGAGAACTCGATCCACATATTTCCTGTATATATCTATAAACATAGAATCTATATACGTTACCTATAGCTACTGGTGGCACTATAAAAATAGAATTACATATATAGATATTATCAGTTCTAGAGACATTATTACAAAGTATGATATAGGATTGTTGTGTTGTAGCAGGTACTGAAAATTGCGTTCTGTCTTGCAGTGTGGTGCTAGATTCTTTGTGTCTCTCTCCCCGGGCAACGTAAGCACTAAACGACCTACGTGATTCCAAATAGTTAGTCTTGACCATTGCAAACGAAGGAAAGACTAGAATAGAGTTATGTATGGAGGAAATGAGTTTACATGTCGATTGCTTATTGCACAAAGGTGAAGTCATGGTTGCTCTTAAGTAGAGAATCAATGTATATTATCTTGCTCCACTTTCATACAATCACAATCAGAATCCAGCGAGACCTAGTCATGTATGTTGCCATAGTGATTAATTCTAAATTAATGTTCCATATAAAGTACAAATAAATCTTGTATGACAACTAGTGAAGTATTTATCCCTGGTTGAAGGATACTATGATGTAGTTCTTGTCACTCTAAGCAAGCAATCTCGTTGTTATGTAATTTTTGATGAAGGATGCATTGTCCTTGATGCATTATTCAGAGATCAAGTGTGGGTCGAGAAAACCCACCAACTGTCGTTGTTGCTAGACTTGTTGGATCATAGATCTATACATAAGTAATGAGTTATGACATTTATCAGTATTATGTGAATGTAGAACTTGATTGCACAGTACACTTATGGTGTCCAATATCATAAAAGTGAGGTATTGAGTTTGTCGAGGTTGAATAGTAAGAATAAGTCTTCGAAGATCACGATGATATAACCCGAGTCGTGAAGGAATTGTGTCTCTATGTATCTCACGGTGAATCCACTTTGCCGGTTTGGCTTGTTGTTTGACCTATGCATGTATCAAGCATGCAAAGTCCTGCAAACCAGTCCAATGCTGGATAATTGTGACTTAGGGACCAATGACACTCCGAGCTTGTACTTCTAGGGTCCGGGAGGCACCTTAATCTTCTTTGGTTGGACCTTAGCATGGGCCTTAACGTCTTGCTTACGATACAGCTTTGGCGTCGTCTCCACGGGAGTCAATGCGATGGCCTTCTGAAGCAGAATTTGAGGTGAAGTCATAGAGGGTTCTCAAGTAGGATATCCCTGAAAATGAGGGACGGCCCTAGTGTCATGATGTATTCATTTGAGGGCTTCTCAAGTGGGACGGATCTGAAAACATCATTAATCATGGCCACCTGGACCTTCGCGAAACCAGTCCATAGCTGAGCACCATGCACTAGCGTCCCTAGTAGTTATGGATACGCCATCCCCCACCCAACATCAACAGGAATGGAGCTAACAAACTTGACTCTGAGGATGCATGGCGTGGGCTCCTACATAACGATACATGATGAGCTAAGATATCCACCAGGTCTATTTATGTAGCATTTTAGAGAGGTACATTACCTAGATATCGTCGATCGGTAAGTGAGCATCGCTATGTTCAGAAATTAGCATGGACACGTAGCTACTCCAATGTTGAAGGGGACTGGGTACCGCAATAATGGGGGTGATTTGCGAGTGGTTGTGGATATCTCCCAGTTCTTCCCATGATCAATCTATCTCTCCTTGAAGTGAGGCAATTATTTTCTCTCGAAGTGAGACAGATAGCTCTTCCTCAAGTTGTGCACGAATCTCCTGTTTCATTTGTTCCTCGCATTGGGCCTTGTATTTCTTCCTACTCCTATATGCTTTGGAGTTATTTTAGAATCCGTGCCTCCAAGGTACGTAAACCCTAGGTCTTTCGTGCGACCTAGGTGCTCTTAGTTTTCTAGGGCAGTGGATAGTATATCCTTCTCCCTGTCTACTTCAAAGGAGTCTTAGGAAGATTCGGTAGTCAATGCTTACTACAAGAAACAATCATGTTATTTTAGACTCCATGAAGTTATAGACCTATAACAACTAGATAATTTAACATATCTTGCTAGGCGTTGGGACACTTCCTTGTTTGTGGGATTTTTGAAAGAAGAGACACTAGAAGATATGGTTGATGATCTCGCTCTTAACCAGTTTTGGGCGCACTCGTTTGTGATCCTGGCAAATGACGGGGAGGTCTCCGATCAGAATGTGACCTCATTCTGCATCCTTCATTGTGGGATTTTACCTACGTACTGAGTGGTGCTGAGTTTGTAGGGGTGAGTGTTTTGTGCCTAGAGAGCTTTGTGCATCGCACTTTGCTATTGAAATTCGATCATCGTGTTTATCTGCACAAAGGCGTCCCATATTTCCGGTGATAAGAAATGATGTCTCATGAAGGGCATGCGATCCTTAGTCACGTACTACATGACAAGCATGCTCTTGAAGGTCTTTAATGCTTTTCCTATTTCGAGGAGTGCTTGCCATCACACGAGTTCCTAGACTTCTTCTGGGATCTCGAACAAGTCTGAAATTTTCATCCATAAATTATTTTTCTGAACCTTTGTCAAAACTTTCTAGTTTACTACAGTGATGGGGACCCGTTCTCTTCCAATTATCCTGCAGGTAGTCCGTAATGTTGCCGTTGCTTTCTTTGGTTGTAGAGGGACCCCATCCGGAGAGACCACCATGATGGTAATTTGAACCTCTGGCCTTTTCGATACTCCTCTGCCACATTTAGTTACCGTGGTCTTAAGAGTATCAGACCCATTCAGCGATGTCGATGGCAACAATGATGTGTGATGTTATCTCTCTTACAAGAAAAAACTAATTATAATGAGTTATGAGCGTAAACAATATGAATCACAGAGGATCCCTGTTAAGAAATAAGAACATTCGGTGATGTATACTATTGCTACAAGGTCTCTTTGTACCACTCTAGTATGAAGCTAATGACCCATACTAGTGTCTCTTCCTCCTCATCATGTTGCGTGCTGGACTTGGTTGCTGTCTTAGGCCAAAATAACCTTTTGGACTACCCCGCAACCCAAAGGTTCTTTTACGCCTAAGATAGCAATGAAGTACAACATGCAAAATGACAAGAAGGAAGAGATAGTAGCCATAACTTATTTCATAGAATCTGACACTCTAGAATGTATGATTTGCTTCATACTGTTTGAAAGTCTCTTTCGCATATATTATTGCAACAAGGTCTTTTTGGAACACTAACATACTATTCCAAATAGATCTTGTAGCAATAACATAACCCTCACTTAATGTTGTCTCTAAGTACTACCACTCACTTAGAAACAAATAGTTCTAATAATTTATCTTTAAATTCATCCCCTAGCTATTTTTTTAATATTTTCACCACAACTTCTATCCTTATACACTGTCACAATTTGTTTCTCCCCCAACTAGGATGTACAGTGCTGTAATGTTCGTCTTATCAACTAATACTTTGACTCACAATGTTTCATACCTTTTTTACTAGACTAAGGAGAGCGTAGACCACTGGGGACCCAGAAGGATGACCGTGAGGACCACAACGCAACAGCTTTGGCAATGACAAGGGACAACCATCCACGGCTTCATCAGACCACACCGAGACCACTCCCAACAACCTTACCACTTTCAGCCTGACACAAGTTGACCCACCTTCCCTCCCACATCCATTTCCCCATTCCTTTTTAGGTTCCACGTCAAAAAGACATTAACAGATATGTACATTTGTAACACACATGAGTCAAAAAAGTAAGATTTGGGATCCATACCTTTGAGAGGAGAGGTGACGGGTAGGAGAGAACTCATGAACACATTGAACTTCGATTCCAACACGCATTAACAGATATAGACAGATCTATTACACATGAGGTAAAGAAGTGGGATTTGGGATTCATACCTTTAGGAGGAGAGGCGATAGGGAGGAGAGGCGGCATCAGGAAGGAGAGGTGGCATCGGGAGGAGAGGTGGCATCAGGAAGGAGAGGACAGAGATGTCGGGTTCTGTGGCGGTGACAGTGCCGGAGGTGGGGACGAGGAGACAGAGGGGTGCGTGGGCGAGGAGTAAGAGCGTAAAACTTAGTAGGGGCCCTATTTATAGAAGAACTCTCACAAATAGTTCTATTAAAGAATTGTTTGTGATATTACTATCATAGGTTGTTTCATAATAGAATCGTCTGTGATATGTAGCATATCATAGACGGTTCTATAATAGAACCATCTGTGATATGGTAGCATATCACAGACGGTTTTATTATGGAGCCATATGTGATGTGATTTATATCACAGATAGTTCTATTATGGAACCGTTTGTGATACGAATAATGCAAATGGTTTGTTCTACTAAACCGCCTGTGATTGTTTTTTCTCTATCTACAACAAATCCTATTTTTTAGCTAGCCTCAGGAAATACTAGCTATGCCCTATGAAAAATGCAGGCATATACATTAATTACTGAATCAATTACAATGAAATAATTCCTTAATTACATGCTAAATTTCTTATAATTACATTGCAATAATTTTGAAATATGTGTTTGCCGTGTGGGATCATTACATTTGGCTATTTCATTTTAAATAAAGCCCTTCATGATGATCGACACACATATAGCTTGCTTCATCACTTGGTTCTTCCTCAAGTCTGATGTTGTCTCTGATAGAGGCAACTCTTTAAATTAATAGTACTCTTTCTCATCCCTGATATTCTCAACTCTCACAATCTTTCTTTTTCCATGAAGAACTACGTGGCGCTTCTTATTTGCATGGTTAGTTACATAAAAAACTTGAACAACTTGCCTCACGAGTATGAATGGTTCATCTTTGTATCCTACACATTCGAAATCCATAGTAGTGACACCGTACTTATTGACCTTTACACCCTGTGAGAGTTGGATCCAACTGCACCGAAATGGAGGCATCTTAAAAATTACATAGTCAAACTACCAAATCTCCTCTACAAGCCCGTAGTATGGGCTTGGGCTAGCGGTACTAAAGTGCGATGAAATGCATCTATGCAAACACCTGAGTTCTGGACTATACTCTTTCTATCTTGATCTGTTGTATAAAATATGTACTCATTAATGTCGTATCCTTACCATATCACAATTGTAAATTTTAGTCCTTTTGTCAACCATTGCAGCGTTTCACTTGATGACCTCCCAGTGAATTACACCTTCAACCATTCATTGAACCAACGGTTCTGCTGTCTCGTGATCCAAACCTCTGACTGGCCTAGATTCTCTTGGCGTAGCATGTTCTTGTGCTCTTCAATATACGGGGACACTTCAGTCATGTGTTGCAAGACCACAAAATGGGTTTGAGAGTACATATCCAAATCAGGAGTTATTCCTTTCCTTTTGATGGTCCTAATACTCTCTAGCCTCCCCTCATGAGAAAATAGAGGTATATTTATTGGTTCGACCTGAGCCATGTAATCGATGCAAAACTTAATGATATCTTCGGTTGCATAACCTTCTATAATGCTACCCTCCGACCGAGATCAATTGCATATATAGGACTTGAGAATTTCCATGTACCTTTCGAATAGGTACATATGATGTAGAAACTCGGGGCCGCATATCTTTATCTCTTTCACAAGGTGAACAATGAGGAGGGCCATGATATCAAAAAATGACGGAGGAAAATACATCTTATGATGATATAGAGTCGTCACCACCTCGGTTTGCAAAGTATCTCGTCCATCAGAATCGATGACCTTCTGATCAATTGCGTTAAAAAATAACATAGCCTTATGATTGTCACTCAAACCTTTTATGACAAAATACTCCTAATTACAACAGAAAGCAATTGTGTCACTAGCACATGATAGTTATGAGTGTATCAAGCTAGGGAAAAGTACATCTGGCCTTTATCGGTCTCTATCGGTGCTAACTAGGTCCTGATTTCATAGCGACCAAGTCATGCCATGCGTTGACACCATCCTTTGTTTTGTCATGAATGTTCAGTAAGAGACCAATTAAGCTATCACATATATTTTTCTCTACATGCATGACATTGATGCAATTGTGAACTTCTATATGCTCCCAATAAGGCATGTTCCAAAATATTAACCTCTTCTTCCACATGTTATTTTAATGGATCCTCAACTTATGCCTCTTTCCAAGTACAACATCGATATCCTTGACTATATTGTAGACCTCTTTCTTATTAAAAGGCCTTGTTGCTGAGTCAACCTCTTTTTTTTTGTTAAATTATTTCTTCATCTTACGGTATGGGTGTTACCTTGGAAGGAATCTACGGTGACACATCTACACAGTTTTAAGCGAATTGTTCAAACACACACTCTCGGTATAATCTAAGTAGTGCAAGCAAATTTTGGCTCCTTTTGTACTCAGCCAAGGAGGAAGGTTGTGCATGTATACATTCATGGGTCAGGTGCTATGTCAGCTGCTCATGTACCGAAATGATTCATTCCATCTATACTCAACCCAAACATTATATTCCTCAGTTCCGCACCGAAGTTTATAAACATTCTATCGATGTTCCTCCACTGGGCAGAATCAGCAGCATGGCTTACCATTTCATCTTTCTTAGACTCCTCCGAGTGCCAATGCAACAATCTTGCATCCTTTTGGTTTGCAAATAAACGCTTCAAATGGGGAATTATAGGTAGATACCACAACATCTTAGCAGGAGGTCCTTCACCTCGATGCCCTTGTCATTATCGGAGTCATTTTTTACGCTTGTGTCAGGATGCTTTGCACACCGGACAAACTTGTAAGTTTGTATGCTCTTTACGGTAGATGATACAATCATTCAGACATGCATGTTTTCTTTATACTTCCATTCCCAATGGACAAAGAATCTTCTTGGCTTGGTAGGTGGTTCTCAGCAACATATTTCCTTTTGGAAGAATATTCACTAGAAGACATAAGAATACCATAAAACTCTTGTTGAATCAACTATTGCTTGCCTTCAATTTCAACAGTTCAAGTATGAATGACAATCTTGTGTATTGCAACTTGCAGCCCGAGAACAAAGGTTTCTCCGAGTCCTTCATCAAGGCTTTGTATTTACCAAACTCTCTCTTTCACTATAGTTCCCTTCTTCATCGTGTAGCTTCTGATCTAGATTGTCATCATGCAACCTGCCCTCATTGAAAGCACAATCCACAACCGACATATTGTTGTCTCTCTCAATGATGTTATAACTACCTGTCTGTATAATCTTCTCTTCATCGTGACTGGTCTAACATGTATACCCCTTTTTGAAACTTTCAAATAAAGTGAGCTTTGATCTGCGCTGAGTTAGTAAGTATCTTCAAATTATCACAATCAATATATGGACAATACATATATTCCATCCCCTTCTTCAACATATCCTACTCAGCCGCTCTTCTAAAAGGAGACACACTATTAATGTGCTCTTCACTTACACAATTCTCAACATACATTCAGTTTTGGTCCATTTATGCTATGCATGTAACAAATTAGTGTCAAATTGGATTATTAATGCTACTATAGCTAACCAGCCTAATACTTACATATAATTGTCATTCACCTTATAATAAATTGTCTATATCTAAATTAAATTGCTAGTCACGTACAATTCACAAAGCAATATATATTGAAGTAAACTAAGAGTAGTGACCCATTATTAAATTGGAGCAAACTACCAAGTAAGCTAGATCTAAACCTAGCTATCATCTATGTCTATTATAAGACATATAATTGGAAGCAAATACTAACATCTTATCACCAAGAATAAATCGATCTACAAGCGGTATGCTTGCACTAAACTTTCCAAAGCTGGCTGCCTCCTTTCATGTAGCGCAATAAAGACAGATCTGTCGAGACTCCGCTTGCTAGGCATTTAATAACGTGGTGTATCCCAGACACGTCCAACCATGAATTATCTGTGATAGATAATTATCATAGATGATTCTTATTAATAATTATCTGTGATATATAATTATCATAGATGATTTTTATTAATAACTGTATGTGATAATTAGTTATCACAGATGGTTCTACTTAATAAACGTTTGTGAACACACATCACAAATGGTTCTAAAGTAGAATCATCTATGATAAATATTACAGATGGTTCTAAATTCATTCTCATATACATAAATAAAATTCAGTAATACCTCTGGAGTAAATATGTATTACTTAATTATTTTTTTTCGATCAGTAATACCAAGACCGTTTACATATATAGAAGATAGTAAATACAACTTCAATTGCTTGATTTTACATATGGCCAAACAACGTAGTCAATCGCTTCTTACAAAAGGTAACACAAAAAGTAGAAACCTATCTACTTTGAAGTTTTTCTAGTGGCAGAGGTAGCATGTTGTCTCCTTCTTCAAAGCTTCCTAGGCGACATGGTCGACATCGGATGGTTTGGGATCATCAGTGAACGAAACCCAAAATGTGTCCACCCACTAATGTTCTCGTTCAAGTATCTCCTGAACACCCTCTGATTGAACAATCAAATCGAATTGAGCCCATATGCTCTCTTTCCTTTCTTGAGGGGTCTCGGTAAGGTTGACTTGGTCGCTCATCACCTCGAGTAAGCACTCCAAGATATGAGGACACGACCCCTATGGATACAACCATATTTGCTATGCTTGCTATTCTAATTACAAGAGCTCGTATACTTCACTTAAATTATTAGGTGAGCTCGTTTTTAGGAGTACCTTTATATTATATAAACTCTATGATGCTACCTAATGATGAAAATATATATTTGCATAGTTATATAAAGAGGATTGCATCAACACTACGAGTTCATGGTTGGGGTCCACCTAAAGGGAAACTAACCAATATATCAAGACTAAGTCGACGTCTTCTGTAACTCTTTCTCAAGGTCACCATGTTACTTTTAGACCAATTCAAGCAAAAGTTTAAGTGGGATACATTTTAGAATCTAGTTCGGCCTCTAGATCAATTTAGATTCAGCCTGAGAGGTCTGACGTCAAATGTGCATAATTCTCACATACGAAGTCCGTTTGAGGTGTGTGAGTACTTGATGGAAAGCTTACCTTATCCTCTTTCTAATGGATCTAGCCCTACCTCCAAATACATTTTGAGCATGCCGTAATCACCAAAAATATACTATATCACCTATTTAGGCCAAATTAGGCCTTGTAATGCTTGGGCCTAAGGGAAAAGTGCCCCTACCTCTTAGCCCATACTATTTGTGGCCATATTGTTCATATAAATAGTACAATAAATAGTACCACTCCCTTATTTCTTAGTTATGTGCAGCTTTCCCTCTCCTATTTAAGGAGGTCACACCCCCACTAGTTTCCTTTGATTTCGTTTATGTTTAGTTGGCCTTTGATACAAGTTGTATCTTTTACATGTGTCGACTAGACCACCTGGTCAATATTCTTACTTAGAATCCCATCTTATCAAAAATTCAGAACCATCATTTCAGATTGCTGGTTATCTTGTTCTTACGTGTTCTTCGGTTGCATGCAGGAATAGACTTTGGTGGTCAGGTAACCGCATTCTTGGCATGGTTGATAATGATTCGAAGTATGGTTTAGCGATTGCTTTGTATTCTGGTCATGACCGGTTAGAAGCCTACATCGTCAAAATTGTTCTCCTCCAAATTGAAGTTATCATCCTATCGAAAAATCGGGACTCCAACCCCTCATTAGGTGGTATCAAAGCTTCAATTGACTGGTAGGATTTCTTGTATCCCTAGTTAGTAGATTTGTTTTTATTTACTATAGTCCAGAAAAATTACCCTACAAAAAGAGTTATTTTCCGCTATCCAAACCTCATTGTGTTTTTCAATCTATTAATTTTGGTTTGCTAAATTGAATTTGTGTCCGTCTTAGTATTGTCTAGTTGCTGGTCATATTCTTGTCCCTATAAAAATCCCAAAAAAAAATTCTCACGTCAAAATCCATGAAGAACACCTTACATCATAGTTTCCAATTAGGCTGGATCAGCGGTTTTCTACCACATCCACCAAAAATGCCATAACTTTCATTTTCGAGATTCTTTTTGAGTGAAACTACTGCCATAATATCCATAACTTCCTTATCTAACAGCCCTAAAATTTCACTTCATTTAAAAAAGGCTGTTAAGAGATATCTGCAGTGAAAGTTGACCCAAATTTCTAGATTGAATTTACAACAGTATGCACTTGTGATTTTTGTGCAAATTTTTTGGTCGATTTCCAGAACTTGGCCCCAAAAGAAAATTTGTAGAAAACGTTGTCAGGAATCTAACTAAAAGTTACAAGCAAAATACCGACTTGCTATCTAGTGGACAGAAATCTTTAGTTTTCAGACTTGGGCCAATTCTTGTACCGACTAAAAGTTAATAATGATGATCAATCTTTTTAACTTGAGAGTGTCAAACCTCTCACTCCTCGTGCCAGTATGCTCATGCAACATTTCAACCATAAGGTGAACTATAAAACGGAGAAGATCTACAATGTGTTGGATCGGCTTAACGAGACCCTCACCACCATCAACAACAGAGTTAAGAACATTGAGCAACGTCCACCCCAAGCTAGTTGACGTGCTCTATTTTTTCCTCACTCTTCGACATATGAGGATGACGGTGTTGAAGAGAACAATTGCGGCGTGTATACTGAAGTTGAGGGCTCCGATGATCGCGACCACTGTCGACTCCAATAAAATCGACAAGGTACGAGCAAGTTAATAAGAGAGGAACGTGATGATGATGCATTAACTAAAGTCAAGTTTATAATTCCTCCATTTGTTGGAAGATATGATTCCGAAGCTTATCTTGATTGGGAATTATAATTAGATTAAAAATTTGCATGTTATAATTTTCCTCATAATAAAAGAGTTATGGCTGCTACTAGTGAATTCACTGATTTTGCTTTATTTTGGTGAAGGGAACAATGTAGACTACCACATATACCTAGAACTTAGAATGCTTTAAAATGAGTCATGAGATCTAGATTTGTTCATTCATATTATTCACGTGACTTGTTAAATAAATTGCAACGTTTAAAATAAGGTAGTAGAATTGTAACATCCCAAAAATACGAGATTATTGTATATGCGAAAATAATAAAAGCTTTTCTTTGTTATCTGTGTATTTCAAAATTTCGCATGTACTTGAGTCCTTGGTTTAGAATTCCTGGCAGCAAAATGCGATTAAGAAAAACAAAATCATAAAATCAAGAACCAAGGTTGAAAATCAAATCCGAGAATTCTCAATTTCCTTTATAGATCCTAAATTCAAATTTTTGAAAGCTAAAAATTTAAACATCAAGATTTATGTTGAAGTCAAAATTAAATATCAAAGTCTTTCCCCATATAATTATCTTAACCAAGAAATTGAATTGTGAAAATTCTCAAAAATTGTCAAAATTTCCTTTGCAATGCTGGCCCATTTTTCCTGGCCTCGGGCCCACTCGGCCCATCTGGCCCCTCCTCTTTCTTCCCCTCTCCCCTAGTCTCCTCATCCCTCTCCGTTTCCCCCTCCTCTCTATTTCTACAGCCGTTGCGGCCCACTCGGCTGTCTTCTCCTTTCTTCCTCCTCCCTCTGGCCTAGACTTGTAGGCCAGCTACGCCCGCGCTGCCATCTCAGAAGCAGTTGCCCCCGGTTTTGTCTTGGCACCCGTACGCCTAGCCACTGGCCTCTCTCCCCTGCTGTCCTCATCTACCACCGGTTTCAATGCTAACCCGGCCTAGTGCCACCCTCGCGCCGACCTCGCCCTTCTTCAATGCCACGCACCGCGTTGCTCCGTTGAGCCAGCCGCCCCATCTCTAGCCCGGTCTAGCTTTCAGTCGCTGCTACCGCGCACCGCGTTGCTCCGCCGAGCCAGCCGCCCCATCTCTAGCCCAGTCTAGCTTTCAGTCGCTGCTAGCCTACCCCGGCATTACTCCGCCTGTGCCTCTGCCCCTCGGCGCTAGCCCAACATTGGTCTACCCCTCTCCTCGTGAGCTCGCACTCTCCATCTCCGCTTAGCCTCGCCCCCGCGCGCACGCCACCTCCTGCCATCCGTGCACTTGAGCCACCCGCCTTCCCACAGTGCCGCTATTGATCGAGCAATTTATGAGCACCAACGACAACCTTCCATCCATGGCCTATAAAGAGGCCCAAGCTTCTCAGCGCCTCTCCAGGCCCCTCTTCCTCTCTTCCCTGTAAATAGAGCACCACCACCGTAGGTGAGACCCCCTTGCCCCACTCTTGCTCATGTCATGTTGCCCGGTTGCCTTTACCTCTCCCATGGAGTTTTGCGAAATTTTCCACAACAACCATCTCCTCCATTCTGGACATCGTTGTTGTGCTTGAGCCTCTCTCGCTCGTGGGAGAATCTTCTCGATATTCCGATGCACCCCCAACGGCCAGCTAACTTTCTTCCCGTCGGTGTTGCCCCATTTAGCCAGTCGTCCGTCGCCGCCACCGCCTCACCACCTCTTACTCACTCTTGACCTCCTGTCTCATTTTTCGCTCCCTCCTCCCTGGCCGTTGTTGTGCTTGAGCCTCCTCGCTCGGCCGCAGAAAGCGGTTTTGTTTTAGTCTCCGCCACCGGTGCCTCTCCGGGTTTTGATCACCATCACCATTGCTGGAGAAACCAGCCGCCCGGCGTGCCACCAAACTCCCCTGCCTTGCTCTATTCCTCCCCTCGGCCGAGCGCCTTTTCTTCCCTCCCCCTCCTGTTCTGGTCTGGCCCTCACTCCCTCTTCTTATGACAAGTGGGCCTCATTAGAAATGATATCTAGCTAAAGATGGTCACTTGCAATCTTCCATGCATGGCTAGTTTTTGAAATTTAAATCTAAAGATTATACCATGAGGCAATTAAATAAAGTATGTCTGATAAATAATTTTGGAAATAAGAATGTAATTATACTTATGCAAATTAAATGAAAATTTATCTTTGTAAAGATTTACTAAAGCAAGATCGCACATGGCTATTTTTCAATCAGCGAGTAATTAACACAGTCTTACGAACTGATAATGTTAAAGTTTAATGGGTGATGCTAATCGAAGGATATTGTAAACTAAAGTGAACTGTGGGACTAATCCTAAATACTCGTCAAGCAAGAAGTCGCTAGACAACTACTCGGGAATTAAGTAAAACTAGAAGCTAAAAGTACATGTCGTCCTAGAACTAAAAGTTGAAGCCTTATAAAGATATTTTCAATATTCTTGATCTCCACTCCGAAAATCTAAAACCAAAACCAAAACCTACCAAGATAATTTACATAACATCTATCATATCTTTACCCCTAGGTCTATATCCGCCAAGGAAAATCGAATTTATCATATTCAATTACATTTTAACGCATAAAAGAATGTTAAACCCTGAATGATTGTGGTAAAACCCTCAGTATATATATTTGTAAAGGATTTAGTCATCTCTAAAAACATGAAGACTCTCTTTTAGTTCATGCTTAAATGATTGTGGTAAAACTCTCAGTATATATATTTGTAAAATACAAAGCTTCAAATTAAAGATTTCTCTGTTCTGGAATAAGAAATCCCCATGCCTAACTAAGGAATCGTTAATCTTTATCCAACCTCTAAATTAGTTGACCTCAGGAGTGATTGTACGCCCTTAACAAGTATCCTAAAATCACATCTTGCAAGAGAATCGTGAAATAATAATTCTTATGCAAGTAGCACCCATAAAACTAAAGAAGTTTGCTAATACGTAACCTCACCTCGATAAGTAATCATCCAACCGTCACCTCAGCATTTAACCGTTGAGAATAATTGATAACCCGAATCTCTCTAAGCTATCCGTAAGTCCTACCTAACCCGTGGAACTTCCTTGATAAATGTAAATCCATAAAAAGAAGTTATAAATTAAAAGATCGAGCCTTAGCATTCCCCGATCGACTAAGTTTGACCACCTTCCCTTTTCCTAACAAAAGGTTCCTATGGTTACTACTCTACTCTTGATTCCCCCTTATCTTAAAATGTTCCCTCACAGTAAAGCTACCTAGTCATCTCCTTCCTTTGACTCAATTTCATTTGGTTCGGTGCCTACTTTGCACTAACTCCAACCCCCTCTCTACTCTCGAACTATAACAACATTAAACAAGCTCAATTAATCTGAACTAGACTCTTGCTACTATTTGGATTTATTTGGTCTTTTGTTCATTGTCGTATATTAGAAGGTGCAAATCTGGGAAGGCGACAAGCTCCAGCAGGATCAAAGTGCAAGTGGAGAAAAAGCCCAAGGATCCAATACAACTGACTGATTAAGCCGGCTTTAAGCTATATCAAGGCCGTGATAAACAAGCAAGGCAAGTCATCACTTTGATCATATTGATACTACATGTTACAAAAATTATGTTCTTTCAAATTATCAAAGTGCATGCTTAATTTGTTATGCAAACTTATGTCAAAAAATATGGTAGTTACTTGCCTACATAATATTATAAATACTACTATGACATTCCTCACCGCTTGATTTAGCTGCCCTTGTCACCCTAGATAATAAAAATAATGTTACTAGACATGTCATACGTAATGCCGAGCAAGTCTAGTTAAGTCCAGAACATTAAATTGCCCTGTTCATTATTCTTCAAACATGCAAATTTATTTCTGGGTAGTCATTGGACGTAAATGACTGATAATTTGGTACAGCTTATCTTATACTCCTCAAAACCCTAAAAACTTGCTTTACCTGTCTGGGCAGTTGGTTAGAGAGGTTGGTGTGGATGTAGCACGAGAACTTGTGGTTTGCGGTATGCACCGCCTAGATAAATTAAGGACTTAATCTCGTATTGACCTCTTCATGTAAAACAGTACAAACCACAAGCCAGCAAAGTGTAGGCTTGGTTGAATAATTTACTAGACCTCCGAAGTCATCTCATAGGTAGGGGAAAGGAGGGAACTTGCAGGAGGATAGTGAAGATTCGGCCTGAATGGGACACCAAGTGGAGGGTGATGTTTGCTAGATAGGGTGGCGTTGCGGAGAGTGGAGTCTGGATTGCACCAGTTTCTATGATGGGACATCCCGCATAACCTAGGGGACCTACACATGTGGGAGTAGCCCTTAGGGGTGAGATACTAGGGGGTGAGGTATTGTAAAGGCCTCATGACGATCTCTCGATCTACGTGACTAAGGAATCATGTAGGCCTATCGGGCTGATTGTCTCTTGTGGATAAAGATATATAAACTCTGCAGAGTCTAAACTATTTGAATAGCCGGGCCCCCAGTCAAGGGCGGACATGGGAACTTCATCGAGTTAGTTCTATTTTAAAAACCTTTTCGGGTGGGATAAAAATCTATCAGAGGGAAGTTCTTTGACTTTAACTTTTTCTAGAGGGATGTACTTCGGTGGTGATAAAAAACTAGTATTGATGGAGGTAACCATGCACTGTAAAAGGTGGATGTAACCTGCACTACTATTAATATTGCATTCTCATAATCACTTTATAAAATCTGTTTTGGTTGAAACTGCTAAATCTCAAGAGATTTCCTCTTTATTGCACCTTGAAAGTAATGCTTTAGCAACTAAAAGAACCACAAGCTTTCCCTTCACATCCCTGCATGTATTATTATTGCATTCTGTGTGGTGGCTTGTTGAGTATAATTGTACTCACTCTTACTTAATTACTACCATCCAGTTAGTCAGGAAAAAGGAGAGAAGGCCCTGCAATGCTTCAAAAAGGGTTGATAGATCTGGTATCCAAGAAGGCCAAGAACTAGGTCACGAAACCCCAGTTGGCTGCCTGTGGGTAAGTCCTGAGGGACCCATCTGTGTGAAGTTTCCGCTGTTGCATTATTTGTTTTCGGCTCAATCGGCCCATGTGTAAGTTACTACTGTATAAACTGCGCTTCCGCATAATATGATTTTGATATACAGTGATATATCTGTGAGTACTATCTACTGATCCAGAGAATAGTGCAGAGGAATCACAGAGGATCTGGGTTGCTAACCCAGGGTCCGACAAGAACCGTAAAGGAATACTATCATGAATTGAAAACTCATTTGTTACGTTGTAGTTTAAAGGAACATGATGAAGCTACAGAGAATAGATTCTTAAGTGGGCTTAATCAAGACATTCCAAACTTTCTTATTCATAAAGAATATAATTCTCTCTCTAATTTGTTTATACTTGCTTGTAGGGTTGAAAGTCAGATTGAGAAAAGATTGAGAATACGTGATGATTGGAAACATAAGAATAAACCAGTATTTGTGCCTTTTTCTCTGGCTAACAATTTGCAGAAAGTTGAGAACTATGCTAAAGAAAAGAGAGAAATTGACATTGAAGAGAAAGAGTTAAATGTTCAACAACGGGTGCTATTGAAAGCAAAAGATGAGGAGATAACCACGGTTGGAGATGAAGTACTTGCTGCCCCATTGCTTCATCATAATGATTTGGTATCTACAACACCTACATCAACTGAGGAGATCAATAAAGGTAATAACTATGGTGCTGAATTTAAATGTGAAAAGGTGAGAAATTTTGAGAATTCATGTGTTCAATTGGAAATTTCATATTCTAAAATTTCTTTGCTCAATTTACATAATGTGGAATTGATTACTCGTAAGGAAGTTCTTACTAGAACATCTCCTGATGATTCTTTATACTATATCATGTTCGATGATCCTAGAGAACTATCTAGTGTGATTGAGAACCTTGCTGAAATTTCATGTTTAAAATCACTAGCTAGTACTTACACCCACACATATAAGTTAAATTTGATTGGAGATTATGGTGTAGACAACCAATTTCTTGTATATCGAATATGCATAACTTATGATCACATGGATGAATTAAGCTTATCATTTTGAACAACAATTCTTGTGTACTGAATCTTGTTCATTATGAGAGAAAAATAAAATTTAATGGTCATTCAATGCCTATATATTTATCTCTTATTGAACCATCTTGCATTGACGATATGAATAATTTAGTTGATGTATGGAAGAACTTACAAATCTTTTCACCCTTAATAGATTAATTTGCTATTGCTCAATTGAAATATGATTATATGGATAAACTTTGTTTGATTCCAAAAGTGGTAGCTTTGCCCATATGTGCCACCCCTGTAAGTTTATAACTTCAAATATTTGAATTGCATAAATGCTTCGCTTATATTTGCAAAACAAGTTGCAATAATTAATGTGTAAGAAATTTTGATTTGCTCGTTAACATATATGATTACTCTTGGGTTAATAATAAATGAGCTTTATAATATTAATTGTGTAATAACAAAGAACTGTTAAAACTAATGACATATACATATACCATGCATATATCTTGGCTTCTGTGTTACTCTATTTTCTGCATATCAAAAACCGAGGATGGCTTTATTTTCAAGAAAGAGAGGATGATGAGGACATGACCCCTATGGATACAACCTATTTACTATGCTTGCTATTCCAATTACAAAAGCTCATACACTTCACTTAAATTATTAGATGAGCTCATTTTTAGGAGTGCCTTTATATTATATGAACTCTATGATGCTACCTAATGATAATATATATATATATATACATATATACATATATATATGCACAGTTATACAAAGAGAATCGCATCAACACTACGAGTTCGTAGTTGGGGTCCACCTAAAGGGAAGTCAATCAGTATATCAAGACCAAGTCGATATCTTCTTCAACTCTTTCTCAAGGTCACCATGTTATTTTTAGACCAATTCAAGTAAGACTTCAAGTGGGATATGTTTTGGAATCCAATTCGGAATCAGCCTGAGAGGTTTGACTTCAAATGTGCATAACTCTCACACATGAAGTCCGTTTGAGGTATGTGAGTACTTGATGGAAAGTTTACCTTGTACTCTTTCCAATAGATCTAACCCCACCTCTAAATTCATTTTGAGCTTGCCGCAATCACCAAAAAAATGCTACATCACCTGTTTGGGTCAAATTAGGCCTTGTAATACTTGGGCCTAAGGGAAAGGTGATGAGGCGATGGGGGTCCCGATCTTTTGATAGGATGATAACTTCGATTTGGAGGAGAACGACTTTGACGATGTGGCTACTAGCTGGTCATGACCAAAACACCAAGCAATCGCTAAACCACACTCCGAGTCATTATCAACTGTGCCAAGAACGCGGTTGACGTGACCACGAAGGTCTATTCCTGCATGTAATTGAAGAATACGCAAGAATAAGATAACAAGCAATCTCAAATTGCAAATAGGATTGCAATACTCAATATGGTGGGATTCCGAATAAGGATCTTAACAGGTGGTCGTCTAATACAACTGAAAATACAAGTTGCAGTGAAGACAAACTAAACATAAACGAAATCCAAGAAACTAGAGGGGTGCGGCCTCCTTAAATAGGGGAGTGGAAGCCACACAAAACTAAAAAACAAGGAGGTGGTACTATTTTACTGTTCACATGAATAGTAGTCGGCCATAAATAGTGGGGGTAGCACCTTCTTCTTTGGCCTCATGGACCTCAAACGGCCTCCGTATGTGAAAGTTATGCTCGTTTGAAGTTGGACCTGTCAGGCTAAATCTGAATTGATCTGAAGGTCGAATTGGATTCCAAAACGTGTCCCACTTGAACTCTAGCTTGAATTGGTCTAAAAGTGATGTGGCGACCATAAGAAAGAGTTGGGAGAGACGTCAACATGGTCTTGATATGTTGGTTAGCTTCCCTTTTGGTAGACCCCAACTAAGAGTTTGTAATGTTGATGCACTTCTCCTTGTATAGCTGTGTAAATATGCATTTTTATCATTAGGTAGCATCATATAGTTCATATAATATAAAGACACTTCTAAAAACATGCTCACCTGATAATTTAAGTGATGCGTAGGAAGTCTTGTAATTAGAACAACAAGTATTGTTAATATGGTTGTATCCACCGGGGCCATGTCCTCATCATCCTCTCCTTCTTGAAAACAAAGCCGTCCTCGACTTTTGATACACTAAAAATAGGGTAACAAAGAAGCTAAGGCGTATACATGGTATATGTATATGTTATCCGTAACGGGGCCATGTTCTTCGTTGTTGCATAATTAATATTATAAAACAGCAGCGATTATAAAAGCTCATTGTATTCGTAACCCGGAAGCTAATGAACAAATCAAAATTTCTCACATAGTAATTATTACAACTTGTTTTGCAAATGTAAGTGATACATTTATACAATTCAAATCTCTGAGGTTGTAAACTTGCATCGGTAGCACATATGGGCAAAGCTACAACTTTTGGATTCAAACAAAGTTCATCCAAGTAATTAGATTTCAATCGAGCGATAGCTCATTCATCTAGCAAGAGTGAGAAGATTTGTAAGTTTTTCCTTCAATCAACTTCATTATTCAGATTGTTAATACTAGATAGTTCAATAAGAAATAAACACATAAGATTTGAATTGTCACTAATTTTTATTTTTCTCTCATAATGAATAAGATTCAACACACCTGTAATAGTCCAGCTGTTTATTTCAAAATATTTGATTTAATTTAAAATAAAACATTTACTTTGGTTTGTTAAGTTTTTAAAAAAATTTAATTGCCTGATTTTCTGCTTAAAAAAGGTTATTTTTATGAAAAGTAATTTAAGTAAAAAAATAAAAATAAAATAAATAATAAATAAGTTAGTTTAAAATAAAAATCAAAGTTATTTGGTTTCTTGAAATTTTAAAATTTTCGCTAACATAATTTTCTGCTAAAGAAAAGAGCATTTTTGTTAAACAAAAAATATTTTATAAATAAAAATATCTAAATTTTAGTTGAAAATATTTTTATAAGTTCAAAATAGCTTTAGATACTTCTATGAATTTTTTAAGATTTTTAAGCTTTATTTGTTATTTATTGTATTATTTTAATACTAGAAAAGAAAAATATTTTTAAAAATTAAAATAAGCATCAATTAATTTTGAAAATATATGTTTTGGTCTTTTCAGGTTCCAAGGATCTTTAAAAAAGTTTTGGAATTTTTGAATTTTCTTTTTCTTTTTCTCTTTTCTCTCTCCTCCTTTTTCCTTTCTTTTCCAAGCCAGTGAACGTTGCGTGCAGTTCACGAGTAGACCGCCATTGAAGTTTCTTGAAGCTTTCTTTAAATTCTCATAACTTTTGATTTTCTCAACCGTTTTCTGTGAAATCAATTGCATTCTCTTCCCCTCAATAAGCTCCTTCATTCTCCACCGTTTCCCCTCTCATTCATAAGCCGTTTCACGAGAAATTAACCCATACTATTCAAAGATATGGTCCTTTGATCTCCCTCCTCGGACCTCCTTAGCCCCTATAAAAGGGAGCACCGTGAACCCCTCCTCATCCTCACTCAACCCCGAAAGTCTCAAGTCTCCACTCCCTCTCTGTTGGTCGCAATCGAAGTTCTTGTTTTGCCGTTCAAACGTGTTCTTCGGCTTATTGCGTCACCTACAGTGGAGCCCCGCCACTTTTGACCACACCGTTGGCTTCGCCTCATCGCATTCTACGCGGTGCTCATCTCACCTTCACTGGAACTTCGTCGAAGCATCATTGCCACCGTGGGCCAAATCGGGTCCCCGTTCCTCGCGTCGCCACCGGCCGACCGTGCATGACCCAACCAAAACCAAGGTGAGTATCACGTTCTCCATACTCTACTCTTCGTTTCGCCGTAACTCTCGCATGTTAACTCCTCTCCGTTTACCCGGAATGCCAGTGTCAGCCCGTCGGCTGCTTAACGTCTTGTCCACATGTTTCGCTAGTCCGTTGGCCAAGCCGTCTACGCTATTGAGTTCGTCTCAACGTGTTCTACACCGTGCTCCTCTTCGTTTACCCAAAAACCTTTCACAAATTTTCGTACTCGACACCTAGCCATGGCCGTAAATTGCACTTCGCGTCCCCGCCTACCGGGAATGCTTTCAACAATCCATTCATGTCAAAACGTGCCAAACCATCCCAGGTAGTTACCCTCCAGACGGTTTTGGATTCGCCTCACCGAGCATGAAGATATTGAGTTTTTCATTTTTGGTACCGTCGTCGTTCAAACGATGATTGCGTCACCTCCGGTGAGTTTTCGGCTTAGCCGATATTTTTTCTAGCCTTGCCTCGCCACGTTATAGGCCGTGCTCACCTTACTTCTTCATGTTGTGTGCCCAAAAATTATTCTTCTCTCCACACTCTATGCCGTTGTCGTTGTTCGCGTCGTCACCGTACACCGTTTGACGTGCCGTCACTTCCTACATATGTCTTGGGTCTCTAGCAACCCATTTTGCTAGTTGGCTTCACCTCCCGTATCTTTTTCACCGGTGCCACGACCAAAAACAGCTCTATGTTAGTTTTGCGCAGGCATATTCCTGATTTTTCTTTTTTCAAAATTTTATGATCTGCCAGTTTTCCAATCGCTCGTTCTCCTTCGTCCGAAATCCAAATCCAATGATTCAAGTTTCTAAATTAATCTAAATTCATAATCTATCTTCCAGTATATATTTTATAAATTTTAGATTTTTGTTAGACCGCCCTTGGATAAGCCTTCTCACCGTTGGAATGTTGTCGCCATCGCCGCCCGAGTTGTGCCACCACTTCACCTCGCCGCCGACCACCTTCCAATCACTTCCGGTATTGCACGAGAACCAATGCACTCCTCGCAATCCCCTCTCTCTTTTCTTCACCTCGCCACTCCTCCGCCAAGCAATCCCGCCGCTGGAGTGTCTCTTTCGCCGACACCGACGCCACCACCGCCAAATCTTCGACGGGACCGCGCGCACCTCCTTCACCCTTTTTCCCGAGCCAGAGCATGACCGGAGTACCCTGCCATCGGTAACCTTCCTCAGGCCTGCGCGAACCTTCGACGCCCCTTCTCCGAGCAAGCCGTCGTTGGAGAGTCTCCGCCGTCGATAATCATGTCCCGCCTCCGCTACACCCTCGCTGCCAGCCAACTCTGTGCAGCCCGAACCTTGCGCCAAGGTAAAATAGGGCCCATACTCTTCTCCCTCTTTTGTATCTCCCCGGTCTTCACCCCCGTTGGATCACTCGGATCTCGTCACGTGAAGCCGTCCGACTTCTCCCAGTCATCTGATTCTTAAGACTCCGCTATCCGGAGGCTCTTTAGACTCGTTGTTCGGAGGCTTTTTAGACTCCGACTGCTCGGAGCCTTCGACTTCGACTTTCGGAGACTCCAATTTTGACTTTGACCTTTGGAGACTTCGACTCCAGCCTTCGACCTTCGATCTCGGAGCCTTCAACTTTGATCTCCGTCTTCGAACCGACCATGGTTGTTGGACCGTTTTAACCTCCGCACTCTCCGATCTCTCTGAACCCTCCGATCCCTTCGACCACTCGAAGTCGTCCGATCTCTCCAAGCCGTCCGATTCTTTCGACCACTCTGTATAAACTCCAATCCTTTCGACCACAATTATTTTTCCGACTATGGCTGCTCATGACCACAGTCGCTCCCAACCACTGTCACTCTTCGCTCTAAGTCTCCGAGTACCTTCGCTCTCCACCATTGTCACTTTTGACCATTATCGTTCATTGTTGTCCCGACCATACAGAACTCCTTCTACGACCACTCGACTCCGACTATCCATTGTTCTCGACTGCTATAGTGTTCTTCAATCACTGTACAATTCCGACCAGGTCTTCGACCGAATCTTCGACTTCGACTGCACCTGTACTTGGAGTCTTTGTCTTGAGACTTCCGCATCTTCAACTGTTGATTCGACTATGGTTTTGACCATGTCTTCGACTACGCCTTTGACCATGGCTTTGACTATACACAATTATTGTAGCTTCCAACCACTTTTTCTTCACAAAGAAAAGAATTCTAATAATTCTTTTTATTCATTTCTTTGGAATTCAAACTACCAGAAGTTGTTTACCTTCGCCCTAACTCCATTTGGACCCGTTCAAATTCCTAAATTCATATTCCCCATTCAAATTCCTAAATTCATATTCCATCTCCCAGCATATATTTTATAATTTCTGGATTTTATTTGAGTTTAGTTTGTAGACTATGACTATTCTGGAGAGTATAACTTCGACGAACCTCAGCAAACTTCGAAGGAAGGCAAGTTACACCTTTGATCGTGTTACTCTCAGTATTGTAACGTATTTATGTTGTTTTTAAAATTATTATGCATGCATACATTTATTCAAATCTAGTTTAAACTCGATTTAAATTCTAGTTATACCCAAATCCTTTGTATATGGCCAAATTTGA
This sequence comes from Melocanna baccifera, assembly GCA_036346265.1. Classification (NCBI taxonomy): domain Eukaryota; kingdom Viridiplantae; phylum Streptophyta; class Magnoliopsida; order Poales; family Poaceae; genus Melocanna; species Melocanna baccifera. The sequence continues at coordinate 6,077,896 of CM070688.1, read as the reverse complement.
TATTGAACTTTCTTATGCCTTGTCATCATAGATCAAAACCTAGTTAGTACAATAGTATTAACTAAAAATTTTATAGAATTACTTAGTCATGCTTAAAATGATTTAAGTGGGAATATTTGTTTTTCTTCAAAACGATGATTTTCTAGAAAGCTATTCTTGACTTCGGTGAGTCAAGAAGGTATATGATTGTTTCAAAGGAAAATATAAAAACTTGATTTGGACCTAGGCTAATAGTTAGGTGGTGGGTGCTGACATGCATTGTTGTTCGTTGACACAATGTTAATTGTCATGTACAAGGGGTATGTGGATTGAGCCTAAGTCAAGTTAAGAACCGGTTTGTGAGCTACTATTGCAAAGCCATATCGTACTACCACAACACTGGTATGGGACAGTCCTGGTTGACTAATTTGTGAGGTCCCAACTTTGGTCTCACTATATGTTGAATGTGAGCGTGGCGTAGACCATGAGAAGTCTCACACGGCATAAGAGGGGGCTCTAACTTGTGGATTCAAGTTGTGGTGAAAGCTTAGTGGCGGCGTGACCAGGTTGAAGGCTTAGCACTGTAAAGGCCTTGTTATGATTTTCTCAGTCGCACGCCTACGAAAGCGTGTAATGGCCGACAATATGAGATAATCATGTCTTGTGGATAAAGCTGTACAATCTCTGTAGAGTGTATAATCTATCCCGGATAGCCGTGCCCACGGTTATGGGCATGCTGATAAAGTTTTTCGTGGATTAGACTTTGTTTTCAAAATGGTTTCTGAAAAGAGGCCTATGGATGGATGGAATCCATAGATATGAAAAAGTATATAGATGGATGGAATCCATAGATATGAAAAAGTATATGGATGGATGGAATCCGTATTAGATCTTTTGAAAAAGATGAACCAGGTGGGCTACTTGTGAATAGGTTAGTGTTTGGTCGGAGCCTGCACTAACGATATTATTTTGTTAAACTGCTGTTTCTATCTATTGTATCAAATTCAGCTTTTGAATCTATTTACTGTATTACTTTAATTCTACTTTTACGCACAAATAACCTATTATACCTTTCATTGTCAACCCTTATGCATGCATTAACTCTGTTAAACCTCCTGGTGTAACTTATGGAGTACTTTATGTACTCATGTTGCTTCATTCACTATTTTCAGAGGACTTCATCAACTTCGGTGAGAATATCGACGAGTAGGCCACATCTTATAGTCATTCGCCTATTGGTAGGTGGGATGGGCTACTGCTTTATGGTTCTTCTTCTGCTACTTATATTTATTTTTGGTTTACGAACCATTGATGTAATCTTTGGCCATCAAGCCCATATTTAGTTAATAAATAAATATCATTGTGCATGATATGAATCTTTGTTATCTATTGTGTGCACTAGCTTGATCCTAGACTAGTGCGATTTACATAGAGGATCCAGGAGTCGTTGCTCCGGGGTCCGACAACACCAGAATTGTTATTCAAAATAACAAGTTTCAATTCATCCATGTGATCACAAGTTATGCATATTCGATATATATGAAATTGATTGTCGACACCATAATCTCCAATTAAATTGAACTTATATGTGTAGGCATGAGTACTTGCTAATGATTTTAAACATAAAATTTCAGCAAGATTCTTAATCACACTAGATAGTTCTCTAGGATTATCGAACATGACATAGTATAAAGAATCTTCAGGAGATATTCTAGTAAGAACTTTCTTATGAGTAATCAATTCCACATTATGTAAATTGAGAAAAGAAATTTCAGAATGTGGAAACTTTAGTTGAACACACGAATTTTCACAATTACTCACCTTTTTATATTTAAATTCATCATCATAGTTACCTTTATCGATCTCTTCAGTTGATGTAGGTGTTGTAGGTATCAAATCTTTATGATGAGCAAGCAGACAGCAAGTACTTCATCTTCAACCATGATTATCTCCTCACCTTTTGCTTTCAATTGCACCCATTGTTGAACATTCAACTCCTTGTCTTCAATGTGAACTCTCTTCTCTTCAGCATGGTTCTCAACTTCCTGCAAGTTGTTAGTCACAAAAAAAGGTACAAACAAGGGTTTGTTCTCATGTTTCTTGTCATTGAGCATTCTCAATTTCTCTTCAATCTGATTTTCAACCTTACAAGCAAGTATAAACAAATGAGTGAGAGAATTATATTATTTGTGAATAAGAATGTCCTGAATTTCTTTATTAAGCCCACTTCAGAATCTATTCTCTATAGCTTCAGCATGTTCTTTTAAACCATAACGCAACGAAGGAGTCCTCAATTCATGATAGTATTCCCTTACAGTTTTACTTTGTTGCTTTAAACGTTGCAAACTAGTTAGCAAATAATCAACATGATATTTAGGAATAAAATCATCTCAGAAAAGTCTTTTCAATGCATTCCAAGTTTGTGGTACTTTCCCATATTTACCAAGAGACTTCCACCAAAGTATTGCATCATCAATAAAAATACTAGTGGAAGCTCTAATCTTTTGCCTATCAGACTAATTATAATATTCAAATTCTTTGTCTAATGCTATCTCCTAGTCAATATAGGCATCAGGATCAAATTTACCCGCAAATGATGGGAAAATATACTTAACATTAGTTACTGTATCATCATCGCGTACCTCTCTTTGTAACCTACACATATCTCGTTGATTTTGCGGGAGTCTACAACGATCGGAGTAATCAACTTTAGTGTGGTTGATGTTGTTGTTCTCTTCGATATCATCATCCTCGTTCGACGAAGATTTTGGAGGAAATAGCGCACGTCAAGTAGCTGGAGGTGAATATTTATCCAGAATCTCAACTCTGTTGTTGATGGTGGAGAGGGTCTTATTAAACCGATCCAACAAGTTGTTGGTCTCACAAAAATTCCTACTATGTGATCTTGAACCTATCATGGTTAGTAGAAAATAAGAAAATACATGATAATTATGTAAGTCCTTATAAACTACTAGGAGGTGGAGCTTGACAAGTCACATATATCTCAAACTTTTACCAAGCTCTTACTAATACAAAACAGGTGGTGTAACCGGTGGCTGATTCATGATAACTTGACTCAATTGATGTGTATAGCGATTGTAAGAGTCGGTTCGACGTGATCTACTCGGTTAGTAAAAGGTATAGCTTGGAATGCTAGATATGTAGCAATGGAAAACAATCAGTTAATTTCAGAAATTGCACATAATTGAATTATAGTTCGTATCTAGCATTTAGCCTATGTTGCTGATCAAACAAGGATAGGAGAAGGTCAAAACAAGTGTGTAATAATGTATAGAAGTGATGAACACAAGAAAATTCAATAGAATGCAATCTAGAATTGAAAAGCATTAGGATTGACCCGAATATGAGAATGGCAAATTTCTGTCCACTAGACAAGACGTCGGTATTTTGGCCATAACTTTTTATCAGTTGCCTATTTTTTGATGATTATTTTTTTCCTTGTTTCCAGATGGCTTTTTCTACAACTTTTCTTTTGAGGCCATATTATAGAAACTGACAGATAAAATTGCAGAAAAATCACAAATGCAGACTGTTACAGATTCAATCCAGAAATTTGGGTCAACTTGGACCGCAGATATCTTTTAACTGCCTTGATGGAATGAAGCGAAATGGAAGTTATGGAGCTAATGGCGGTGGTTTCGCTCAAAATGGATACCGGAAATAAAAGTTAGGACATTTTTAGTGGACATGGCACGAAAGCCGCTGATCTGGCCGGAAATTCAAATTATGGTGTGGGGTGTTCTTGATGGATTTTGATATGGAGATTTTTTTTGTTTGGATTTTTATGGGAACAAGAATATGACCAGAAACTAGACAATGCTAAGATGGACGTAAACTCAATTTAGCAAACCAAAACTAACAGATTGAAAAGCACAATGGAGTTTGGACAGCGGAAATAAACTCTTTTTGTAGGGCAATTTTTCTGGACTATAGGACATAAAAATCAATCTACTAACAAGGGATACAAGAAATCCTACCGATCAACTGAAGCTCTGATACCACCTGATGAGACGACGGGGGTCCCGATCTTCCGATAAGATGATAATTTTGATTTGGAAGAGAACGACTTTGATGATGCGGCTACTAACCGGTCACGACCAGAACACCAAGCAATTGCTAAACCATACTCCAAGTCGTTATTAACCGTGCCAAGAACGCGGTTGACCTGACCATGAAGGTCTATTCCTGCATGCAATCGAAAAACACGCAAGAACAAGATAACAAGCAATCTCAAATTGCAAATAGAATTGAAATACTCAACATGATGGGATTCCGAATAAGGATCTTAATAGGTGGTCATCTGACACAACTAAAGATACAAGTTACAACAAAAGCAAACTAAACATAAATGAAATCCAAGAAAACTAGAGGGGTCTGGCCTCCTTAAATAGAAGAGTGGAAGCCACACAAAACTAAAAAAATAAGGGGGGTGATACTATTTTACTGTTCATGTGAATAGTAGTTAGTTATAAATAGTGGGGTAGCACATTCCTCTTTGGCCCATGCATTATAAGGCCCGATTTGGCCCAAACAGGTGGTATAGTAACTTATTTTAACGATTGCGGACTATACAGAAGGTATTTGCTGGCAAGGCTAGATCCGTTGGAAAGAGGACGAGAAAAACTTTCCATCAAGTACTCATGGACCTCAAACGGACTTCGTATGTAAAAGTTATGCTTATTTGAAGTTGGACCTGTTAGGCTGAATCCGAATTGATCTGGAGGCCGAATTGGATTCCAAAACGTGTCCCACTTGAACTTTGACTTGAATTGGTCCAAAAGTGATGTGGTGACCATAATAAAGAGTTGGAGGAGACGTCAACATTGTATTGATATGTTGGTTGGCTTCCCTTTTGGTAGACCCCAACTACAAGCTCGTAGTGTTGATGCAATCATCCTTGTATAGCTGCGTAAATATGATTCATCATTAGGTAGCATCATATAGTTCATATGATATAAAGGCACTTCTAAAAACAAGCTCACCTGATAATTTAAGTGATGCATAGGAACTGTTGTAATTAGAACAACAAGCATTGCTAATATGGTTGTATCCACTGGGGCCATGTCCTCATCAAAAGGTGCCCCCACCTCTTGGCTCATACTATTCATGGCCATACTGTTCATGTGAAGAGTACAATGAATAGTATCATCCCCTTATTTCTAAGTTACGTATAGCTTCTCCTCAGGATTTCATTTATGTTTAGTTGGCTTTTATTGCAACTTGTATCTTCTACAAGTGTCGACTAGACCATCCAGTCAAGATCCTTATTCGGAATCCCATCTTATCAAAAAAATTCATAAGTATTTGCAATTTTAGATTGCTTGTTATCTTATTCTTGTGTGTTCTTCGGTTACATGCAAGAATAGACCTTCGTGGTTTGGTTAACCATGTTCTTGACATAGTTGATAACTACTTATAGTGTGGTTTAGCAATTACTTAGTGTTCTAGTCGTGACTGGTTAGAAGCCTATATCGTCAAAGTTGTTCTCCTCCAAATCGAAGTTATCATCAATTGGAAGATTGGGACCCCATCCCCTCATCGGCAAGGGTCCTAGAGACATGCGATGTCATTGTGGAGGACCACAGCAATGGCAAGGTTAGTTTGCCAAAAGCGGGAGTCAAACCTAAAGACGCGATGGAGGAGAATATCAAGACGGTGGAAGATGGTCTTCAATTTCTTTGGTAAATCCTCGGACATAGGAGGGAGGACACTGTTGGCACAGTGTCCTTCCGCAGCATCCGCCAGCATACAGCCAACGAGGTGCTCATCTAGGATGGCCAAGTTGGCCATCAATGTCGATGACACGGAAGAGAAGGGAGTCATTTATTTCTGCTTGAGAGACAAGGAATTAAGATAAGGAAGATAGCCGACCGGCGATGTGCTCGAATAGGATTAGCAATGTGGGGATTATTCTTTGATGGCGAATAGTCATTTTTATACAAGGAATACATTTGGCGCATGAGATGAAGAGATGCATCGGGGAGCCGAAATGATCAAAGAGGCATGCATCAAGGAGATGAAGCACTATTCATGCATACAAATACATATCACAGGTGGTTCCAACCACAAATCGTCTGTGATATGCAACTATCACAGATGGTTTGTATTAATAATCATTTGTGAACTATCATATATGGTTCTAATTAAAAATAGTCATGACATCTACCATTATCATAGACGGTTCATATTAATAACCGTCTATGAATATCACATACGGTTGTTAGTAAGAAAAGTCTATGATAGTTGCGTATCTTAGACGGTACACGGTCACGCTTGTAAAACCGTATGTGATAATTAGAACATAGACGGTTCCCGATGAACCATCTGTGATGAGGCGTCCAATATATGTTGTTTTTGTAGTAGTGCATGAGACCCTTGAATTATGTCACTAACCATGATCAAACAGGCCAATTTTATAAGTCTAAAATATATTAATCCCTAGCATACATGTGTGAGTCATGCTCTATGATCAGATTGCTTATGAGATTAATTCCAATCTGATCATGCGGGTCAATAGCCTACAGAGCCAATCCTACAAAACAAACATAACTATTCCACTCTATGTTGTACCTGGGTTAAACATGTACTTGCATATTAAATTCCAATAGACTCGATCGCAATAAATATATCTACTATATTCCAGCACAACCATCCTCGGCACCTCGAGTATTAATTTCTCAAGTGAAATTCTGCATTAGATTATTCTCTATCACTTGTATCAATAATATGAATAATTTCACATTGAGTTAAACTGCCAATAACCACAACAAATGTTGAAAGCCACATAAAAATTCGAACATCTCCCACTTGGCTGAAACATTTTAATCAATAGAGTGATGTCCCATGTCTTTGACATTCTTTAGAAAATAATTCCTGACTAAATTTTCTGAACTCTCTCAAATGTTCAGACTGGTATGAACTTAATCGGGTCCACTTGTTATCGAGAGATCTCTCCCCTCTCTCATTTTCAGATTAAACTCAAGCAGAGAACTTTAAATAGACATAACTTACTCGTATTAACTCCAAATTTGATGAAATGAATTTCTAAATTCAAGATCAATCTAATGGAACTAAAACCAAGGATTTTGGAGCATTTTTAAATTTTTGTATGTGGCTTTATTTGGTTTACCGATTTTCTTTATCTGAATTTTCGTGCAATGTAAAATAGCATACAAAGCTCAGAAAGAGGAGGCCGAAGCCGAAGCAAGTTAAGACCTGCAAGACCAATCCAACTATGACCAAGTTGAGTCAATGTTTTTATCATGTTGAACCTAATTTCTAGCAAGTTATTTATGTTTAAATTATTAAATTGCATGTCAATATTTCATATGCAAATCTATGATTATTTTAAAGTACTAGCTACATGCCCACTATTGAACTTGTTAGAATAACACTCCCTTAGAACATTTTGAACATGTGAGCCTTGTTACCCTAGAAAAATTATTATGGTAGCCTTTTGGAAAATAAGTCTTTATTTACTCACCATGCTTAGTACTGCTTAGATACTCAGGGGCTCCTAAATGCCCCAAGCATCACTCTTACTCATGGAAATGGATTTGGGAAAATGGTTGATATATTTTGACATGGTATTTTATATTCTCAAAATCCTTAACATGCTTATTTATCTAGACGGATGGTAAGAGGGACTGGTGCAGTTGATGCACGAGAACATGTGGATTGTGGTAGAACTGCCCAGATAACCTTAATGACTAAATCGGGTCATGACCTCCCATTGTAAAATAGTATAACCATAATTCTACAAATTACAACTTGGCTAAATAAATCTATCGAACCCCCGAACTCATCTCATAGGAAGTGGAAAGAAGTGGAATATTGCAAGGGCAAAGGGAGGCTTAAAGGAACACCAAGGGTAGGGTGAAGTTTGCCAGCTGCACTAGCGTTGGGGAGAGCAGAGTCCTACTACGCTAGTCATTGTGGTAACACATCCCAGCAACGTATGGGACCCATCATAAGTGGGAGATGCCCATAGGGTGAGATGACAAAAGTGGCCAGATATTTCAAAAAGTTACCGTGATGATCTACTCAACCGCATGACTAAGGAATCGTGTGTAGCAACGAGCAAATTGTCTCTTGTGGTAAAAGTATACAAACTCTATAGAATCAAAACTGTTCAAACAGCTGTCGCACGGTCGTGGGTGGGTATGGAAACTTAACTTAAGATACTTCTAGTTCAAAAATTTTATGGGTGGAAATGAAAATAGCGGACTACAGGAAGCACTGATTTGATGTTGTCCTGGGTGTCATCCCAGTGGTAAGGTATGCGGATATAACACTGAAAGGTTAGCATATGGATATTATTATTGCACTATTTGGTTTAAATAACATGTTCTAGTTCAAACTGCTAGGTCACAGGGAGTTTTGTATATACCCTATTCTCAAAAGCAATTTATGGCAAATAAAATAACCTTAGCCTTCCTTTGGTAAGCCTTGCATGATAATTAATTGCATCCTGTGTATTGGCTCGCGGAGCATAGTGGTTTGTACTCTCTCTTGCATTACAAAAATACTAGAAAACCAAGATCACTATGCATATGAAGATGCACCTACTATGGAAGGGAGAGCCGTGGACGAGAATTAGAAGTCGTTATCAAGTTTAGATCCCAGGCAAATAGACTCAATGGTGATGTGCACACATTTATTATCTAGCCTTAGATAATATTTGTCACACCCATTTATCCCTCGTCACTTGCTTGTGGCTAATGGTTCTACTTTTATTTATGCTGTCCACTATTATTTTTTGTAATGTACATATTTGGCCTAGTTGGCCCTTATGTAAAACTGTCATCCAATGTGGTGTATTTCTAAACTCTAATTTGTAATATTTTAGTTCAATCTATTTTGTGCGATGTATGACTTGAGATAGCAATGTATTTCTGAGCACTATCTACTTATCTAGGGAATAGTGTAGTAGAATTATAGAGGATTTTGGATTGCAAGATTTGGGTCCGACATTACCTACTGAAACATTCAACACCCACCTGCATTACACACATGGGGTCATCGTAGACAGTTCATAACTCTCATTGGAGATTGTTTTTGAACTGTCTTATTTATTGCATCTGTCATAATAGGTGGTTATCACAGACAGATCTCAGACCATCTATGATAAGTGACAACATAGTCGGTTTTTTGAAAAGAATCGTATGTGATGATTAACACAGATGGTTTTTATTATGAACTGTCTGTGATAATTAACAACGTAGATAGTTTTTATTATGAACTATCTATGATATGTCAGATATTAGAGACGGTTTTAGAAAATAACCATCTATATTGTTAATTATCACAGATGGCTAATATAAAAAACCATCTGTGATGGATCTTTGTATAGCTAAAATGGTAGCTATCCTCAGAAAATGGTAGCCATGCCCTCTGAAAATAAGCCAGTAGATCATAGATAATTGTAGATCTTATAGCACACAATAATCATAACACAGATCTCATAAATGAATTACAACTGAATGAGTTACAATTGAATGATTCCAATTGAATGAATTACAATTAAATCAAATGTTTGAACATTTATTAATTATTGTCGCCAGAGTTGAACTCTCCCTTTGGGTCAATGATCACCATCATCAAGAAGGTGGAGAGCCATCATCGAACGTTGGAGAGTTCGTTAAAATAGAATGTACATGAGTTTATTATCATGCCTAGTCGTTAGAAGGAGTAAAGTCGTAAACTAGGCAATATGAAGTCACAACTCACAACTTGTTCTTGATCTAGATGGATGATGCCACGTATTTCTTGGTAACACTAACATAGTCCTACACACCCGATAATTTCACAACGTATTTCTTGGTAACACTAACCATATCACACATGGCAGTTAAAACTATGTCAGTTGGAGTAGTGGTTGTTTTAAAATACCCTTCCAATGAGATCTTGTAGGAATAACATATGCTAAGATGAGAAAAAGATAACCAATTATCCACAAATTCTTCTGAAAAGTAGTGTGGTTGCTCATATTGGCATTTCTCGACAACTACAAGAGGAACATTAAAGCATTATACACTTGGGCTTCAAAGGACAAAAATCAAATCACACACTCTATCCACTCCTGAGTTCCCAAACCTTTTACATTGAAACCAAAACCAAACATTTACCATGTGAAAGCAAACCTTGCACACCCTTAACCATGGGCATGGCTATTCAAATAGTATTACACTATGTAGATATTGTACATTTTTACCCACAAGATATAATATAACTAGTCCATATCGGCTACCAATAGCTGCTTGTATCCCGACGGTGGTTGATATAGTCATAGGAGTAGTTTGCACCATAGTTATTAAAGTCGGACCAGTCATTGACCCAGTCGACCTTCCGGTTCACCAGTTCATCGGTCCAACCGGTGGTTTACTGGTCCAACCGGTGGTTCAATATGACTTAACAACACAATAAGTTTCTTATATATCATAACATCCAACTTGCTCACTTGGTCACTAGAGTTGGCGCATGAGGTGGGTGTCATAGGAGATTGTGGGTTTGAGCCCTGTCTCACACATATTTTCCAAAAAATTTTCTCGTTAAGCACACCTCCGGTACAACTGTGCCATTTTTTCTCTGATTTTGTGCAGAACCGGCCGATTCAACCGGGATTTTCTACCCGGTTCAACTTCATAGACGGTCCAACAAAAAAACCAGAATGGTCTAGGCTTCAGTTCTGATTTTTTTTTTGATCGAACCGCCAGTCTGGTCCGATTTTAATAACTGTGGTTTGCACAACCCCAGTAACGCCGGCTGGTTCAACTGGGATTTTCTCAGTTCAACTCGGTTCAACTTCATAGACGGTCCAACAATAAAACCAGATCGGTCTAGGCTTTGGTTCCCATTTTTTCTGATCGAACTGCTAGTCCAGTTCGGTTTTAATAACTATGGTTTGCACAACCCCAGTAACGCATGCCTAGGTTAAGCTGCTACTTAGACTTGAAGAACTTGTATGGATCCCTACACCAACAGAGGGGTGGCGTCTCCCCCTCGGGCGAGTGTTGTGATGAACGCTCGATTGGAACATTCGAGATAGTGTTGCTGCTACGTGGGCTATCATTGCGGGGAGCTGATCTCCTGGTACACTAAGCTTGTTCGGCCCAGGCTACAGTAGTCCTTGCTTGTTCATCGCAAGCTGCAGCAGACCTTGCTAGGTTATGGATCTCCTCCCATTATTTTATCATCTTGTCACATTGCTTCTTCTACCTCCTGTCCATCCCAACATGGTGAAGCAAGCTCTGGTGTAGTGTTAGGTTTGGCTGTGTAGCGTTTTCTCTTAGATCTCTTCCACCTCCTTTTATAAGATACAGTGTTGGCATGGTGTGGTTAATTTCATATAAGTAGCCTGTGAAACAGAGTGTTGCCTTGTTTTTTTTTGGAAAAGTTAGGGTGAAAAGCTACCCCATTTGGTCTTGTCACTGCACAAAGCTAGACACTTTTGTCTTGTCACTATGCAAAGCTGACCCGTTAGGTCTAGTCACTGTGTAAAGCTAGCCCATGTAGGCTTCTCACTTCGTAAGCCAAAGGGTTGGTATAGTGTGGTTAATTTCATGTGAGTAGCCTGCGAGGCAGAGTGTTGCCTTGTCTTTCTGAAAAGTTGCTAATGAAGCATAGTGTTGTCATGGCTAAAGTTCAATGGAGCTTTCATGTCCTACTTTGCAGAGTCCCTTATTTCTAGTCCAAAAAAGCCGAGGAGGTCAATGTTGTCAAGTCGATATGAAAAGTTGGCGAGGCAGAGTGTTGTCATGTCCTACTTTGTAAGGAGCTATCATGTCATGCTTTTTGGTCTATAGGCTAGTTCTATCTGGGGCACAGCTACACAAAGGTAGTACATGACTCAGTGTGTAACAAAGCACGCTGCCTCCCTCCAACGGGCTATAAAATGCATGCTACCTTGTCTATTGTCGGGACCCGGAACAACACTCCAAGTCTCTCTATGTAAATCGCACTATCCTAGGAAAAGCTAGTGCACACAGGGGTAAATAGTGATGAATATCACGCAAAGTCTCCATAATTATATTAAGCAAATTTACGGCCATATGGCCAAGTCTTACAATAAAATGGCACAAGGCCAACTGAAAATAAAAGCAGCGGAAGAATAATAAAGGTAGCAGCTCAGCCCATCCAGCCTCCCACAGGTGAATGACTGTAAGACGCGTCCTATTCACTAAAGTAGTTCTCACCGTCGTAGTTGCCGTCGAGGTCTGGCAACAGATTTTAGCAAGGTGAGCACTTTGAAGTACTCCACAAGTTACACCAGGAGATATAACAGAGTTGATGCATGCATAATGGATTTCAAGGAAGTCTTAATACGGTACTTTTGGCGGAAAAGCAATACTGAATTTTAAATACAATAATGTAAGTGCAAAAGCTGATTTTTAATACAACATATGAAACAATATTTTTAACAAGTATTATCCTTAATGTAGGCCCCAACCCACACTAACCTAACCACGGCATCACACCCGGACAATCTTCCAAACCATCATTTTTATCCGTAAAACCAGTTTTATAAAATCCAAGTCTAATCTGTGAAGACTCTACTCAGCATGTCCATAACCGTGGACACGGCTATCCAGGATAGGTTAAACTCTGCAGAGGTGTACAACTTAACCCACAAGACATTCCCTCTCACTTGAGCCACGCGATAAACATACCGCCTTAGGTGTGTGGCGAAGAGTTCATGACAAGGCTGTTCCAATGATCCATAGCCAAAACAGTCACACCTCTACTAAGGTTTCACCACAACTCGAATCCACGAGTTGGAGCCCCCTCTGGTGCCATGTGAGACTTCTTGCGGCCTACGCCACGCTCACAAATTACTTAGCCAGGTCCGTCCTATACCGGACTTGTGGTAGTATGAAGTGACTTCTCGAAGTTCTGCTGGAAATTGTCGTCGAAATTGAATTCTCCGGAATCATCGAAATCTAAACGCGAAGATTCAAATTCAAAAAAAAATTCAAATAAATTCAAAAATTCAAAAGGAGGCTAGAAATGGAAAGTTCATAATTTTAGAAAAATTTAGAAGTTTGAACGGGTCAATTTGGAGTTAAAATGAAGAAGTTATGGCCTTCCAAACTCTTAATACAAATAAAAAGAAAATACTCAATTTCTGTATTAATTTTTATACCGAAAATCATTTATGACGTCAGCAAGAATTATCTTTCTAAAGGAAATAAAAGATTATGAAGTCAGCAAGGTAATTAATTTTTGGCTGATTTACTTTTAAATGGGAAAATCGGGTTTAATGCGTCAGCATGACGTCAGCACTGGGATTATTAAATTTGAAGAGGGGCTGACATGTGGGCCCAGGTTCACGGTGAACTGAGTCCACAGACCCGAGGGAGGGTGAGGTGGTACTCGGGTGACGGGGCATAGGGTGGTGTTGGCGTGGGCGGCCTGGGGCGCACGTGGCGCCTGTGTGGTAGCCACGTCGGCTGCCACGTCAGTGCGGCCACCTGACGTAGCACGCAGGCCGACGGTGGTGCTCGGGGCTCGATGGTCGCCGGAGCTTGGGTGGCCGGCGGCGCTCGACGATGGTGCTAAACGAAAGAGGGGGTCGAGGGGAGTGTGATGATACCGTCGGCGTTGCCTGGGGGGCGATCGGAGAGAGCTGCCGGCGACGAGGAGCGGTAGTCAGAGGAGGCTTCACGGCGGCGGAGGTCTTCCGGCGGCGGGGAGGCTTGAGGAAGTGGCGGCCGAGACGCGTCTCGCCTCACTGGTTCTCGAAGCGGCGTCGGCGAGGAGCGAGGAACTCCGGGGTGGCCGGAATTGCTCACCGGAGTTCGAAGTGGTCGGCGGAGGGAATTAAGCACAGGCGGTGATACCGGCGATTCCGAGAGGGATTGGAGAGGGGGTGAGGTGCGGTGTGTTGAGGGAGTGCTCAGGGAGGCTTTATATAGGCGAGGAAGGGGTGGTAACAGGCGCACGCATTCAACTGAAGCAAAACGGCTGGGGAGACTTCATGCGACGGCGAGTAGAGGTTTAAAGGAGGGGTAATGCCAAAAACAGACGCGGTGTAATAGGGGGTTTAATTTCCCGTTGGCACGGGAGAGAAATCGGGAAGGAAACCGAAGCTTTGAAAGCTTCGGTTTCGGCATCAATGGCGGCAGTGGGGCGGTGATCGCGCGGGGAAGAAAGGAAAGGGGCGGGGATGACGGATCCAACAGGTGGGGCTCGCCTGTTTGTGAGAGAGGAAGAAAGGAAAGAGGGAGAGCGGGCGGTTGGATTTTCGACAGGTGGCAGGGGAGAGGATCGGGACCGCTAGATCAGGGGTGAAACGGTAAGTGAATACGGGCGGTTGTGATCCAATCCGACAATGGGGTTTGTATCGGGGCCGAAGGGGTAAGCGACGGTCAGCGGATGAGATTGGGTACGGCAACGGGGAACGGTTCGGATCAGACCACCTGTCAATCGGAGGGAAGGGAGGAGCGGGCGAAGCGGTAAGTTGGCGCGGGCAGGTGTGAATAAACTGGCGGAGTGAGGAGGCCAGTTCGATGCTCGACACGCGTCAGCCAGAGGAAAAGGGAATGTGGGGGAGAGAGTTTAAGTGAGATCGGACAGCTGAGGTTGGATCCGGTGGTGAGGATCGGTCCGATGGATGACACTTGTTAGCCCGGGGAGGGTTTTGGGTTTAGATTTTATTTTTGATTTTTCAGAAATGATTTGGAGGCATTAAAATACTCAAACAAATACCAAATAAACTTTGAAAATTCCAGAAAAATTCAGAGAATCATCTGGAACTATTTTAGACTTAATAAAAATATTTTCAACCCAATTTGATCTTTAGATTTTGCAAAAACACAATTTTAACTTTAAAAGGGGAGTTTTAAATCTTTATAAATTCCTAAAAATTATTATAATTACATATTTGACTTAGGAAAATGAAATGCATTAGTTTTGACCTTTGTAAAATGAAATACTTTTAATTTTTCACAACCAGACTTGAAATAAAACTCAGAAAAATCCAATTAAATTCTAGAAACACTTTAAAAAGGAAAAATAAAAATTTTGGGATATTACAAACCTACCCCCTTAAAAGAAATCTCGCCCTTGAGATTTGCACTGGCTAGCAAAAGAGATGGGAATGGTTGGCCTTCAGTTCTTCTTCTCGCTCCCAAGTGGCTTCGTCTTCGGTGTGGTTACTCCATTGAACCTTGCAGAATCTGATGGTCTTTCTTCTGGTCTGACGCTCTGCTGTCTTGATGATCTTGATTGGCTGCTCCTGATAGGTTCATCTTGAAGGTCCAGGGTTTCCAATGCAGCTTGCTCTGTGGGAACTCAGAGGCACTACTTCCGCTGAGAGACATGGAAGACATTGTGCACTCCTGCCATGCTCAGTGGCAACTCCAACTGATATGCAACTTCACCTCTTCGGCTTAGGATTTTGAAAGGTCTCATAAATCTTGGTGCTGGTTTTCCTCTGACTTTAAATCTCTTGACTCCTCTCAGTGGGGATACTCTGAGATAGACGTAGTCCCCAACCTCGAAGGTCAAGTCTCATCGGCGGTTGTCTGCATAGCTCTTCTATTGAGATTGGGCTACCTTCTGTCTGTTCTTGATCTTTCTCACTTTATCCTTGGCGTCTTGAAGTAGGTTTGGACCAGCTTCTTGAGGTTCTCCTTGCTGTTCCCAAAGCAAGGGTGTCCTGCATTTCCTGCCATACAAAGCTTCGAAAGGTGCAATCTGCAGACTGGCTTGGTAGCTATTATTGTACGAGAACTCGGCATAGGGCAATGAACGGTCCCAGCTGTTTCCGAAGTCCAAGGTACAAGCTCTTAACATATCCTCGAGTACTTGATTTACTCTTTTGGTTTGACCATCTGTCTGAGGATGGTAAGCTGTACTGAAACTGAGCTTACTCCCAAACTCTTCATGTAGTTTCTGCCAAAATCGAGAAGTGAACTGGCTGCCTCTATCTGACACTACCTTTTTGGGAACACCGTGCAGGCACACAATCGGAGACATGTACAACTCAGCCAGCTTACTTTCGGAGTAAGTGGTCTTGACCGGTATGAAGTGAGCCACTTTTGTCAATCGGTCGATGATTACCCAAATCGAATCATAACCCAATTGAGTCCTCAGAAGTCCGGTTATAAAATCCATACCGATCTCTTCCCACTTCCAATCAGGTATTGGTAACGGTTGCAGAAGTCTAGCCGGTCTCTGATGCTCTGCTTTAACTCGTTGACAAGTGTCACAGGCTTCAATAAACTCTGCTATTTCTCTTTTCATACTAACCCACCAGTATCTTTCCCTCAGGTCATGGTACATGTTGGTACGACCTGGGTGAATTGAGTATGGAGTGTCATGAGCTTCTTTCAGAATCAGGGTTTTGATTTCCTGATTATTCGGCACACAGATGCGGTTCTCGAACCAGACAGTGCCATGCTCATCTTCACTGAATCTGGGTGCTTTGCCTCTTCTCATGTTCTTTCTTATTTCCTGAATATCCTCGTCAACCTTCTAAGCCTCTCTGATCTGATCAGGCAAGGCAAGTTCTATTTCCAAGGTGGCGAGAACGCTTGAATTCATAAGATTTAAAACTAAGACAGGCGACTCCCTCCTGAAGTCGGGTCTGGTCCTCCTCCGATAAAACCATATTCGCATAAGATTTCCTGCTCAAGGCATTGGCCACAATATTTGCTTTTCTAGGGTGGTAATGTATACCAATATCATAGTCTTTTATCAACTCTAACCATCTTCACTGCCTCAGGTTGAGTTCTGCTTGAGTGAAGATATACTTCAGGCTCTTATGGTCCGTGCATACTTCACAACGGTTACCGATATGATAGTGGCACCAAATCTTTAAAGCAAGCACTACGGCTGCTAATTCCAAGTCATGAGTAGGATAGTTGCACTCATGAGGCCTTAGTTGACGCGATGCATAGGCAACTACTTTGCCTTCTTGCATCAATACACATCCTAAGCCAAGACGAGAGGCATCACAGAAAACATCAAAGTCCTTATGCACATCCGGCAAAACAAACACGGGTGCTGAGACTATCCTTTTCTTAAGGGTCTAAGAACTCTGCTCACAATCTTTCATTCATTCGAACTTCTTTTCCTTCTTTAACAATTGTGTCATTGGCTTGGCAAATTTAGATAATCCTTCTATGAACCGACGGTAATAACCTGCAAGTCCAAGAAAACTCCTGACTTCCGTCACTGACTTTGGTTGCTTCCATTCCATTATCGCTTCTATCTTGGAAGGGTCCACAGTAATGCCTTCAGCTATTACAATATGTCCGAGGAAAGCAACTTCCCTTATCCAAAATTCACACTTACTGAATTTGTCATAGAAGTGATGTTCTCGAAGCTTTTCCAAAGTGATCCGGAGATGCTGCTCATGCTCTTCTTCAGTCTTGGAGTATATAAGAATTGCATCAATGAAGATCACCATAAACTTGTCCATGTATTTCATGAATACACTATTCATCATGCTCATGAAATAGGCAGGTGCATTGGTCAATCTAAACGACATGACAGTGAACTCATAGTGTCCATATCGGGTGGAGAATGCAGTCTTGGGAATGTACTCTTCACGGATCTTCAATTGGTGATACCCTGACCGCAAATCAATCTTGGAGAAGATGCCAGCTCCCTTCAATTGGTCAAACAAGTCATCGATCCTGGGTAGAGGGTATTTGTTCTTGATTGTGACATCATTGAGTGCTCTGTAATTCACACATAGCCTCAAACTTTCATCCTTTTTCTTGACGAACAGCACAGGTGCTCCCCAAGGCAACGAGCTTGGACGGATGTATCCCTTATCTTCCAAATCCTGAAGCTGCTTCTTCAACTCTGCTAACTCGTTAGCAGGCATCCGATAAGGTCTCTTGGATATTGGAGCGGTGCCTAGGGCTAGGTCAATTACAAACTCGATTTCCCTATCCAACGACATTCCAAGTAATTCCTCGGGGAATACATTTGGGTATTCTCGCATCACGGGCACTTCTTCTAAGGCTTGAAGATGATAGAGAGCACATCCTTCATCTGCAGGAATCTTCGGGGAAAAGATAACTTCTATCCCTTGGTCATTGGTGAGAGTAATGGATCTGGTAGCACAATTTATTTGGCCCTTATTCTTGGCTAACCAGTTCATTCCGAGAATGACATCCAACCCTTGAGATTCTAAGACCAGAAGGTCGGCTAGGAATAGGGTTCCATCTATGAGCAATTCTACTCTGGGGCACAAAGTCCCTGATCTCATTTCTGCTCTAGGGGAGTGAACTATCATAGGGTTACTATGGATAACTATGTCCAACCCATACTTATCCACAAAAATTTTTGACACAAAAGAATGCGAAGCTCCGGAATCAAAAAGGACTAATGCTGGTACTGAGTTAACAAGGAACAAACCCAGCACGACGTCCGGTGCGGCCTGAGCTTCTTCAGCCGTCACATGGTTCACTCTCCCCTTGATGAAGGCCTGCAGCTTCTGCTGCCCCTGGTTCTGGCTTCCCGATGCTCCTGAGTTGGCTGTGGCTTGCATCTTTTTGGGGCATGCCTTGACATAGTGCCATGTTTCCTTGCAGTAGAAATAGGTCACTCCGTCCGAAGGGGGCTCGCTCGACTTGGCTACTGCAATCGGGGTGTGGTTGGCACAGAATCGCGAGCGATTGGCTTGGAACGGTGGGCGGCTGGCTGATGGCTTGAACTTCCAGGAACCTTTCCTGCTTGGCTTCATCCGTAGCCACATCTTCTGGGGCATAGTAGGCTAGCTGGTTGAATTTCTGCACGTACTCATTCACCGTGCGGCTTCCTTCTCAGAGGGCTCGGAATTCCTTCTTCTTCAAGGTCATGGTACCTGTGGGGATGTGAGCTTTGCGGAAGCTCTACACGAACTCATTCTATGTCATAGCATGAGGGTTGGCATGAGTGGCAGTGAAGGTATCCCACCATTCAGAAGCAGGTCCATTCAGTTGATGGGTGGCGAACAAAACTTGCTCCCGATCAGTACACTGTAGTATGTCCAGCTTCTTGCCGATTGCCTGGAGCCAGTCATCAGCGTCCATGGGCTTCGAGCTACCTGCAAAGGTCACAGGCTTAATCCTCAGGAACTCCGACAATCTGTTGGGCGGAGCTTGAGCTGGTTGGTGATGGGCTTGATGAGCGGGGTTGTTGATGGCTTGAGCTAACAGTTGGATCAACTGATTCTGGTTGGCCATTAGTTGATTCCAATCCGGTCCTGTTGCTGGCGGAGGCGGAGGGATGGGAGCAGACTGGCTTCTGTGAGCTCCGGGGTTGGCATCGTCGTTGAGGTTCCTCCTCGTGTTCACCATCTGCCAAAGCTTCCAGATTTAGAGGAAAGAGAGAGAGCTAAAGGAGAGGTTTCTTGTAACAATCCCACCAACAAGAACACACAAAAGAAACAGAAACATCAAATAAGAGCCATAAAAACTTCTTTTATTTTATTATAATAGTCTTGCGGCTGTTAACAAAGGACTACAGCTCGCTGAAAGCGTTTTAAGACTAGGACTCAGGGCTCCCTAAACACTGGTGTTACGCTTAAGTCTCTTCAGGGGTGGCTCTGAGGTAGCAGAGTCTTCATCGTCGGCATGGTAATTGGCCAGTTCTTCCTCTGCTGCACGGAGCCTTTGTGCAGTGGAGTGCAGCTCGTCTAGGGTGGCCTGGTACACCGAGTCTATTGCCTTGGTGAATCCCACCTACTGGAGGAGACGAGTGTTGCTCTCGTACTCCCTGGACGCGAAATCACTAGTGTAGTTGACTGGGACTCGGATGGGGTAGTAGTGGAAGTTGGTGCGTTGCAGCTCCAGTGCGTAGAGGTTCCTCAGCTGACGGATGGCTTCGCGGGCGGCATCCTGAACACCGGCTCGGAAGGTCTCCTGGGGGTAGGGGCGTCGAAGGTGTGGATGGATGCTTGGTCTCTAAAGTTGGCGAAGATCCGTGCTTTGACTTTCCAGCGTGTTTGATCTCCATATAGTCCCAAGTATCACTGGTAAAGGGGACAGGGTTGGAAGCCCAACTCTCGCATGAGGCTGTAGAGGCAGTCTGCGAGGTCTCCGGCGAGGGTTCTGTGGGTGACGCGGTTGGGTTGCTCCATCTACAGTTTTGAAGAGGGGAAGAAGTTACTAAACAATTTTGGTAAGAGACTGAGTAAAGGAGGAAGTGGCTTGAAAATATTTTCTTTATCAAGATATATCCTTAAGGTTGGTCTCTATCTAGGGTCACATCTTAGGGTCATTATTGCTCTGATACCATCTCTGTCGGGACCCGGAACAGCACTCTAAGTCCCTCTGTGTAAATCGCACTATCCCAGGAAAAGCTAGTGCACACAGGGTAAACAGTGATGAATATCATGCAAAGTCTCCATAATTATATTAAGCAAATTTACGGCCATATAGCCAAGTCATACAATAAAATGGCACAAGGCCAACTGAAAATAAAAGCAGCGGAAGAATAATAAAGGTAGTAGCTCAACCCATCCAGCCTCCCACAGGCGAATGACTGTAAGACGCGTTCTATTCACAGCCTTCCACAACTTACACCAGGAGATATAACAGAGTTGATGCATGCATAATGGATTTCAAGGAAGTCTTAATACGGTACTTTTTGCGGAAAAGCAATACTGAATTTTAAATACAATAATGTAAGTGCACAAGCAGATTTTTAATACAACATATGAAACAATATTTTTAACAAGTGTTATCCTTAATGTAGGCTCCAACCCACACTAACCTAACCACGGGCATCCCACCCGGACCATCTTCCAAACCATCATTTTTATCTGTAAAACTAGTTTTATAAAATCCAAGTCTAATCTGTGAAGCTCTACTCAGCATGTCCATGACCATGGACACGGCCATCCAGGATAGGTTAAACTCTTCAGAGGTGTACAACTTAACCCACAAGACATTCCCTCTCACTTGACCCACACGACAAACACACTGCCTTAGGTGTGCGACGGAGAGTTCATGACAAGGTTGTTCCAATGATCCATAGCCAAAACACTCATACCTCCACTAAGGTTTCACCACAACTCTAATCCACAAGTTAGAGCCCCCTCTGGTGCCATGTGAGACTTCTCACGACCTACGCCACGCTCACATCCAGCCTATAGCGAAACTATATTTTGAATTTCACAAATTACTTAGCCAGGTCCGTCCCATACCGGACTTGTGGTAGTACGAAGTGACTTTGTAAAATGATTCACAGAAATGGTCGTTAAATTGACTTAGGCTCAACCACATACCCATATGCACGACAATCAACCAGGTGTCACCAAACACGAGGTATGCCAGCACCCCACCACCTAACCAGTAGCCCAAGTCCAAACCAGTTTTCTATTTTCATTTTTAAATCCTTTCATAGCTTTTCTTGACTCACCGAAGTCAAGAACTCATTTAAAAAACTGTCATTTCATGTGAAATATTTGATCCCACCTAAGATCATACTAAGCCAGGCTAAGCAATTCTATAAAGTTTCTAGTCAATACTATGGTACAAACTAGTTTTCAGCTAGGGTGACGAGGTATATAAATTCGAGATTCAATTTGGCTATAATCAAAGGATCATGGGCATAACTAAAATTTAAATCAGATTTAAATTACGTTTGAATAGAGTATGCATGCATATACAGTAAATCAACATAATTAAATTTGAAATAATGGGGTCAACATGGTCAAATGTGTAACTTGCCTTGCTCGAAGTTCTGCTGGAAATTGTCGTTGAAATCGAATTCTCCGGAATCGTCGAAATCTAAACGCGAAGATTCAAATTCAAAAACAAAATTCAAATAAATTAAAAAAATTCAAAAGGATGTCAGAAATGGAAAGTTCATAATTTTAGAAAAATTTAGAAATTTGAACGGGTCAATTTGGAGTTAAAATGAAGAAGTACATAGCCTTCCAAACTCTTAATACAAATAAAAAGAAAATACTCAATTTTTGTATTTATTTTTATACCCAAAATCATTTATGACGTCAGCAAGAATTATCTTTCTAAAGGAAATAAAAGATTATGACGTCAGCATGGTAATTAATTTTCAGCCGAATTATTTTTAAATGGAAAAATCGGCTTTAATGCGTCAGCATGACATCAGCCCTGGGATTAATAAATTTGGAGAGGGGCTGACTTGTGGGAATTGCTTACCGGAGTTGGAAGTGGCCGACGGAGGGAATTAAGCACAAGCGGTGATGCAGGCGATTCCGAGAGGGATTGGAGAGGGTGTGAGGTGCGTTGTCTTGAGGGAGTGCTCGGGGAGGCTTTATATAGGTGAGGAAGGGGTGGTAACAGGCGCACGCATTCAACCAAAGCGAAACGGCCGGGGAGACTTCATGCGACGGCGAGTAGAGGTTTAAAGGAGGGGTAATGCCAGAAACGGACGCGGTGTAATAGGGGGTTTAATTTCCCGTTGGCGCGGGAGAGAAATCGGGAAGGAAATCGAAGCTTTGAAATCTTCGATTTCGGCATCAATGGCGGCAGTGGGGCGGTGATCACGCGGGGAAGAAAGGAAAGGGGCGGGGACGACGGATCCGATAGGTGGGGGCCGCCTGTCTGTGAGAGAGGAAGAAAGGAAAGAGGGAGAGCGGGCGGTCGGATTTTCGACAGGTGGCCGGGAAGAGGATCGGGACTGCTAGATCAGGGGTGAAACGATAAGTGAATATGGGTGGTTGTGATCCAATCTGACAACAGGGTTTGTATCGGGGCCATTCGGGCGAGGGCTGAAGGGGTAAGTGACGGTGAGCGGATGAGATTGGGTGCGGCAACGGGAGCGGTTCGGATCAGACCACCCGTCGATCGGAGGGAAGGAAGGAGCGGGCGAAGTGGTAAGTTGGCGCGGCGAGTGATTAAACCGCGGAGTCGAGGCGGTCCGATGGTCGACACGCGTCGGCCAGAGGAAAAGGGAAGGCCGGGGAGAGAGTTTAAGTGAGATCGGACGGCCGAGATTGGATCCGGCGGTGAGGATTGGTCCGATGGATGACACTTGTCAGCCCGGGGAGGGTTTTGGGTTTAAATTTTTTGATTTTCAGAAATGATTTGGAGGCTTTAAAATACTCGAGAAAAATACCAAATAAATTTTGAAAATTCTAGAAAAATTCAGAGAATCATCGGAACTATTTTAGACTTAATAAAAATATTTTCAACCCAATTTGATATTTAGATTTTGCAAAAACACAATTTTAACTTTAAAAAGGGTGTTTTAAATCTTTATAAATTCCTAAAAATTATTATAATTACAGATTTGACTTAGAAAAATGAAATGCATTTGTTTTGACCTTTGTAAAATGAAATGCTTTTAATTTTTCAGAACCAGGCTTGAAATATAACTCAGGAAAATCCAATTAAATTTCAGAAACACTTTAAAAAGGGAAAGTGAAATTTTTGGGATGTTACATCTATACTAGACTAACTTACCATGACAGGACGCTGAGGGCCATTGAACATGGGTCACCAAAGAAAGACCTTTTCTTTGGAAAGGAGGAGGACTTTGGCCTAACTACCACTTGATGCCAAGCAGGCGTGCTTAATCGGTGTGGTCAAAATGCAAACACATGGAGAACGTAGTCATGTAGGTCGCGGAAGGCCATTTCATTGGCAGGCAATGTTTCTTCCGATGGCCATACTTTGGGGTACATTTAGGCAATTGTTCATTTTCTATTACTGCTAATAGAATTTTGCTATTAACCCTCCTTTCTAGCAGGTGCGAAAATGCAACTTCGTCTACTGGATTGATCCTCCCCATGAACGATACATTGTGAGGTACGTGGATATGTTGTGGGAGCGAATCTTTGACTTGGAGGTACGGATTGAAAGTCCCAAAGAGGAGAATGATGACCTCTGTCAGCAGATGCAATGTGAGAGGGGCAATGAAGAGGTCATCAACATAGAAAGTTTGTATGATCCAACATGTTACTATGCGAACTCTAGCTGCTTATGTGCGTGCCACTACAAGATGGCCAACCATGTCTAAGGAGCCCCCCTCTGCAACACTCCATGTGGGTAACGCAAGGCACATTCTACTAGTAGGCATGCATGGAGAAGGTTGTACCATAGTATCCTCCCCTGTTGTCTGTGGTTTCGTTCAATGTCCTGAAGCATGTAATTGAATGGTTGACACGTCATTGCAATTGCCATTTATTGAGTGGATTGTACCAGTGGTGCGTCGCGTGCATTGAACTAGAGGTGTCGACATGAATCGAACAAATGGACATCATAAAAAAGAGTACAAATAAGAATGCAACAGTATTGCAAACATCACATAGTAAGTAAGAAAAGTAAGTATTACATGAATAACAAAAGTATAGCCATCACTAGACCCCCCAACAGCACGCCCTCCATCACCACCCTGGCCCCCTCTGACTCCACATTCACATCCGCGTACTCTCGTATAGCCCCGTTTGGCCATCTTCCTTAGCACCAGGTGTTGAGGCCCTGACAAGGTAAGATGCTCAGGAGACTTATGCATTTGAGGTCCCAAAGCTGGAGGGGTGGACTGTAGTACCACCTGTGTGGCTACTAGTGCACCACACAGCTGTGATTCAAAGACAACCTCTGGGGGTGTGGGCTAAGATCTCGGGCCTGTTGCTTGGTCGCTCCAATCCACAAAGTACCGATCAGTGTCCTCCTGGTCTGGGGAGACCCCAAACCCCTACGGGGGCATAAGACATACAGTGCAAATATCATTAGTTTGACAAGTAAAGACATGGAAGAAAATAAAAGGAGGCATGGCATACCCTCAGCTAGCACCATGGCATGGTCAACGCCATCCGGAGGGACGTACGACATGTCATATGTGCCCTGCGTGGGGAAGCCGGAGTAGTCCGAAGGACGCATGAACTGCTACACTAGTGGTGTATGCGGTCGTGCCCAGGTTGACCCCCTAGTCTCATCAGCCCAAGGTGGTGTTGGATGTGCCCTGGCCGACCCTCCAGCCTCGTCAGGGCGGGGCGAACATGGCCACACATAACCTCCCACATGGTGTGTCTAACAGCCCAGCTGTTTTTATAAAAAACATTAGTAGAAAAAATTAATTTGAAATAAAATAATTGCTTTAGTTGCTTAAAATTATGAAAGTTTAAAAGCCTATTTTTCTGCATTTAAAAAGGATTTATTTGGAAAAAGTAATTTGAGTAAAAATATAAAAATAATATTAAAAATGGATAATTTTAAGTTTATATAAAAGTCCTAATTTAAATTAATTATTTGAACTCAGTTGGCTTTTATCTGAGTTTTCTGTGTTTTTTGGAATTTAAAAATGAATTTTAAAATTAAAAAGTATTTTTAGTATACAATTTAGTACCAAAATAAGTTGGAAAATTTTTTTCTAAGTCCAAAATGCTTCCTGGAATTTTTGTGATTTTGTTTTCGAATTTTTGGAATTTATTTGGTATTTTTCTGAGCCTTTTTAAGTTTTCTTAGGTTTTCTGAAGTCCAAAATCAAAATTTAAAACTTCAAAATCCCTCTCTCCCTCCCGAGTCACCATGTGGATGGCTGGGATTTAATCCCATTGCCACTTGGTGTCATCCCCATGCACCGCAGCTCTCCTCCCACGCAACGGCCGGGATTTGCATGGCCACCACATGTTGGCCATCCGAGGTGGACCCTTCCCTCTGCCTCCCTCTTTCTGGTCATGGACCACACTCATCAGCCACTCCACCTCTTTCTTCTACCTTCGTCTCTCCCTCTTTCTCCCATGCACCACAGGCGCCATCTCCGTTAGGATTCCTCCCCCCTTCCCTATTCTCTTCCCCCATGCAACCCATTCCTATCCCTCTACTTTCCTCGGATAGCACGCATCCGTCACCTTCCCTATTTTTGTGTCACTGCCCTCAATCTCGTCGTAACCGCCGCCACCTGCACTATCTCCGGTGAGCAATTAGTGTGGTTCTGCCCCTCCTCTGCCCTATTTAAACCCTCCCTGAGAACCACCACTCCTCACTCCATCTCTCCCCATGCTCCACTCCTCTCCATGCCCAAGCCCTCTCTGCACTACCACTTCTCTCTCGCTTTTGATGAACTACTTGGTGAGGCATTCCGCCCGCCCGGCTACTCTCATGCCCTCAACCTCTCCTCCACCTTTGTCGCACCTCCGTCGGTCTTCTTGCACCTCGACCGAGCATCTTCACCACCAGAGCGCCACTACATCGAGAACCAACTACCACCGCCGCGTCTTCCATGCCGCCAGCCGTCCACGTGCATCACCAAGCTCCGTCCAGGTACCAACGGACTCCCAGTGGCCTCCTCTCTCTCACACGCTACTCGTTGATGAGCCTTTGCGTTGCGTGTGTGGCCATAGGCTGATGAGCCACCTCAGTCAGCACAGTAGACATGCCTCACCACCTAGGACACCATGCCAGCACACATGCCACCTCCTCCTTGATCATTCGGATTGGCCTGAACATCCCCCATGACTGATCGGACAGTCCGAATGGTTCTCTTGCTGATTAGAGGGTCCGAATCCCCTTTGACCATTTGGACTAGTCTAAAAGCTCTCAGTTGATCAGACGGTTCATTCTCGATCCGACGGCCTAAAGTCCCTTGCCGTTTGGACAATCCAAATATTCTCTTGCCAATTGAACGATCCGAATATTATGATAGCTGATCAGACAGTCCAGACAAACACACGTGCACCACACCAGACCGAACGCCCATGTGGCCATGA
Organism: Melocanna baccifera; assembly: GCA_036346265.1. Lineage (NCBI taxonomy): Eukaryota > Viridiplantae > Streptophyta > Magnoliopsida > Poales > Poaceae > Melocanna > Melocanna baccifera. The sequence goes on along the minus strand of CM070688.1, from coordinate 6,051,258 downwards.
TGTGGCATGCCACCTAATAGCACAGGTCCACGTGGCCTCCACGGGGCATGCCACGTCAGTGCCTTGTGTCACATACATGGCAGCCACATTAGCAAAACAGCCATGTCACCAACCACGTGTAGGCTTAACGTTAGCATGATGTCAGAATTCAGAATTTCGATTAGAAATTTAATTTGGCCGAAAAGAAAATCCATTATTGCCGTCATAATTATGAATTTTCTTTAGAAAAATAATTCCCTATATTCCTTGCTGTTGTCATAAATCCCTTTTTAGTAGAAAAATAATTCTAAAATTCGGTTTTCAATTTCTTTAGAATTCAAACTTCCGAAACCCGTTCTCCTTCATCCAAGCTTGATTGAGACCCTTTTTATTGTTTGAAGTTTATTTGAATTTATTTGAATTTTATTTCTGGTTCTTTGGAGTATTTTTACGTGTAGACTATGATGATTCTAGAGAATTTTATGATGACGATTTGCATTAATTTGCGAGTAAGGCAAGTCACACTCCTTGATTATGTTGATCCAAGATTATGAAATAAAATTTTATTGTTTTAAATTATTTTATATACATATTTTTATTTAAAGTATTTTAATTCTAGTTTTAAATTTAGTTAATGCCTATTTGTTGTTACCACCTTTGATTTTGATTCCTAAATACCTTGTCACTCTAGAATAAAACTCTATTTAGTACACTAGTATGAAATAGAGAATTTTTTATCAAATGTTTAGACATGCTTAGACATAATTTTATTTTAGGATAACTTTTTCACATAAAATGATAAGCTTTTCAAATGTACTTTTGACTTTGGTGAGTCAAGAAAGGCTATAAATTATTTTAAAATAAAATATAAAACCTGGTTTAGACTTAGGCTAATGGATATGTGGTGAGTGTTGGTATGCATTGTTGCTCGGTGACACAATATTGATTGTAAGGCACAAAGGGTATGTGGTTTGAGCCTAAGTCAAGTTAAGGATCAGTCTGTGAGCTACTGCTATAAAGTCCATTTTGTATTATCACAAGGCTGATATGGGACAGTCCTAGCTGACTAATTTGCAAGTCCTAAACGGAGTCTCGCTATAGGTTGAAAGTGAGGACGGCGTAGGCCATGTGAAGTCTCACTCGGCTCAAGAGAGGGGTCCTAGTCTGGTGGATTCCTTACTAGGGTAAAACCGTAGTGTTGGCATGGCTAGCTTGATGGCTGTGCTTTATAAAGGCCTTGTCATGATTTCCTCGTCGCATACCAAAGGAAGTGTGCTTATCTGGTGGCAATGTGGGATGATCATATCTTGTGAGTAAAGCAATAAAACCTCTACAGAGTGTATGAACTATCCTGGATAGCCATGCTTATGGTCATGAACAAGCTAAGTAAATTTTTTCATAGATTAGACTTTGGTTTTCAAAGTGATTTCTTAAAAGACTTATGGATGGATGGAATTCATATCAGAACTTTTGAAAAAGATGGTCCGTGTGGGATGCTCATGGTTAGGTTAGTGTGGGGGATGGACATGCACTACGATATTAATTTTAGTTACACATATTGTCTTCACCTATGGTATTAAATTCAGCAATTTCAATCTATTTACTATATTTCATTAAATATTGTTTTATTCTCAAACTAACCCTACATACCTTCCTTTGTTGTCTTTAACATTACATTGCATTTCTGTGTAACTTACACAGTACAAGTTTATACTCACCCTTGCTTCGCATCTCGAAGAGGACGACTTCAACTACGGTGAAAGCCAAGATGAGTAGGCGCGTCTTATTGTCGTTTGCTGTGGCGAGCTCGGTGGGCTCTTACGCCCGGTATTTTCTTCTGCTGCTTGTACTTAATTTTAGCCTATGGGTTGTGGATGTAATCTTTGGCCTTCAGGCCCATATTTAGTTAAAGAATAAATATCATTATGGTTGATATTTATCTTTGTTGTTCATTGTGTGCACTAGCTAATCCTTAACTAGTACGATTTACGGAGGATCCAGGAGTTGTTGCTCGGGGTTCGTGAGAGATGGTATCAGAGCTATAATGACTCTAAGACGCGACCGTATGTAGAATAGAATGGTTGAACCCTAAGGAACAACTAGTAATTTCAAAAAGTCTCGCTTACTCTTACCTTTCAATCTGTGCTTACCCTTATCTCTCATTCCTTTCTCATCTTTATGTAATTATTGAGAAAATTGTTTCTAATTCTTCCATTGTTTAAAACAACTATAGATGAACAACAAATGGAATTTATCAACTTTGTCGCTACATCAATCTTTGCCTTAAAGGATCAAGCTTTATACCTCGAAGACTATGACGGATCACACCAAGACAACCCTTGCCCCTTTAGGATAAGTTGTTAGGCTAGCTATTAGACAGTGTTATAAGCTATCAATTTTTCCTTTTGTCGATAGCCATAAATATCAACTATTATTTGCTTAATCAAGGTTTTGCTAAGTTAAAAGTTTTGTGTTGGGTTGTGCAAAGCAACCACTGTTCCTCCTTTGTCATGAGTCTCCTCTCTACTAATCTTTGAAAGCATCAAGCTGGAGCACCAACCACTAATGCCATTTAGACAGCAAATAGAAGATCATAGAAGGTTATGAGGGGATGACTAAATCAAATCTCAGCTCAAGCCACACAGGGTAAGATCCAAACCCACCTTCTTGCTAGCCTGTCCGAATCTTGGGGACGAGATTCTCTTTAAGGGGGTGGTTTCTAATAGCCTAGCTATTTTTATAAAAAAATTATTAAAAAAATAATTTAAAATAAAATAATTGCTTTGGTTGTTGAAATTTTTGAATGTTTAAAAGCCTCTTTTTCTACTTTTAAAAAGGATTTATTTTGAAAAAGTAATTTGAGTAAAAACATAAAAATAATATTAGAAAAAGATAATTTTAAATTCATTTAAAATCCTAATTCAAATTAATTATTTGAACTCAGTTGGCTTTTATCTGAGTTTTCTGTGTTTTTAGAATTTAAAAATGAATTTAAAATAAAAAGGTATTTTTAGTATAATAATTTAGTACCAAACTAAGTTGGAAATTTTTGTTCTAAGTCCAAAATGGTTCCAAGAATTTCTGTGAATTTTTCTAGATTTTTTGGAATTTATTTGATATTTTTCAGAGCCTTTTTTATTTTTCTTAGGTTTTCTAAAGTCCAAAATCAAATTTTAAAACTTCAAAATCCCTATCTCCCTCCCGAGTCACCACGTGGATGGCTGGGATTTCATCCTGCTACCACTTGGCGTCATCCCTGTGCATCGTGCCTCTCCTCCTATGGATGGCCAGGATTTCCCTAGCCGCCACGCGTCGGCCATTCATGCTGGCCCGTTTCCTCCGCCTCCCTCTCTACCCATGGACCCCACCCGTTAGCCTCTCCGCCTCCTTCTTCTCCCTCCGTCTCCCCCTCTTTCTGTTGTGCAACACCACCTCCATCTCTGTTGGGATTCCTCCCCCTTCCCAATTCTCTTCCCCTATGCGACCTGCTCCCATCCATCTACTTTTCCTGCATGGCACGTGTCGTCACCTTCCCCAATTTTGCGCCACTCCCCTCAATCTTGCTGTAACCACCGTCACCCTACGCCATCTCCGGTGAGTAATTAGCGCGGCTCCACCCCTCCTCCACCCTATTTAAACCCTCCCCGAGAGCCCTGACTCCTCACCCCATCTCTCCCCATGCTCCACTCCTCCTCTCCATGCCAAATCCCTCCCCGCACCACCACTTCTCTGTCTCGCACGGGCAAACTACTCCGGCAAGGCATTTTGGCTGCCCTGGCTACTCTCACACCCCTCCAACCTCTCCTTCGCCTTCACTGCACCTCTGCCGGTCTGGCTCGCCCCTTGGCCGACCGTCTTCACCACCAGAACGCCACCGCATCAGAAACCGACCGTCGCCGCCACTTCCTCCATGTTGACGGCCGTCCACGTGTGTTGACAATCTCCATGCCAAGTACCAATAGACTCCCTATGGCCTCCTCTCTCTCACGCACTACTCGTGCGTCCTCCATGACGCCACCATTCGCCGGTGAGCCTTTGGGTTGCGTGTGTGGCCACCAGCCAACGAGCCACCTTAGTCGGCACCGTAGACATGTCTTGCCACCTAAGATGCCATGCCAGCACATGCACCACCTCCTCCCTTGATTGTTCAGACTAGCCCAAACGTTTCCCATGAGTGATCGGATGGTCCGAATGGCTCTCTTGCTGATTGGACGATCCAAATCCCTTTGACCGTTTGGGTGGTCCGAAAGCTCTGGGCGATCGGATAGCTGAAGCCCCTTGCCATTTAGATAGTCCGAACATTCTCTTACTGATCGGACTATTCAAATGTTATGATAGACGATCGGATGGTCCAAATGAACACATGGGCACCACACCAGACCGAACGCCCACGTGGTCGTGACATGGCATGCCACCCAATCGCACAGGTCCACGTGGCAGCCATGCGGCATGCCACGTCAACACAGAGCTGACCCCATGCCACGTCTATGCCATGTGTCAGGCACGTGGCAACCACGTCAGCAAAATAGCCATATCACCTGTCACGGGTAGGGCTGACGTCAACATGATGTCATAATTCAGAATTTCCTTCAGAAATTTAATTCTACCGAAAAGAAAATCCCTTGCTGATGTCATAATTACAAATTTTCATCAGAAAAATAATCCCTAAATTCCTTGTTGTTGTCATAAATCCTTTTTAAGTAGAAAAATAATTCCAAAAATTCTGGTTTTTCAATTTCTTTATAATTCAATCCATTGTTACCCTCTTTTTTTATTATTTGGAATTTATTTGAATTTATTTGGATTTTATTTCAGATTGCTTGGGTATTTTCATGAGTAGACTGTGACGATTTTGGAGAATTTTACAATAACGATTAACATCAATTCGTGAAGCAAGGCAAGTCACACTCCTTAATCATGTTGATATCAGATTATAAAATAAAATTATGTTATTTTAAATTATTCTACATGCATATTTTTATTCAAAGTATTTCAATTCCAATTTTAAATTTAGTTAATGACTATTTGTTATTACCTCCTTTTATTTTGATTCCTGAATATCTTGTCACTCTAGAATAAAACTATGGTTAGTACACTAAAATGCACTAGAGAATTTTGTATCAAATGCATAGTGTTGGCTTAGCTAGGTTGATGGCCTTGCTTTGTAAAGGCCTTGTCATGATCTCCTAAATCGCACACTAAAGGAAGTGTGCTTATCCGTGGCAATATGGGATGATCATGTTTTATGGGTAAAAGCTGTACAATCTCATGAGTGTATAAACTATACTAGATAACCGTGACCTCGGTCATGGACAAGCTTAATAAAGTTATTCATGGATTAGACTTTAGTTTTCAAAGTAGTTTTTGAAAAGCCTCACGGATGGATGGAATCCATAGGAGATTAAAGAGCATATGGATGGATGGAATTCATATGAGAACTTTTGGAAAAGATGGTCCAGGTGGGATGCCTGTGGTTAGATTAATGTGGGGGATGGACCTGCACTAATGATATTAATTGCAGTTACAAATACTATCTTTACTTATGATACCAAATTCAGCAATTTCAATCTATTTATTGTATTTCATTAAATGTTGTTTTATGCACAAACTAACCCTACATGCCTTCCTTTGTTGCCTTTAACATGATATTACATTTTTTCGTGTGACTTGCGGAGTACAAGTTTGTACTCACCATTACATTCACATCTCAGAGGAGGGCGACTTGATTATGGTGAAGACCAAGTTGAGTAGGCCGTGTCTTGCTGTCATTTGCTTGTGGGTAGGCTCAGTGGGCTTCTTCCGCTTCGATGTTTTTTTCGCTGCTTGCATTTAATTTTGGTCGATCGGCCGTGTATGTAAACTTTGGCCTTTAGGCCCATATTTAGTTAATGAATAAATATCATTATGTTTGATATTTATCTTTATTGTATGCTTGTGTGCACTAGCTAATCCTTAACTAGTGTGATTTACGGAGGATCAAGAGTTGTTGCTTGAGTCGGCGGTGTGATGCGGATGGAGCAGAACCGGGGCGCGGTGAGTGTGCACTAGGCACCGGCGTGCTAAACTCGGGGCCTAGTGCATGACAACAAGGTGATGACACATGCTCCCAAGGCTTGCATACGACAGAAAAGCTGGACCTACTCCTCACGTGTAAACTCGAACCGCTAGCGATCCTGTCCCCCATGCTACGAGAGTCCTCCAAATCGCACCACCGATGTCTCCTGCAAGGAAAACACGAAAGGTGAAACCTATTAGTGGGATTGCAAGTAAAGATTTAGAAATATTCCATGTGAAACATATTAGTGGGATTGCGGAAGCAAAGATTTAAAAATATGATATCTTTGTCTGCGAGTTGATTGTCCCACGTGAGGTATGCGGGGTATGTGTCGGTCGGTGCTACAATGTGTGGTGGGGTAGGTCGACAACATGTATCGGCTGATGCGTGCACGAGGAGTGTACGGTGAAGTTACTTGCCATACGCTGGCTGCGGTCATAGGGGTGGCCTCCTACACATAGTCTGCAGCGCGCCTCCTACTAGGCTATCCACACCTCCTTCGCCATCCGATCATGCTGCATTTTAGTCCTTTCCTATAGGGCCTATAGGAGGTAACATTAGGTTAGAAGTCATACAATGAGATGGTAGTAAAGGAGAGACATCTATGGCGTAACTCACATGTGGATGTTGTTGGCACAGTGGGCCCGGTACTAGAATGACTGGCATATTCTAAGCGGCACAAGATACGATCGCCACATAGTCCTCAACGAAGGCGTCGAACACGAGCTTCCTCCATGTTAGCGAAAGCCGATCGCACTAACACAGCGAGGACAATCTGTCAGGAGTGCGGCTCTCCACTGCCTCAGGGGAGTAGGGCTCCCACCTCACGTTGTCAGCCGTGAGCCAGTCGAACTGCTCCACGAAGGGCAGATACGCTCGTGTAACTTGAACATGCGTGAACTGTAACTGCAAGGAACACCAGCTATTACATAGGATGATCCATAATATGAAGGAATTAATTGCAAACGAAACTACATACTCATTTGTGGCACTAGATAGAACCCATCATAGGCCGGTCCACCTCGCCCCGAGGTGCATCTCCGCCTCGTACGGAGTGATGTCCTCGAATATGGGCGTCTGAGGCTGAAGCGCTCTAACGACCATAGCTGTAGTAGCAGTGGACACCCCGTGAGGACCAATTTCGCCTTGGTCCTCCCGCACGCATCGCACATGCCGTGATAGGTCACGGCAAGTGCGACCGAACTCCAGCTGATGTTGGGGGCCTCCTCGTCGGTGATGGCCCTAGCATAAGTAATGAGGCGTGTGCCGATGGTGTTGTTGTGACTGTTGGTGAAGAGCACCCAACCAAACAACCATAGCAAGTAGGCCTCCAGGTGCCGCGATACTTGCTGCTTGTTCGCGGTTGGGTCCATCCTCTTTACCTAAGTACAAGCAAAAAGTTATTAAGACCATACTGTCGAAAGGAGAGCGCAACGGATAGAATGGGAATGGCATTGACACGTACCTAGAATTGCGAGAGCCACCACAATGACAGGTCATGCGTCTGACTCGATGAAAAGACGTAGTACCCCTCCGCGGCCCTAGGAGGATGGACTCCCTGGAACTTGTCCAACAGGTCCATGCACCACCCCGCTGGGGCCTCCGGTAAGAATGCTAGACCTCCTGTGATAGGAAGGCCGAGAAGCAGCGAGACATCTTGCAACGTAGGGGCAAACTCCCCGAATGGGATGTGAAAAGTGTGTGTCTCCGGCCACCGTCGATCCACCAAAGCTGTCAATAGGGAGCGGTCAAACGGGAAGCGCCACAACCACTCCGCGCTGTTGTCCCCGCCCGCAGCTAGTGCTAGACCATCCTTGTCCGTGGCCTACACCATCCAGGCAAGAGGTAGTAGTCCCGCATTGCTTAGCCTATGAAGCAAAAAAAAAGGTCAGCACGCAACCTATGTATCGCGAGAAGACAACACCACCGAAGTGCAAACCTACCTGTCCAATGTGGATCTAGCATCCAAGCCACTCGGGGTGCGCATGTGTGGACCACCCCCAAGTCAGTCGTCTCCTCCACGCTCCCAGGAGATGGGGCACGGTGCGATGCGCGATGCCCCCGATCGGCGTGCTCATCCGGAGGTCATGCGACCGATCCGATCTCTGAAGTTCATGAGCCATGCCTAGAAAATGAGTTCAAGTTAGCATTTACGTGGAAAAAACATTGAATGTAAAGCAGTAATAAATATAACCTGTAAACAAACAAACAAAGCAATACTAGGCTACCAGGACAATACTTACAATAGAACTGAAAAGGGGAAATACCACAATAGTTGTACAAACGGTACATGCAACGTACGATATAGTTACTACGGCACTACATACATCAAATGTGCGAAGTAACCAGGTACATATTACAGTCTACAATAATTTATAATCTTGAAGCCACTTTGCACACTCTAATATCTGGTAGGGGAAACCATGAAGGTGTGCCTACAAATCTGTAGGTGCTTTGCATTGTCTAGCTTTGTGGCCCTCCTGACCGTAGTGCCTGCAGTGTCTACCTGGTGCTTTGGTTTGCGCTTCATCCATATCATTGGTCATATGAAGGCTCTGCCACCAACCCTTCCCACTCTTCAGCATATGAATATCCGGAATCTAGGTCCTCCCTATAATATCTAAGGTGGCGAAGTTGCCCACAATCTTGAACGCCCTAAGCTCATCACTCCACGCCTACATCACCCTCTCCTTGAAATAGTCCTTGAACATGAAGTTCGAAGGATCTATGCCCATAGTCCGACATACTGGCGAGGACATGAGAGCATAGCTTGTGTAACAACTTTGGCTTGTTGCATGAGCGGCGAGATTCATTTACATGATCTCAAGGTATACCTCGTGTGTGATAAGAGAACTAGCCATCCCAAATCTGGCTCTATCACGGAGGAGCACATCAAAGCGATGCTCCCTATTGCCCATCACGTGCAATTGGCCCTTTTCTATCTTCACCTCCATGTATGCCATAATCTTTGATCGATCACGATATTTGTGGGTTAGCTACATGAAGTCTTTGTATTTACATGCCTTTCCACGAAATAGCCAATTGTCTTTGTGCAAAATACCTTCTATGATGGTGACAAGGGGCTGAGAATGAAGGCCCCTAAGAACACGATTGCACACCTTGGCAAGGTTAGTCCTTATTATGCGAACCTTGCTCAGTCTATATCGTATAGTAGGGACCACTTCTCCAATGGCTCGACCTCAATCTATTATGAGAAGCACTTGATATTCTATAAGCTCCTCCTCCTCGGACCACCTACGTTAGGCTTAGCTAGTGCTATGAGGTATTCGGGTTGTGCTACCCTAGGAATGGTGGTCCATTGTTCCTCTTGTCGATGTGCTTCTGTTGTGCTCGTCCAATAGTGCCCATAACACATTGAATTTTTCTTACAGTTCGCATAGTGAGCCTCTTGAATAGCTTCATCAATGGTTGCTTCGGAAATGCTTGAAGAAGTTCACCCCTAATGCACCATCTGTTCCTCATATCGGCAAAGGAAGGACTCGAGGTCTTCACGAAGTTTTTATGGCCTTCACCATCCCAACATGGCGATTATGGATTACACACATCGGGATGAGCATCGGCGGCTCAACCTAGCATATCGAAGGAACCACAACCGGTTGTTGTAATTCTCACTTTCCATGAATCACGATGGCGAGGCAGAATTTGATTGTTTTGATCAATACCAATGGCGTAAGGATTTGATCCTTGCATTTGTCGATCAAAAATGTCCCATCAATTGAGATCATAGGAAGCATATGCCTGAATATCTCGATGCACGTACCAAAGCGAAGAAGGCTCTCTACAACACCGCAAAGCCTGGCGGCCTTGTAGATGGATGGCCCTTCACAGCAGTGCACATGCCTGGGTTCTTGTCCTGCAGCACCTGAAGCATACAAGCAAGGTTGTCGTACACCACCTTAAAAGACCCAAACTATTTTTTCTAAAGCCTTCTAATTCGCACGCCACATCTTCGCATACCTAATCTTGTGCTTGAATTTCTTCTCGATAGCCACTACGATGTGTGTGGCCTCGATGTCCTTCTTCTTCACTATCTCTCTATTCATCAAATTGGCTATAAATATAGACATTAGGTTATGATGCCTCGGCAAAATACTGCTAAGAATGCAGAAGTGTGGCTCCACCTTCGAGATAATCTAGTGAGTTTCATACTTTGGTCTACAAGTGTGCACCCTCCAAGGATAACTGGGTTGCTCGTACTTCATGGTATACTACTTTTGACTAGATTTCATGACCCAAAAAGTCTACTACATAGACAAGGCCCATGGCTTGATGAAATCCTGCAATGATGCTTTGTTAGCACTGTCCTCATTGGAACTATCCTCGTCGTCCTCCTATATAGCTTCCTTTTAAGCCTAGGCCATTCAGTCATGGCTCTCCATTTGATGCTGTGTACTCCATATGCTCTACTTCATCGGCTGTCCTATAGGCTCACAACGTTGTGACCCTTCTTCCTCTCCTCCATGTACTACATTGGCATCGTCACGAGCAACTTCCTCTGTAATCTCTATGACACCGGCCTCCGGGTCCCCCTCTTGACCAACATGCTAGCCGCCCAAGCTACTCACATCACTCGGATAATAGCCATCGATACAGCCTTGTACAAATTCTATTAGGCATCATTGCACAAATAGCACGCACTTGTATCCACGATGCTGGTAGCCTTGCACAAACGCCTTCCACGCAACTGTGCACATCAATGTTCTCAACTCCCATCTAATGTCCGTAGGAGACTAGCTCCAAAGCCCTTATACGATGATGCTACAAACCTCAGGGTCTAAGGAGAAGCTACGGGTAAACCAGTATATCACATCTGTTATTCAAGTATTCTCCATTCAAAAGATATTCATTGGAACAACATCGGTGAACTACCAGAACATTTAGAAGTAATGCATGGAACATTTTGTTTTATCTATTAAAACATAGGACAGCTCACATTATTAGTATTATGTTAAAACATATGCCAGTAAGGCCTAGTTTTAAAGATCTCGTTAAAATAAACATGATGATTTGAACATACTGTGAATTAGATGTCCGATTTACTAGATACGATCACTTGAATTTTTAGTTCAGAAAAATACAACCATCTTGGAAGGTATGCATTGACATGGATTCCCTCCATGCGAATATTTACTCATCTAGTAAGCTTGCACCATATCAAACTAGTACATGCACTGAGACTTGGGCATGTAGGCCACATGGTTTGGACGCGTGCGCCATAGGGTGGGCGGTGTGGGCTTAACTGCCATGTGCATGGTATGTACCCCATAACCAAGACATATAAGTAGCGAACTAACTTGCCTCCGTCTACTACATCCTAACCTTGCTTTTTTTCTTTCATTAAAAGTAACTCTTGGGATATTTATTTTTAAAAGTTTGACTATGTATATTCAAATAAAAAGAAAAACTAGAAAACACTATACCGTTCAAATGGTAAAGCATCCTCCCTTTCGCTCTCTCTCTCTCCCTC